>CM053591.1:175750338-175766286 GCA_028646515.1 Pseudochirops corinnae
ATGAGAAATTATATCACTTCACTTCATTTAAATTACAGGTTCAGCAATCTAATCTATTAGATTTTTAAGGTGTATTCTGCTCCCTCCCATAAGAATCTTGGAAATCATAGGAAGCTTCATTTTCTCTTTCTCAAATCAATTTCCTCAATCTCTTGCACAAATCAATTTCACAAGGAAATTGTCATCCTCAGCTTCAACATAGTAATTTGCATTCACGGTAACTGCTTGTCTCACCAATGGTCTTTCCATTTAATATGCACCACCATCATCATACTCAGTAACAGGTGCTAGTTGAAACTTTCTGGGGTACAGGAGAAATCATGATGGGACTAAAAGAAATCAAGTAGTGATAACTGAAAAGCGGGGAGTTAACCCAAAACAAATAATAGAAATTATAGTGGAAAGAGGAAAAAGAAACGGTTTTGCCAATTTCTCTATGGCCTGGGGCCGATAATATCCCCCCTCTCTAGTCTTGTTTCTTCACAGCTCTCAATCTTCAATTGTACATATCATATCCACCTAGTTTAAATGTTGTCTCCTCCAACAGAAATTTGAGTTTCAGGGGAGCAGAAGCCACGTTTTGGCCCTTCATGGTTTTCCTAGCATGGGCATCTCTTAAGAGTTCAATAAATGTTCATTAACGTGACTTGACTATCATCTAATGACCTGGATTCAGATTCCAGTTCTACCACTTACTTATGTAGAATATTGTTTTTCTGAAATATGACTTCAGGAAAGTCTTTTCATTACACTGACTTTCATATTTCTCATGTGGAAAAGGGATCTTAGACTCAGTAGACTCTCATACCTTAGCATATAGTAGGAATTAATAAATGCTTATTGACTAATTGCCTGACCTCTTGTAGCTCTATAATTTTTATTCTCAAGTGTTTTTATTTCTTTCATTTTATTTATTTATAATTATATAAATACAAATAAATAACATTTAGCATTATTATTGATCGTATTGAAGGGGAAGCTGCTCAAGGCAGAGGTTTGTTTTTTCATATTTAATCTGTAGGCTCCATGGGTAGAATGAGGTCAAAGGGCAATCAGGGAGCAGAGCAAGATCTAAGCCAAGAAATCAGCCACAGAGGTAGTAAAAAAGAGTGACGGGCTTTGGAAACAGATTAATTGTGACAGCTGAGACTAAACTACTCAGTCTTTGCTGGGAGTAGATCGGCTCAAACTTTACCCACCCCTGCCCCACCAATAGACTGACAAGAGGAAGAAGGTCCCCCACTGGGATTCCTTCTTTTGAGGAACAGCAGATCTTTTGTGCAATTAACTAAATATTTGTTTCATTCATTCAGCACACATTTCAATATCTATTGGATGCTTGGCAATATACTAGATAGCAAAGAGAGTTATTCTAATTGCAATCATAGATGCTCTTAGTTGTTTTAATTGGGGTATTGACCGTAGCATCCATTTAGAATAACTTACGGGTAAATAATTCTGCCTAAATGACTAGGTCTGTTAGGCCACCCATATTACTGTGAATATTGTCAGCATCTTTCAGAAGCTTGTGTTAAGAGAAAAAAATCTGATTAAAAATCATAAACATAGAGAACTAGTTTGTGATGTCACATTCTTTTTCTTGTCTAATTCAGCTCCAAATTCCATTAGTCAGTGATGGTCATTTTTGTGTTCTGGAGCAACTAATTAATGCTGATCATATTTACATTTTATTTTTCCAAATTCACAGGTGTAGTTTTCATTGAACACCTTTTCCCCTTATTTTTTTTTAATTTTAGAGGAGTAGGGAGAATCACAGTCCTTTAATTCAATGTCATGCTAGTAGCTCAAATGCTTAGCAGTACTTAGCAGTGCAGTAGGCTTTTGGAGAATTATTAAGGAAGTGGGAATCAGGAATATTGCACAAGGTGAACTTGAAATACGGAACGAAAAGGGATGAATTACTTTATATGTTCTTTTCCTCTGTTTGACTAGGAGCTCTATGAAGCCAGGGGCTGAAGTTTTTCTTTGTCTTTCTAGGATATAGGAAGCAATAATATGTTGAAAAATAATTTCCAACAATTCTTAAAATAATTTACTGTCAGAAGGAGACATAGAAGATATTTTTTCTCCTTGGTGGAATGATTTACCCAAAGCAGGGCCATATTCCTTCAAATAATTAATATTTAAGGATGACATCTGCTGCCACATACGGCTGTCCTATTCCAATGTACTTGCCAGAGAGGAAGAGTAATATGAAAGTTAAGATTTGTTTTTAAAATTATGAACAAATATTCCCCATTATTTCGTGTAGAAAGAGTTTTGTTAAACCCAGAGAAGCTGTACTTGCTCTTCTTTGAAATGATCATCCAATTTCTTACCTCCATGCTTTTGCAGAGCCATTCTGCTATACCTAGAGGGAACTCCCCCATCTACCTCTGCCTCTTCAAATACCTTGAATCCTCAAGTAGCCCCTCTTTCTAAGGGAAGCCTTTCCTCATGAGTTCTATCTCACTTCTCAAATCAATGTGTTCCTAATTAACCTTGCACTACGTATAGCTTTCCCAATAGAAGGTAAACTTGAAAGCAAGAGCTGTTCTAAATTTTTTCCAGTACCTAGTATAATTAATAGCACCTAACTCAGAATTTTTGTGAGGATAAAATTATATGTACACCCATATCCATACCTATATCTATGTTTGCATCCATGCTCATATCTATATCCATATCTGTATCTATATCATCTATCTCTAGCTTATATGTGTATATGCGTGTGTGTGTATGTGTGTGTGTGTATAGGGAGACATAATATAAAACAGATACGTATATCCACATTTATATCTCCCTATGTAATATATCCTCTATGTATCTTTGGAATCTTTAAAGTGATATATAAATGTGAGCTGTAATTCATTACTCTTTGAGCTATCACCATTGTCATCATCATCTAATGTTTCTATAGCATGTAAAGGTTTGCAAAACTCTTCACACATGCACCAAATGGGTTCTCACCTGTTGTAGGTGCTGTCATTACTCTCATTTTAAAGATGAAGAACACAAGCCTGAGAGGGATTAAATGAGCTTCTGAGAATCACACAGCTAGTAAGTGTCTAAGATGGGGTTTGAACAGAGGCCCTCCTAACTACCAGTGCAGCTGTCTATGGGCTGTGCCCCCCAGCTGCCTTTATTATTCTAATGTTCCCTGAGATGAAATGCATGCTTAATAAATTGTTGAATTCTATTGTTGCAGTAATAGTTATATTAAACATCAAAGTTAGTAATTAAAGTTAGTAATAATAGGCATTAAAGTTAGTAATAATAGGGGCAACTAAGTGGTACAGTGAATAAAGCGTGGGCCCTAGAGTCAGGAGGGCCTGAGTTCAAATTCGGCCTCAGACACTTAACACTTACCAGCCATGTGACCTTGGGCAAGTCACTTAACCCCAATTGCCCTGCCTTCCCCCCTCCAAAAAAGCAAAAAAAAAAAGGTTAATAATAATATTCATAACAGTGATGAGGATATTTGCTGTTATTATGTTAAATAAGATCTCCATTAATGCTGTATTTAAATCATAGTATGGGTTTTGTGAACTCAAACCAAAATTATCCTGGGTAACTTCCTTTTCTTTGTTGTGACATTTAGCCTTTAGTAGCTGTTAAACTTTGTGAAATAGAAAACCTCTATGCCTTTCCTTATTTCACTTACTCATGCTTGCATACTCCTCTCTCTAACACACACACACACACACACACACACACACACACACACACACACACCTCACAAATTTTTCACCAGTTAATTGGAGGGGAGGGGGGAATCATTGCCTTTTTTCTTCTTCTGGTATTCAGAAAGCTTTCAACGGATACAATGCTGGGTTGGGAGTCAGGAAGACTCATCTCCCTGACTTCAAATTTGGCCTCACTTACTAGCTCTGCAACCCTGGACAAGTCACTTATCCCTGTTTGCCTCAGTTTCCTCATGTGTAAAATTAACTCTAAAAGTATATGAAAAACCACTCCAATATCTTTGCCCAGAAAACCTTAAAGGGATCGTGAAGAGTTGGATATGATCTCAAAATGACTGAACAACAACCAGAATAACAAAAACAACACAGAAAGTTTGAAAATGTATTTTAAAAAACTGTATTAGTGAAACTCCCAGAATCACAAGGAAAGATGACATGATACTGAAAGACAAGAATTAAACTAGGAGCTCGTTTTAGGTCACTCTGGAGATGCCTAAAAGTTACTAAGCAGGGAAATTGTGCCTCTCCTAGAAATATCTCAAGTCATTTACTGTGTTCATTGAGTTCATGTTCTCTCTTCTGGGAATTCAAGATAATTATGGGAAATGTTTACTTTTATATTTATTAAAAGTCTAACCAATTCCCCTTTCCCCCCATGGCCCTTGAGACCCAGAGAATGTATCTCAAAGTAATATGAACGATTGTAATATAAACTCCCAAAGTATCATACTAAATTATTTTAAAAGCACAATACAAATCTAGCCACTTGAATAGGACAGACTGAAAATATGTTTCTGTGCTTGCACTGAAGGTCAACAGATGCTGATTTTATTGGAACAGAGAGGAAATGAAAAGTCCAAAAATGTCAGGCCGCCATAGAAATTGATATGCAGTTCCTTGAAGTTCTGAGTCCTGGCTGATCCCTCTTGCCTTGAGGACATTGCATCCCTGTGACACCCAAGCAACCATTCTTTAACTTGATTCAGTGGGAGAAGAAAAAAAATTCAATTATTAATTTTATAGAGGAAAGAACAAAATGATCTATTGGTGGTCTGAATTTTTCACTTTTGGATCAGTATCTCAGTGAAAGAGGTAATGTTTTCATCAACCCAAATCCAAACCATTTTCATATTTGTAATTAAGGCAAAGATACCACAATCACAAAATTTGAACATTTAGGTGATATATACCTTACTGACCATCCTGTTGCTTCTACCACTACTTGAAAAGAATCCCTATCACACCTTATTGTGCAAATGGTCATCAAGCTTTTGCCTGAAATCTCAACTGAGAGGGGGAACCCATTACCTCCCAAGGCAACCCGTTATACTTTAGGATATATCTCTTTGTTATTATTTTTTTTGCTGTTTATCAAATCAAAATTCAACTCCCTGAATCTTATAGCCATTCTTTCAAGTTCTGGGATCAAAATGGAATAAAACTAATATCTCTTCCATTGGAAAAGCCTTCAAATAATTAAAGACAGCTATCATATGTGAACATCCCCTTAGTTGCCTCTTCTCCAAGATAAACATTCTCAAGTCCTTCAATTAATCCTTATGACAGATTGCATCAGAAGGCAGCTGGTAAATATATTGGGGAACAAAGAAATAAGAATTCTTCATATTTGGTATGTAATGAAAAGCAGGCAGCATCCTGAATTGTCTCTTAAAAACTCTTAATTGGGTGGACCTTCAATGGGGAAAATTTCATGGAACAGATTTCAGTAGTAAAAAAAAAAAAAAAAAACACAACTAAATTCAAGTATATAGTTATAATCTGCTACTTCATTGGAATATAATTAAATGGAACTATAATCATGCCCTTCTACTTGTAACTTCTTGGTAGTTAATGCAATATGGTACATGAGATCTTGCTGTCTTTGCAGATTTAATATAATGTTTTCCTGGCTGCCCCTTTTTCAAGGTAGTTAAATGTCATGATTTTGTAGGACATTTTGCTAAAGGATTTCTGCAAATATATCCAGATTAACATAAATTAGATTGATGAAGAAGTTTCAGAATTGTTACTAAACACAAATAGGTTTAATTTATACAAGTCAAAGAAGGGACTAGAAATAGTAAGGGCAGGGTTAGGTAATATTGTAAATTTTAGTCTCAATAATACTGAGAACAGTTAATTCACATATATTGTACACCTACTATGTGCCAGACACTGTGATAGCTAGTAACATTTAAAAGACAGAAAATAAACAATCCCAGTCTTCAATATCACTACACTTAAAAATATGTTAATATTTTCCCCCATGTTTCCCAGTGTGTCCCCACACACATTCTGAGAACAATCTCATAACAATTAGAAAAAAGTTGGGAAAACAAGTGAGTCATAATAACCAAGATATTGGAAAGTGTGACATGACATTTGGTGTCCCATAACCTAACCACATACCCCCACTTCAGCAAAGAGTTGAACTGATTGGACTTCTCATATTTCTTCTTCGGGGACATGCGTGGTCTTAATAATTTTACAGCTGTCAGTTTCAATTGTTTTATTTTTTTCATTGACTTTATTGTCATCATTGTATATATTGTTTTCCTGGTGCTGTTCACTTTACTTTGCATCAGTTGCACATTACAACAGCTCATTAAAGTCTGCCCATGTTTCACGTTAGAAAGCATAGCCTTCATCATAGTCATCATTTCTTACAGCACAATAATGCCCCTCCATATTCATATACTACAACTTATTTAGCCATTCCCTAATGGATTGCCATTTACTTTGTTTTCAGTCCTTTATAACTAAAAAAGCATTGATGAAGATATTTCGCTTCATCTACAACGCATTTTGTCATATGCTTTTCTATTCTACACTCACAAAAAAAGACCAAAAAAATTAACAAACATAAGCAAAATCTGACAATCCCTGCATTAAAAGTGTAGGGGAAATAGCATTTGTATACACTCATTTCTGTAACACAAGTGTTTTAAATAATATTTATTATAATAGTTGAGGTATCTATTTATAAACAGAATATACCCAAAGGCACATGATTTAAACCAAAAAAATGGGTTGGTCCCATGCCAAGATGGGGAGCATGGTTGATGGCCTCCTTGAGTTTGGCATTGGTTTCCACAAGGTGTCAAGAGAATAGGAGAAGTCTTAGGATGGAAGGAGATGTCTACATTCAGAGAAAGATCTAGAAAGAGCAGAGTTCAAATGGAGATGGAAGCAAACTACATGCTCTCATTCTTTTCCATGTTTGGTTTTGTTTCTTCTTTCTTGTTGTTCACTCCATTGGTTACAACCCTTCTTTACAACCAGACTAATATCCAATGTGAAAGTATTTGCAGATCCTGTACTTGATTGTATGCTGCCATGGAGAAGGGAGGGGAGAAAATTTGAAACTCAAGGGATTGTGTAACTGAATCTTATAAACTAAAAGTAAATAAACAAATCAATTTTAAAAATTTTAAAAAAAGAGAGAGAATAGGAGAAGCCTATCTCCCCAACCTACTCTCAAACTCCCCAAACAAACTCTCAAAGCATATTAGATCTATTTGTAGGAGGACATAAATGCCAGTCATAGAAAATAGGCATGCACGGGATATGATCTGCATCTTGGAGTGAACTGTCTAATAAGCATGGCCCAGGTATGATTGTTTAAAGAAATGTCTTTTTATAGATGGATAGACTTATAGAAGACAAGCTATGCAAATAATTATATCCTGTGCCTTTTGGCAGAAGATTCTAAATTGCAATTCTCATCTGAAAAAAAAAAAAGTGCCACAAGATTGAAGAAGTGACCTTTACAACGAAATAACAAGCTTTAGCTCTCAGGTATTAGTCTAGTGGGCCTATCATTCTTGTCAGCCTTTAAGGTATATGCCTCATTCTGTTGTCCTGCTTTCATAATAATCTTATGGGCCCGGAAGGAAGATGTCCTTTCCTTGCTGTACGGTCACTGTCTAAAATTGGAGTTCCTTTTCCTGGGCTCTCTTTTGGCTATCCTGTGTCACGTAATCAGAAGAAACATAGAATGAATTTTCTAAATGGCCGTATTTTTATTGACCTGGTGCTTTTAAATGGCATCATTAAGGTCCCTTTCTTGGCTAAATTATTTAGCTTCATTGTTTGGGAACTGTGATAGAAAATTGGGTTCTCTCTCTCCCTTTTCCTCTCCCTCTCTTTCTCCCTCTCCCTGTCCCTCTCCCTCTCCCTGTCCCTGTCCCTCTCCCTCCCTTCCTCTCTCTCTCTCTCTCTCTCTCTCTCTCTCTCTTTCTCTCTCTCTCTCTCTCCCTCCCTATCTCTCTATCCCCCTTTCTTTCTCTCCCTCTCCCCTCTATTTTCTACTTAAAGTCAGTGTAAGAATGCTTTTTTTAAAAAGCTCTTTCTAAATAAAATCAAGCTTAGGAACATACCTAAAACATACTAAATACATGAAATGTTTACATTACTTAGTGATAACTGCATTAAGATTTCTATTTGAGTACCCATATGTAATCTGAAATGAATGAATAGATACAAGAAAGACTTTGTTGAATTGCATAGCAATAATAAAAACACACCAAGATAAGTCAATCTCATTCATATCACTTTAAAAAGATAAGAATAATTATGACAACCACTGACATTTATTAGACACTTTCTATGTGTCAGACATGGTATGAAGCCCTGAGGGTACAAAGGCAAAAGAAAATGCAGTCCCTGCCCTCAAGCAGCTTTCACTCTATTAGGGGCAAATCACATGCATATAGAAAATTAAATGCAAATCCTATGCAAAATAATATACAAAATGGAGGGTATTTATAAGCCATGGGATGAGAATAGATTTCTTGTAGATATAGGAGATCTTAACCTGTGATCTGTGAACTTATATATATATATATATATATATATATATATATATATATATATGTATATATGTATGTATATATGTATATATATATACATATGTACATATGCATATATACATATATGTATGTATATACATATGTATATATATATTTATATACATACATATATATAACTATTTTTCAAAATAATTAGCTTCTATTATAATCCTATATGTTTACATTTTAAGCATTTAAAAAATATTCTGAGGAATCCAAAGGTTTTTACCACACTGACCAAACAAGTTCACAATACACACACATACTTATACATGTACACACACCAGATTACAAACGCCTGCTGTAGAAGGTTGCACATGAAATCAGCTTGAAAAGAAGTTTGGAATTCTCCCAAACACAAGTGAGAAGGGAGTATATATCAGGTACAGGAGACAGCTTGAGTAAAGACACACAGATTGGAAATGGAATGTCATGTATAGGGCATAGCAAGGAATGTCATTGTGTATGGGATTGTGTAGTGTATGGAATGTATGAAGAAGAGGGCAATTAGCCTGAAAGGGGGTAGGGGTGGAGTCAGACTCAAAAGGGCTTTAAAAGCCTATCAAAGGGATAAGAATTTTTTTTCCCTAGAGGCAAGAAGGAGGTACTGGTGACCATGGAAGTGACATGGATATTCTGTGATACCTAAAGAATATGAACTACATTGTCTTTCCTGTATTCAGATAACGCCACTGGAGCATACTTAGCATTGAATATCATTGAGCTATTCCCACAGAACTGTACTGATATGGGCATACCACTGCTTTCTTGCCCAGTGATCTCTGTGAGTGATGTGCCAAAGAGCACAGACTTGGCAGCCAGAGCAGCTGGATTTAGGTCCTAGCTCTGCCACTTGCTTCCTGGGAGTGGGGGGGGGGGAGAGATGGCCAAGTGGACAAGTCACTTAACCTCTCTCAGTCTTTTTTCCTTATCTGCAGAGTGAGAGGGTTACACAAGAGGTCCCTTCTGGCTCAAAATCTAAGAAACTATAACATGACATTGTCTCAGTTAAGAGAATTTTTTTTAGAACCTTTGCATTTGAGGAATTAAGAGGGACCTGAGAGATCCAAGCTGAGTTCTACATTTTGTGCATAAGAACACTGACATCTAGCTAGAAGAGATCTCAGAGGGAAAATCTAAACACCCCCACTTAATAAATACGGAAATCAAGGTAATGAAAGGTGCTCTATTCACTGCCCCACCTAGCCACCCCTTATATTCTAAGGATAGAGACAACACATACTTACATGAATATAGTCCAAATAAATATAAACTTAAAATACAAAGATTTAATACAAAGCAGAAAAGAGGAAAGGCTTCATGTAGAAAGTTGTGCATGAACTTTCCTGAAAAAAGAAGAAGTTTATGAGTTAGAGGTAAGGAAGGAGGATATTTTTAAAATGAGTAACAACCATTATAAATGCTCAGAAAAGACTGGTGGAGTGTCATATGTGAAGGACAAAGAGAACCTTTATACAATGATTGTCTCAGGATCTGTAGAAGTGTGTAGGATAGTTTGGTCATACACATTAAACATGTCTAGGCTGTCATCATCATTTTCCACTTCCTCCCCCCTTCCTCCTCTTCCTCTTCCTCCTCCTCCTCCTCTTCCTTTTCTCCTTCCTATTCCTTCCCTTTGTTTTGTCCTTTCCCCTTTCTCTTCTTCCTTCCTCTCCTTCTCCCTCCTCTTCCTCCATCCAATGCCCTTATAACTTGGTCGTCTAGTTTTAAAGTTCCTGGATGTTCATGATCCAACTTTCTTAATGATGTACTGATGTCACATTAGTACATCTGATGGGGATGATTATTCTGAAGGATTGACAAACTTTACTACTTGGAGACTAAATTTCCACTTCCCAATTGTTGACCCATCAAGTCAACATTAAGTTCAGTGAAACTGTGCCACCTATATGCCATGTTCATAGTACTTTGAACATCATAGCTCTGATGGGCATTGTTTCACTCTGTAACTCATACCGAGAATTATTTAAGGGTTTGTTTTTTTTTTTTTAATTTATCCTATCCTCTGTCCTGGTCAGACATAGCCTGAAGTGTTGTACGCAATTTTAGATGCACCACAAAGAACACTGATGAGCTGCAGTATGTCCACAAGAGGTCAGCTACAATGCCCAGGGTCCTTTAGCTCATACAATGTGAGCATCAGTTAAAGGACCTTAGGATTGTTTTGCCTTGAAAAGAAAAGACTTGGGGGTGGGGGTGGCAGTATGAGAGCTATCTTCATGTTTTGAAAGCACTATCTGCAGGGATGGGGATAAACTCATTCTTTGTTCCCCTCATTGGTAAAACTAGAAAAAAATGAGTCAAAATTTCAGTGAAGCAATTAAGGCTTGATATTGGGAGGGAAACCCCCCTAACTTAACAGTGCTATCATGAAATGGGAAGGATTGCATCAGGAGAAAAGGAATTCTTCCTCACTGGAGGTTCTCAAGCAGAGGCTGTGAACCCCTGGAAGTGTGATATTGAAGGGCTTTTTCATTAAGTGTGGAGTGGACTCTTGTCTCTTTCAGCTCTGGGATGCTATCAAACTGTTATGCTAGCTTCTCTGCTTTTCTTGCTTTACTTCACTTTACTCAGAGTCAAAGAGCAGGATGAGAGTGTTTTAATCAGATGTAAAAAGAAATGAGTGCCACCCACCACCTCTGCCATTTCATCTCCAGATTCTACCAACTGCTAATGCATCCTTCCCTAACTACTTCATAGTAAGCCCTTTGTTTATCTTCTTCAGATCTATTTAGCACTTCCTTGAGTCTCAGTTTCCTCCTCTGCAAAATGAAGAGGTTGACAAGGTGACCTCTGGGGTCCCTACCCGTTCTCCATATATGATCCCTTCTGTGGCTCTATGATGCCATGAACTTGTTGTCTTCCCTCATTAAAACCTATGCTTCTTGTATAGGCTGTATCAGATTGCATGGTGTCTTGGGGAGGGGAGGAGTGGAGGAAGGGGGAGAAATTTTAGAACTCAAAATCTTACAGAAGTGAATGTTGAAAACTAAAAACAAATTAATAAATATTTTTTTAAAAAAAGAAAATACTGCAAAAAGTCACGCTCCTTGAAATTCTGGATTGTTTCATTTCTCATCTTTGCATCTCCAGTACCTAATACAGCACCTGTCTTCTAGTTGGTGCTTATTAATGTTTGGTGATTCATCAGTTGATGCTTTCATTGGTGATCTCATTGATATAGGTGTTCTCACCGGCAATGGAGATTGCAGCCCATCTTTGCCTACAAATCTTATGCTACTCTTGCCTAGGCCTTCTCATAAATGTGCCATAGTGTTATGGAGGGGGAAGAGACTGGTTCTTTAGCTCTCTTGTCATTTGCTGAGGACCGGTGGCAGTCTGGGGAGTGCCCATTGGTAAAGCCTCTCTTTACCTTCATGACTGGTTCACATTTTTTGGAAAGCATGTGGGTTGCTAATGTTTTTCAAAAGAATATCTACAAACATTCCCAAAGGTCTGAATAAAGGCATCATGACAAGATTATATTCCAAATCACCTAGATGATACAGTGAATGGAGAGCTAGTCCTGGAGTTCAGTTAAATATAACCTCAAATACTTAATATCTGTGTGACTTAACCGCTGGCTGCCTCAGTTTCATCATCTGAAAAAGGGGATAATGATAGCATCTAAATTTCAGGGCTGTTGTGAGGATAAAATAGAATAAGATTTGCTAACTTCTTTGCAATTTGCAAAATACTACGTATGTGCCAGCAATTTAATCAAATTTTTGTATATATTTGTTCAAGAAAACTGACTATTTCTGCTGCAAATCTAAAACTGAATTTCACTGTGGTGAATTGTGTTCACTGCCACCAACTTTATTGATTTTCCATGTTCTTCTCCCTTCACCTGGAAAAAAAAGGCTTCAAATCCATAGGGAATGAAAACTAAACAGCCCTTAACATGAGAGTCTGTGTCCCATTGCATCTCTCTTGTAGGTTAAAATCATTCAAGGATCGCTAATCACCTGTGGTTGTTTACACACAGCACAGCTTCCCTGGATAGCACAAAGCCACAAAGAGGATTATCTATACTGCAGGAAACAATCAATAGGAAAAACTCCTAATGATCTTCCGGAGTCTGGATGTGTGTGATAGGCTGCTCACAGCAGACACAAGGGTGTCCAGCTGCCAGTAAAAAATGGGGGCGGGGGGGGCTTTCAACATGTTGTTCCCATATCTATTTTCTCTTCTCAGTATCATGATGCTATAGAAGGAAAGAAAAACATATATTTCAAAGCCTCCTTCTAATAAGGCAGTTCTGCATTTTTAATTTCATCTAAGCATGTCAATTATCACCTTCAAAACATTAATCTTATGAATATACAATATCTCTGTAAGTGTATTCACATGTATACATGTGTTTCTGTCTATATACATGTGATATATGTATAAGCACATATACACGCAACATGTATGTATCCCTTTGTACTTTTAATAATAATTATGGAACTCTGATTTCATCAGTGTCTGAAACTCCCAGGCACTGAAATTGTCAACATTTATGCAGCTTAGCACCTTGTCAATAATGTTGACTCTTATAGACTTGCCTAGGGTGATAAGAGGATTGGTGACTTAACCAGAGTTGGCCATTTGAATTCAGGTATCTCTCTATTAGGTACCAGATGCCAGCTCTCCATTCACCATGCCGGGCTGTTTCTCTGGGCATTAATATTTTCAAAATGAAGACAAACGATAGAATTAGGTACCTGGGTATTTCTGAAAATGATGATAGCTGGGTTTAATGCTATACCATATGGTAATATATGCATGCATGAGTAAAAATGCACAAACATGGATACGTGCATATAGACAAAGTGGCTATGTGTTTACATATCACATTTATTTATGCATGTACAGGCACTCGTGATTCATGTATACATATACACCTACACACTTATACACTTTGCCAATAGCTAAAGCATCTAGACAAACAAAATATTTTTTATTTATTTTGGAATTTTAAGAACAATTCTGCCTATTTTCAACATGGAGATGATTGTCTCAAAGACAAACCATAATTTTCCATAGAAGGAGAATTTATGCAAATGATTATATTACACTGATCACATTCTACTCCTTCCTCAGAGCAAAATCCGTAAGAATCCCACAGGTATTAACACATGCAGCTTTTGGTGCACAGTTAACGATCCTTCCTTAGTTTCCTTAGGAAGCCAAAAGAAGAATAGTTTATATAAAACTGCAGATGAGGTGTGACATTGCAGAAATACTCATATCTGAAATGCTAATTTGCACAGGAAGGTTTTACTCAAGATCAGGAAAACAGAGATTGGAAGATATTAACCCTTTGGGGAGCACTTCAGTAGAAGAAGGAGGCACCAGTTTTATCTGCCATGCCAAAATGGAAGGCTCAGTGCAACATTCTGGACAAATGGCCTCCTCTTGAAGAATCTTGTTTGGAACTTTGTGCTAACTTCTTGTCTACAAGCTTATGATGAAAGCTTCTCTGTAAGCCTTGCTGAAAGATCTCCTCATCTTTAATTCAATCAAATACAGCCAACAAACATTTATTAA
The DNA here is from genome assembly GCA_028646515.1 of Pseudochirops corinnae. Classification (NCBI taxonomy): domain Eukaryota; kingdom Metazoa; phylum Chordata; class Mammalia; order Diprotodontia; family Pseudocheiridae; genus Pseudochirops; species Pseudochirops corinnae. Next base: position 175,764,449 of record CM053591.1, read on the forward strand.
GTAAACTCTGTGTACGTAGCCCTGTGCTACATGCTAGGATGCAAAGACAAACATGAAGTCACCCCTACCCTCAGAGGGCTTGTTTTCAATACATGGAGGGAAAAAAAGGATAAAGCCATAAGAGAAGGGATGAGGGAAATATCAAACTGCTCTAGGATTACACAGAAGAATAACATTTCAGACATTTGATGGTTATATCAGTTAGTTTGTTATAATGTATAGAGTGGTGGATTTGAAGTCAGAAGTCCTGAGTTCAAATTCTGCCACAAGCACTTGATAGCTAGTCACTTCATCTTGTTCAGCCTCAGTTTCTTCATCTGTAATATGAGAACAATATCGTTACATAGTTTGGATAAAAAGATATATACAATGTGTTTTGCAAACGTTAAGACATAGTATATTGTTGTAATTTGTGTTTTAGTAAACTTTTTTCTCCCTCCTCTATTGTTCTTTGTTGTATAAGGGATGGTTGTGTAGGAGAAGCAGATGGGAAATAAATGCTGGGAAATATTTTTGATAGAAAAAAAGCAACAAGAAGAGATCAATATTTTTTAAAGAATATTTGAGGCATGAGAGAGTCCTGATAGTTTTGTGATCAGGAAAGATTGTACAGGGGAGGTGATACATGAACTAAACCTAAAAGTTGGGGTTGGAGATGGTGTGTATTCAGGTACAGGAGATGGTTAGTACCAAGCCACAGAGGGAGGATGTGTAATTTCAAATAAAAGGGGTAGAGAATTTTGGGACAAAAGCAGGGTCAAATCTAAGATTTGTTTCATTGTTTGAATGTGGAAGGGAAATCTGAGCAGATTTATATGCAGGGAAGGAAGAGTCAAGAAAAAAAGAGAGTTTGAAGATAAAAGACAATGATAGATGGGACATGCTCCTGCAGTAGGCAGAAGGGATGGGATCACAGATATAAACAGAGGAGTTAACCTTGACAAGGAGAAAAGCCACCTCTCCCTCTGAGACTGGAAAAAGTCCGAGGTGCCTGGATGAAGTTGCAGACGGCGGTGCAGAAAAGGGGAGGTGGGGGTGCTTCTGATAGCTAGTCTCCATTTTCTCAGTCATGCAACATGTTAAAGAAAGGGAAGGTGGGGGCAGTAATAGAAAAGCCACATGGGGGAGCTGTTCGGCAGAGTCAATGAGGTCCCTAAGGAAAAAAAATAAGATTTGAAGGCAATATATTCCAGAAAGAACTCAAGGAGTCTGCAAGTTTCCACTTTTGTAGAAAATCAGGGCATTACTTACTCATCTCTAAGCCTGCAGCCTCCATTCAATTTTCTCTGGTTTCCAATAGATAATTCTTTAGCTCCCTGGAATGTAGCTGTCCAAGTTAGGAGACTTGAACTTTTAGAGGATACTTACTTGTTCCCTTTTGTTTTGTTGAGGTTACATGATGTTCCCTCCTTCTAATACTATGAATAAATATATGTTTATGATATTGAAATTATAAACATAATATTTAAGTATCTTATGTGTTCATATACTTAAATGTTAACATATTAATATAGATCTAAAACAACTACAGTATTCTTGTGTCTCTTTTTTATTTTCTACCTTCCCACTCTGCCCTGTAGAAATTCTGTTATTGTTTTCTATATCTATAATCTATCTTTGTCTATCATCCATTTACATCCATTTATCATCTATCTTTGTCTATCATCTATCTATATCCATCTATCATCTATCTTTATCTATCATCCATCTATATCTATCATCTATCTTTGTCTATAATCATCTATATCCATCTATCATCTATCTTTATCTATCATCCATCTATATCCATCTATCATCTATCTTTGTCTATCATCTATCTATATTAATCTTTCATCTGT
>CM053591.1:175766786-175795967 GCA_028646515.1 Pseudochirops corinnae
AGAGTCTCGTCTGGCCAAATCACACAACTCTTCTCAAAGTGAGCCCCAAACCAAAACCTCACATCAGGGCATATATATATAGCCTTCTCCTGGCTTGGAGAATGTCACAGCCCTCTGGACCCACTGCCCAATCACAAAGCTACAAGGCACGGGCATTCCTGGAAAACAAACCTGGCGCCACAGGCTCCATGTGACCACATTCAGCCTATTAGGGAACAGAGTATACTTTCAAATATCCAGGGGTCCTCAGAGTCACATAGCCACTTTAGCAAAGGGCCTAGGGGCAGGGAAGATCTTCATTTTCCCATAACACTCGGGAAATGTGAAAATAACAGTTCCTCCTAGAACTTGAGTGTTTCCACCAGAGTCACCTGGTACAGCACTGTTGGGGCCCAACAAATAATAAATAATAATAATTATAATAATCGTTCCCTTCCCCCCACCCCAGAGCTATGTGCAATTTACATTTTTGATAGATAGCAAGAAAGTATAAATCTCCCTGTAGGTGCTAAGTTTTCCAGCTGTAACATCTGTCATTTAGAAAAAGCATGAAGAGGTGATGCTGGGTTAGAGTTTCAGTTCTCCCCTGATAAGCAGGGCAGGTCAGTTTGGGAATGAAGTTGAAAGACTCTGTTGTAAAGATGTTTAGTGAAATGACTTCCTCCATGTCTAGAAAATATATGGGAAATATTAAAAGGCTGCATGGGGTAGCAGATTCAGGGATAAAATTGGAGTCAGGAATAATGGTAGCTATGGCTAAAAATACTTATAAATCAAATAAATAATTATACTTATAAATAAATACTTATAAATAAAATAAAAATACAATAGCTAATATTCATAGCAATTTCTGTATCACTTTGGGGTTTGCATAGTGGCGTGGATATACTGTTTCTTTTAAAAGATTCATTTATTTATTACATGTGTGGCCCTGGACAAGTCATTTAACCTTAATTCAGTTTTTTTTTTTTTTTGTCATTTGTTAAATGGTGATGATAATAACCCCCTCCCCAGAGGCTTGCTGTGATGATAAAAGGAGATGATCTATGCAAATCATTTTACAAACCTTGAAACACTGCATAAATATCAGTTGCTTCTGTTGTTATGATCCTTCTCTCATTCTCATGTTTTTTGATGAGCTTGTTATTATTATTGTTATGGTTATTTTATTCTCCTTTGTATATGACAGAGATCAATTAGGAATGATTGGGCGATAATAGTGGGATGTAAAGACAGGTCATGCCCATCCAGGCATGCAAAGGAGGGCCAATTAAAACTCTCAGTGGGAGGTCTGGCAACCAACATGGCAGAGCCCAACCTGACAGCCCGACATACCTTCCGCTCCTTTGGGGTGAACACATGACACACCGGATTGTGTGCAAAGGAGAGAGGGAGGGTGCAGGAATGCAAAAGAAATAACACAGACCATATGGTGCTCCATTTGCAAACTCCTAGATGATGAGAAGATCACTGGTTTTCTTACAACTGCTACAAATTTTACTCTCAACTAAAACCATCTAAAGTCATTAAATTATGCACAGAGCACTTTGCTTTTCATATGAGAGGGAAAAGCTTCAACTCACTCTTGGATAAAAGATGAGCTTGGACTAATATAATTTATTGAAGAGCTAAAACTACTGAACTAGGGGCAGAGATAAGGATGATTTCATCAGAAAAAGTACACATTTATTTGATGGAATTTTGGAGCTGGGAGAGGTCTCAGAGATAATCTCATGCAAATATACTAGCAGCTAGATGATACTGTAGATAGAGCTCTGGACATTCCTGAGTTCCTGTCTCACCTCAAATACTTCCTAGCAGCATTTCACCAGCAAGTTCTTTGACCTCTGTCTGACTCAGTTTTGACATCTGTAAAATGCACATAATAATAGTACCTACTTTCTAGAGTTGCTATGAGGATCAAGTGATTTGATATCTGTACCTTGCTGTCATTGGGTCATTTTAGTTATTCAACTCTTTATAACCCCATTCAGGGTTTTCTTGATAAAGATACAGGAGAGGTTTGCCATTTCCTTCTCCAACTCATTTTATAGATGACTAAATTGAGGCAGACAGGGTTAAGTGACTTGCCTGGGGTCACACAGCTAGTAAGAATCTGAGGATGTCTCATGATGTCTCTTAAAGAAGAGTCTTCCTGATTCCATCCCATATTCTATCCAACATAGTGCCTACAAATCTTCAAACATTACATAGATCTAGTAGTTATAGTTTTAATTGTAGTCATAGTAGTAGTAGCACTAATGATCCTAAAACACCAATACCTTCCACAACATCATTACGTGATAGGAAACTCTCTGCCTCCTAAAGTATCCCATTCCACTTTTTGACAGTTCTTATGCTGAGCCCAAATGTGTTGTACACAAGCAACTTCCACTCAGGGATTTTTGACAACTCTTTCTCCCTTAATATAGACTTACACGAATCGCATGCGCAATGAAAATAGACTTATCACTTTTAATTAATCTCCCTATTAATTTTTATTTTTTCATCATTTTTGTGAAATACATGTATTTCTATTTGTTTTCGCTTTATTATGGACATAAACATCAAATAACAAAAAATTAAATATCCATAAAATGCATGTGTACATCTGTGGGGGGGGATAGCAAATAGCATTTTGGTATAGATTGATAAAAAGAGATCAGTGTGACATTGGCAGTAGAATACTCTTTGGATCACTTAAATAAAAGGCTGAATTAGATGAAAATTCAAGAAATAGATAAAATAAAGAAAAACTAACATGGAAACATGGTATTATCATAAAGGCAGCGTCAACTACTGTATCTGGCTGTCTAGTGGACCTCTCCCTTGGCCAAAGGAGCACTGAGCAATTAATGGTTTGCTGTAATGATTTTTTTGTTATTCAAAAGGTGGAAGGACTATTAAAGGAAACCAAGAATCTTGGCCTGATTCTGATCCACAAGGATGAAATTGTTGTTGGAGAAGAAATCATGTCAATCTTGGAGGCAGATGGTCACTTGAGGGAAGGTAGATCAGAAGAATCATTCCTTATGGATAAGGGAGAGAGAGAGAATAATGTGGGCTAGATACTAGCATAGATAAATTCAGAATGGTTTGAATAATAGACCTCAGCAGTAGTCATTGAAAGGTTGACGTCAACTGGGAGGGAGGTATCTAGTTATGTTTGGCCTTATGCTAGTCTACAGTTTTATCAATGACTTTAAATGGATGTATCAAGCACATCCTTGTTCAAAGTGCAGATGACATAAAGGTGGCAAACACAGTCAATGTTTAAATGACAGAGTCCAGGTACAGAATGTTCTTGGCAGCCTAGACAAGGGTTGTTAAAATGCAATTTGTTAAACTCTTTTAAAATTATTTTTTATAACTGTATTTGAATATAATGAGATTCCTCTGTATTCCTGGCTTCCAAAACAGTTTACGTTTTGGATACAAAAAGATGAAGAAACCCTACACTAGAACAGTACGTAAAATCATATGAGATAAAATTAATGGAATAACTAGTACTATCCTCATTTAGTGTTTTTATTTTTAAATTCAACAAGTACTATGTGGCAGAGACATGTTTGGACAATACTTCTTGTGAAAAAAAGTTCCTGCATTTAATGTGTCTCATGTTCAGTATGAGTCAAGAGTAGGACATGATAGCCAACACTGAAACAGAATACCTGAAACATATAAAATACCTTAATAAAATTTGTATGAATTGATTATAGCAAATTCTATTTTAGCCTGCACTGAGAGATTTATTATCTAGGGCATGGAAACATTTGGTTCACCATACTTTGGGTCATTGAAACCATATATGGAGTATTTTATTCAGTTCCATATTTTAAAAGTACAAGAGCAAATGGAAGTGCATCCTGAAGAGGTCACCTAGGATGGGGAAAAGATTTGAGATAATGAAATATAACAGAATCAATTAAAGGAATTAGGGGTATATAGTCTGAAGAAGTGAAAACTTGGCATGCTGGAATTGGGAAATGATAGTTATCCTCAAATATTTAAAGAGCTATGACAATGCTATTTAATTTTTATTTTTGTACTCTAGAATCACACACAGTACCCACTTAATTGACTGATCAAATTCCCTTCCCAGGGTTGTCCACATAACAGCATGATGTTGAAACTGGGGTGGGGGTGGGGGAACTATACAAGGTCCTGAGGGTTAGTTGAGACTCACAAGAGATGGGGAAAAAAAAAAAAATTATATATTACTGTGAAATGCTAATATGTTTCTGCATTTTCTGTATGATGTAAGAAGATCTATGGGATGGGGAACCAGCAGCCTTGAGGCCGCATGTGGCCTTCTAGGTCCTCGAGTACAGCCCTTTGACTGAAAAACTTCACAGAACAAAGCCACTTAATAAAAGGATTTGTTCTGTAAAACTTGGACTCAGTCAAAAGGTGTAACACCAATGCAATATTCAAAGCACCTATGGTGGTTATGAATATGCCAGCATAATTCTGAATCACAAAATATAACAGACTCTCCCATGGAAGATAGAACCAAAACATTTATGCAAACACCAGAAAGCCAAATCTATAGCAACAGAGAAATCTATACACAACAACAATGCAGAAGGCACCACCATCCCCAAGTCTTCCCCCTGCTAGGCTTTCCCACAAATACAGCTTGCTGCCTGCTTCCTTTCTCTCCCTCAGCTCTAAATACTCTCACCAATGCATTGATCCTACAGAAGGCTGCACCCAAGGACCTACTAGAAGGTCACATATGGCCTCAAAGGTACAGGTTCCACACCTCTGCTTCAATCTTGTATGAAATACGCATTATTAACCATAATTGCTTACACAGGAGTTAAGTACCTTTTGACTCAATGAATTTTAGCTACATTCTAAGATTTCTCACGGAAAATTCCGGCTGTAGGCAGGAAAAGAGAAAGATGTTTGTGTGGTGTTTTGTTGTATCTGTTAGTTTTGAGTGGCTCCTAACATTAAAGTAACCTATGGGCCTTTAGGATCTAGGCTAGGCTATATGCCACGTTGGAGTACAGTTGTCTTAAAATTAGCTAAAGCAAAGTAAAAGGACAAATGTTTCCTTTCTTGTATTTACCAAAAAAGTTTTCTCTATATTTTTCAAACTAGAGGTTTCAGCATTTTCTTTCTGTTTTACATTTAAAAAATTCAGAATTTACAAAACTTTTGTCCAGAGGAGCTAGGAAAGGTGTATATTTCTCCTGTCAAAGAATGGTTTTTACTTTTTATAAAACTGATTTATTGGAATGTTGCATTTCTTTGTAATGAAAATTTAATGGAAGTGACCAATTCAAAATCAGGAAGGAGGTATAATGAATAATTCAGTGATACATATGATATTTTCTGGATAATTTGGGAGATTTTTTCCTAAATGTGTTATTAAGGGATAAAATAAGACATAAGCAAATCTGATCTCTTATAAGCTAAAACATTAAAACACAATAAACAATTTTATTAATAATTTCCATCAGCTAATTTATCATGTTCCATTTCTGTGGACCCTCAAGGATTTAGTTTGAATTTCAGCTTTTTTTATTTGGATTGACCTCTCTGGGCTTCACTTTCCTTGTCTACAATATGCAGGGTATAAGAGGACTAGATGATACTTAAGATTTTTTCTTGCTTGAAATCCTGAGTTTTACAAACTTTTAATGGAATGATCTGGTTTCCACCTAGACAGCAAAATTGCCTTTTATATAACTCTTTCCAATCTATTTCTCATTCTGACCCAGCCCATAGAAAGGAGGAGTCTAATAACAGAGAAGAACAGTCTGGTCCAAGTCTCCAACTATATAGCAGCTTCTTTATAACTGAGGAGTAATGGGGTAAGAGAGAAAAAGTAAGAGAGAGCCCAGAAAATTAGCTTTGCACTGACAATTCCTTTGACCTACAGGATCAAGGAATGAGGGATGGCTTTGTTGTTAGAAGACCTGGCATAGCTCATCTCTGACATTCAAGCCCCAGGTGTCCTTGAGCAAAAATATCTCCCTTCACCCCAAGCCTTGATTTCTTCCTGTGTAAAATGAGAGATGGGAGTAGATCCAATAGTCCTATCATTTTTGGGGTCATGACTCCACAGGCAGTCTGGTGAAGCTTTGTGACCTTTTCTCAAAATAATATTTTAGCATTAAATAAATACTTTGAATTCCAAAGGAAACCAATTATATTGAAATATAGTTCCCCAAATATATATGTATATCTGCACGTATATGAACATATATGTATGTATGTATGTGTGCATTTATCTATACACATATCACATATCCATATATTATATGTTTGCATTTTAGCATTAAGACATAAAATAATCATCTGTGCTGTATATACAGATGCATGCATACCTGTTTGCTTAAGTAAATATGCATATGTATAAAGAAATGAAGGGCCCGAGGTTAAAAACCCCTATAGGATGACCTCTCAGGTTCAGTTCTGAATTAATGATTCTTATTTCCATTAGTTTTAAAAAGAGATTTGTCTATTTCTCTATGGAAAGTCATCATTCTAGATGCATCAGGTACCAGGTCTTCTGAATCAGGGGACAGCTAAATCCTGGAAAAGGGGAGTGTTCTTCCACTGGATCCTCCCTTTTCTCTCCCTTTGTGTGAATAAAATTATTTTTAAACCAGGTCATAATTATGAAAAAACACTATGCCTCTCCTTCAATCTGTCCTCATTCTCTGACCTATGATAAAATATCAACATTCCCAACAGCAGCTCAGGGGCTTACTTGTATGATCCATGTACTGCTTTCTAAAATGTCATTTTTTTAATTAAGTACTTGAAATGGATTTCAATATTAACATCTACAAAAGGGAATTTTCCAGTACACTAAACAGTATTTTAATTAATATATCCGGCATTTTCCTAAAACAAAGGTCTAGTCAATTGTGTATTATTATTATTATTATTTTAAATTTTCTAAGGGAGAATCCAGTGCTCTTGCCAAGGAGATGATACTAACAGGGAAGAGATGGGGTAGAAATGGGCATTGGGGATAAACACATTTTTTTTTTTTTAAAAGAGACCAAAACTGGGCAGCTAGGTGGCACAGTGAATAGAGCAGCAGCCATGGAGTCAAGAGGATCTGAGTTCAAATCTGGCCTCAGACACAACACAAAAACTAGCCGTGTGACCTTGGGCAAGTCACTTGACCCCAATTTCCCACCCAAAAAAAAAGCAAAAAAATATTAAAAAAAAAAAAGAGACCAAGACCAACTAAAATAACATTTATCTGGCCAGAAAGTAGAATCTACTTGCACACCCTTTACCCTTCCATTATCCTACTTCACAACACTTGAGGTGTGATTAACCCAGGAAGTTGCTGCAATCACAAATATATAAAAATATCTTTTCTTACATAAATTGGAAGAGTTCAACAGTTACTGGAGCTTAAGATAAAATGTGCAGAATTGAATCCCTAGGGATAAAGAGTTAGACTTGGAGACAGAAGCAATGTGTTATGGAATCCCAACTTCACTTGGTCATCTGATCCTAGGCAAGTCCCCTTATCCCTGAGTCTCAGACTCCTCATCTTTAAAATGAGGGTAAAACCTAGCTAGATATTATTGCCAAGATCAATCAAGAAAACAGATTTAAAGTACTTTGTTACCCATAAATGCCAATAAAAATGTCAGCTGTTATTAGTAAGCCTTTGTGTTGCGTTGATTTTATAATCTTATCATAAAATTGCCATATATGTACCTTAATGGACATTCACAAAATTATACAAATTTATGAGTCTTTTTTTAATGTTTTCTTTGGGGGGGGGGAGGTAGGGCAATTGGGGTTAAGTGACTTACCCAAGGTTACACGGCTAGTTTTTTGTATTAAGTCTGAGGCCAGATTTGAATTCAGGTCCTCCTGACTCCAGGGCCAGTGCTCTATTCACTGTACCACCAAGCTGCCCCAAAACTTATGAGTCTTAAGAATTGACTTAGGTCACCTCCCTGACCAGGTGAGACGCTATTTAGGCCACCACAGGCACAGTATAATCATTCCTCATCAGAAGTAGCTACGTGGAAGTTATATGAGCAACTGAAAAGACTAAAATGACCAAGAGCCTTAAAGAACAATTTCAGTAAAGGCTCCTCTCTCTACCTTTCTATGAAGAAGCTCCTCCATGCTGTGCCCTATGGAGATCCATAAAAGGAACTAGGAGGGATGATTAGGACAGAAGACCTATGTGAGGTCTGTCTTCACGTATTTGGAAGAGAGATAGGATTTTTTTTTCCTTGGCCCCAGAGGGCAGAAATGGGGCAGTAATGGAAAATTTAAAAGCAGAAAATGCAGGCTTCATAGGAGTACAAGAAGGGTGCCAAAAGTTGGAACTCCTCCTACATGGAATGAACTGCCCTAGGAGGTCATTTTTATCATTTTTAAAGTCATATCCCATTCTCTGTGACCCATTTTGGTGTTTTCTTGGCAGAGATACTGCAGTGGTTTGCCATTTTCTTCTCCAACTCATTTTTGAGATGAGGAAACTGAAGCAAACAGGGTTAAGTGACTTGCCTAGGGTCACACAGCTAGTAAGTGTCTGAGGCCAAATTTGAACTCATGAAGATAAAACTTCCTCATAAAGTTCCTTCATCCACCACATCATCTAGTTGCCCATAGATTCCTTCTTTTAAGGGTAACCTGTGTAGCCACATAGCTACTTCATCAAGAGTGCCTCTGATTTCCTTGGCATACATACTATCTCCATGGAAGTTCATCCCAACCCTCTGATACTCTAGTAGTTTCATCCCATTCCATTATACAGGCATTTAATACGTGTCTACAATGTGCCAGGCATTGTATAGGTACTGAGGCTATAAAGAAAAAAATGAAGTATTCCTGCCCTCCAGGAACTTACATTCTACATTTCTGAATTAGCACGATCAAAGAATTTTAACCCCCTGATAGCCAGCTCCCTAGGAATTTGTATCATGATGGGATGCAAAAGAAATCCATCAAAATAGAAAAATCTGGGTCATACTATCACTAAGAGAAACATCTTGAAAATATTAGGTACATATGCATCTGTGAAATGATTTTAACATGTAGATCAATTTCAAAATCAGGAGTGGCAATGGTAGATTGAGTGAGCCCAAGAGGAGTAAAGCAAAAATGGGATGCAATAGCTTCCACATTGCTGACCAGCCCAGGAGATTTTATATGCCATCCTTTAGCACTCATGCTGTAATTTCATTTCCAAAGTGCCAATGACTAGATGATGAAAAAACAGAGTGGAAAATACAATTGTATCTGTTGAAGTGATATGAACTTTACAGGAATATTAGCAATTTGAAGATTATTTTAATATAGTGCTTCAGGCTTCATGGGAGCCCATCATGGGTCCTTTCCATAGTTCTGCACCATGAACTTCATCTCAACAAAGTGTGCTGAGAATCAATGAACTGCTATTGGCAAGACTTTTTAAAACATTCAGACCTACACTAAGAAGAAAAAAATGATTACAAAATACTTTCCATGTTATTTTTTTCTAGTTGGTGTGTTTGTGTATGGGTAATTCCCACGGCTATGTCTGTTTTATCCATTATCAAGATGAGGTATGACTGAATTCCTTAGGGATGATGTTTTTAGGACAGGTGTCTTGGCATGAAAAATATTAAGTCAGGTGAGTGCCCTACTTGAAAATGAATGATTATATAATTTCAATTCACATCAGACAACAAAAGGGATCTCGGAAAGAGGTCATCTAATCAAACTTCATGACGACAGATGTCCCTTGTCTCATTTTTTTCCTTCATCTCTCATAATTAATCAGTTCCCAAGTTTTGACAATTCTACTTCCAAAATATCTTTCTACAATTCTCCTCTTCATTTTCACAAAAACTCCTCCTTGATTCAGGCACTCGTTGGATTTCACCTTGGTTATTGTAATGGACCGGAATTTGTCTTTCTCTTTCCAGTCTGAGTTCACTTTGATTTATCTTTCATGTCACTGACAAAATATTCTGACCTCATTAGTCCCCTGATCAAAGGTTCTCAATAACCTCCTGGATATATAAATATCAACCCCTCAGCCTGAAGTCTAAGGTTCTAAATAATAGGATGCTAGTTTACCTTTTCACTCTTATTTTATGAGTCCCCTTTATATTCTCTATGCTGAATGAATGAATGAATGAAGGAATGAATGGAAGGATGGATGGATGGATGGATGAAGAAGATATCAATTAGTTACTAATTTTTGGGAATTGTGCTAAGCTCTGCAGAATCAAATATGAAAGTGAGATTGTCCCTGTCTTCATGGAGCTTACCTTCTAATGGCGAACAACAAAATATATTCGGAACAAGGGAGGGTAGAGAGGACTTTGGGACACTAAATTAACATGTTTTTTCTGAGAAAAATAGAAGTACCGATTTAACTTCTGAGCTCAGAGAAAGAGGTGGGAGGGGAGAGAGCAGGGGATGGAAGAATGGTCTCCAGCATGGCTGGGATGATTGTCTGGATGGGGTAGATGGATTGCTTTGATCGAAGCATGGTTTGACACTTTGGACTATCAGTTGTTCCTCAAACTTGACATTCCATCTCCTACTTCTGTATATGAACACCAACTATCTTCTATAATTAGAATGTACTCCCTGCTCCCCTCCATGTATAAGCACCATTTTCTTTCAAGGCTCGATAGTCACCTTCTTCATGAAGCTTTCCCTGTTTGTAGGGCTCTTCCCAAGTCCATTTAGCTTGCATTTACATATCTGCTTATACATCACCTACCTTCTCTCCAAACTTGAGGGCTACAACTACCCTTTTCTTTTTTTCTATCCCAAGCCTAATACTGTGCCTGAAATACAACAAGTACTTAAAACATATTTGGTGATTCAAAGCCACACATTTTATGGATGAGGAAACAGTGACTTAGTCTGTAAGATACATAGTTATCCCAAGGCCACACAAGTAGAAGGTAGCAGAGATTGGATGAAAGACTCTCAATAAATTAACATGAATCTTAATGGGTTAGGATTAAAATTCAAAGGAATTTAATCTAGTAAATACAGCTTGGAAACAAAATCAAGCAAACTTAAATCCATTATTTTTTTCTATGTTCAAGTCTATAACAAACACCTGGTAAATGCAGAGCACTGTACTAGGCACAGCTTACCATGTTTAACTCAGATATGATACCTCAAGATCCTCACAATGTAATTGGGGAGAGGAGTGTGTAATGTTTTGCCTCCCCCATCCATATCCTCCCTTTTCTAGCTTCCTCCAATGCTTAGATCATGTCTCATCTTCTGCAGGTCTTTCCTAGTCCTGCCAGCTACTCATGCCTTCTCCTCAAGGTTACATTTCTATCTATTCACTGTATTTTCTATATACCTATTTATTTGCATCTTGTCACCCCCATTAGAGTGTGAGCACCTAAATTGACAGGGACTAATTTGAATCTTTTTTTTTTTTTTTTGCATTCTCATTGCTTAGCACAATGCCTGTTACCTAGAAAGAGCTTAATGAAGTCTTGATTTATTGGATTAATTTTATTGTAGATTAGATAATAAATGTAGAATATATTTCAAGAGAGAGAATTTCAGCTCTAGGGAACAGCTAGGTGGCATAGTGGATAAAGTGTTAAGCCTGCAGTCAAGAAGACTCAACATCTTGAGTTCAAATCTGACCTCAGAAACTTATTAGCTGTCTGACCCTGGACAACTTTGCCTCAGTTTCCTCATCTGTAAGATGAACTGGCATGTGTTGAATGAAATGGCAACCACTCCAGTATCTTTGTCAAGACTCCTCAAATGAGGCCATGAAAGGTTGGACACAATTGAAAAAAAAAAATCTGAACAACCAAAAGACAATTTCTAATGCAGCACAAGGAGTTGGGCTTTGTGGAGAAGATAAATCCAGAATTGGGCACGAAAAGAAAGGCATGCTTTCAAAGGATTAGTACTGGGGGGGGGGGGGGGCCACCAATGAAGGGCAAAGGATCAGAGAGAGAATCCATTCCAATAATAGATTTTGGCAGCAAATGAATGGAAAGAGAAAAAAGCACAAAGACAAGAATGAGGTCCATGTAATGTACTTTGGTTGCACTGTTGAGTGTTTAGTGGGGAATACTGTAAAATACACCTTGAGAATGGGTTTGGAACCAGATGGGGGAGCAACTGGAACAAAAATCTAATAAAAAGTTCAACCTTTGTTGAGCACAATTTTGTTTACTATGGGGAGTCACTTTTTCCCCCAGCACATGAATGACAGTTCATAAAAATATGAAAGCAAATGATATCATATTCCATCCAAAACAAAGGATATTTTTAAAGCAAACTAAGAAGCAATAAATGGCACCAATGAAAGACACGTATAAACTCAGCACACAATTCATACATTTCTACTGTATCATAATAGATGTAAGAATGCATTTCATTGTTATTGATGTAATAGATAATACGCTGGCCTTAGAATCAGGAAGGTTTTCAAGAAGGTTAGAAGCCTGCTTCTGGTCTGTAGTAACTGTGTGACCCAGGGCAAGTCTGTTAACCAGTCTGAGCCTCTATTTCTCCATCCGTAAAACATGGATTATAAGACCCAGATGGTCTATTTCCCAGGGTTGCTGTGAGGCTCAAGTAAAGGTGGTAGTGAATAATGGAGGTGGAATACTTGGTTAACTTTAAATGTCAACTCTTGTTGCTGGCAGTGGAGGTGAGGATATTCTCATTCACATTTTTATTGGGCTTAAAAATTTGCAGAGACATTGCCTTCCACTAATTGTGCAAGGGAGGTCATACAAGCGATGTCCTTCACATCTTACAAATGAACAGCCAGAGGCTGAAAAAGGTGAAATGACTCTTCTGGTGTCAGAGAACTAGACTCTAGTCAATTAGTCAATAAGCATGTGCATGTATGTACGTATGTATGCATGTAAATGCATGTATATACTATGTAAATGCATGTGTATGTATATATTCAAATATGCATATACAGATACACACATTTATATGCATGTACATATATACATACACATATATTCATTCATAAAATATATTTTAAAACTGTATTTACTTGTTAGTTTTATTCCTATGCCCATCCATTCACTGAATTTTGTCGAACATTTTTCATTTCTTTGTTTGTTTGCCTATCCATTCATCCATTCATTGATTGATCTAATTATTTAAACATTTATTTTTAAAGCTATGCCAGACACTGTTTTATGCACTAAGGATGTGAGTACAAAGAACGAACCAATCCCTACCTGCAAAGGGCTTACATTCATTCTAATGAAGGAGAGAGCCAGCACATGAATTAACATATACCATACAAATAGGAAGTTCGAAAATTCTAATATCTACAAAGTAGTTAAATAAATATAGTCTGAGAGAGAGAGGGCAGTAGCAGTTGGGGAGAGAGCAGGAGAGGGAAGAAGCATTAATTTTCTCCTATACGAGGGCCTTTGCTAAACACTTCTCAAATATTATGTCCTTTGAGCCTCACAATGACCCTGAGAGATACTACTATCATCCTAATTTTCTATTGAAGAAACTGAGGCAGGAAGAGTTTAAGTGATTAGTTCAGAGTCTTACTCCTCATAAAGGTCTAAGTCTAGATTTGAACTCAGGTCCTTTCTAACTCCAAGTTAAGCACTCTATCCACTGAGACACTTAGCTACCTCTAATCGGTAGGAAGGCTTCATGTAGAAGATGGCACTTGAGCTTAATTCTTAAAAGAAGAAAAGAACTCTATTCAGTGAAATTGAGGAGGGAGTACAGTTGACAGAGGTCAGAAATCCATATTGAATAGGGTTAGGGAGAAAGGAAGAGGTGAGGAACAGAAACATCAGGCATATACAGCTTTTTGTAAAGAAGTTTGAAAAAGGGATGGGGGGATATGGACCACCGGTTTGAGAGGTATGGGGAGAAGAAAGGAGGAGAGGGTTGCCCATGAAAGGGGGTTTTGCCCTAACAGGGAGAAGACCATCTCTTTGTCAAAGATGTGGGGGAAAGAGAAGAGAGTGGGGGATGATGTTAAGTGTTGTATAATGAAGAGAACAGGAGAAAAGGGGAGTGCAGGTGGAATGGGCTTAATTTTCTCCATTAAGTTAAAGGCAAGGACCTTAGCTGAGCAGTAGGGCAAGGAATGCTACTGAAGTCCTCAGGAGGAAAGAGATATTTTGGAGTTGTGTCTATGGGGAAATGAGGCAGAGAATCAATTAGGAAAGAATTAAAGGATTGCCATGCTGCACTGAGAGCCCATTTGAGATTATATCACATAATTTTATACCCAGTCAGCACAAAGGAGAGACTTCTTCCAATGTTATTCTGCAGCTGGGAATTAGTAACAGAAGATAAGATGGATCCAAGCAAGGCTGAAATTTGGTAAGATGTGAATGAAGATGGGAAAATGGGACGAGGAATTTGAAAGTCGAGGATACTATAGAGTTGAAATGACTAACCCATTGGGTTGATAAGCATTTGAGGTAGAAGTAGATACCATGTTCTGTGTATCATAAAGTATTTCATAATTGTCATTTGTCAATCAATTGACAAACACTTATTACATGACTAATATATAGGAGCCACTCCGCTGGGAACTGGATTATTGTTATGGAACCGCAGAATTTGAGAGTTGAAAGGGACCCAGTGGATACATAATTCAACTCATAAATAAAAAAAGCCTTACTTTTATTACCATTATTATTAATATAATAATAACAACAACGATAATATCCTAGAATCTCTAAATTTCTTCAAGCCAGTTCAAGTCAAATCACCTTCTCAGAAGGCCTTTCCTGATTCCTTCAATTGCTATGCCTTCCCCTTTGAGATTACCCTCCCTTTATTTCATGTATCTTGTATGTACCAATTCATGTATAAACCTGTTCATTTTGGGGAAAACCTTGGCATAATTTTAAGCTGCTATTGCACACTCTAGCGTAGAATGTAAGTCAGAATGTAAGCTCCTTGGGGGACAAGAGTTGTCTGCTTTTTATCTCTAGCTCACCATGCGGTGCTTGACACACATTGACTAGTCATCATTGCAAATATTGAAGTCTTTTTGTTGTTATCCAGTTATATCCAGCTCTTTGTGATTTCACTTGGAGATTTCTTGGCAAACATCCAGGAGTGGTTTGCCATTTCCTTCTCAAGCTCATTTTATGGATGAAGAAACTGAGATAAATGCTGTTAAGTGACTTGCCCAGGGTCAAACAGCAAGTAAGTGTCTGAGGCTAGATTTCAACTCAAGATGAGCCTTCTTGATTCCAGACCAGCACTCCATGCACTATGGCACCACCTAGCTGCCCTTATTGAAATCTACATTAGCTTGATTCTTAATATGAACATGTAATAGGGAATAACATAAGCAAAATTCAGAATCATTTCGAAATATCATTCACTTAAGAGGTTGTACCAATAATTGCTAGCAATAATCTCAGAGAGAGGCAGAAGACTGTGTGTGTGTGTGTGTGTGTGTGTGTGTGTGTGTGTGTGTGTGTGATTTTTAGGGGGAAAAAAAAACTTTTACTTTCAAACTAATGCAGTGGTTAACTTTGACCTAATGCTGAATGAAATAGACCATTGGTAGTGGCAAGCATTTATCTTCCAATAGGGAATATCAGAGTTTTGCATATGGTACTGTTGATCCATTTTGTTCTGACATTATACGGGTCAGTCTCTGTCCCTGGTGCTTTGACTTAAAATCAAATCAAAATGGTTAAGTAAAAAAAACCAAAAAAAATAAAAAAAAAAACTAAAAAAACTAATTGAGTAAGAAGAGACTTCCTGAGAAAATTTTTCTCTAGTAGTTAATATAGTCCTATACTATCTATAGTTTGTGGTATATAGAAAGGTGGGGAGCTCTGGAGAGCAGCAATTACATCAGCTCTGTGATGTTCTTCCTCCAGTGTGGTCAATCTGCCATGATCTATAATTCAGTATATGTAGCCTAGCCTCAGGTTCAAGAGAAATAGATTAACCTATCCTGGGTTCCACAGCTAGTAAGAGTCTAGGGCTGGATTTGAACTGGTTTTCTTGATTAAAAGCCAATAACTGTATTATAGTTCTATGTAATGTGATATTTTAAAAAATTCAATCAATTATCTGTACTTTGTGAAAAACCAAGACCTACTAACTATAGATACAAAAATCACTGATTTAACAGATTTTTAAAAATGAATTAGTGAAGACATTTTCTCCATCCACAGAATTGACAAATAGAAGTATGTATAGAAGTACAGAACTTTATCAGATATTTAAAAGAAATAGTAAGTTGTACATAATAGATTTTCAGTTTCATGTGGAATCATCTTTTTTATTCTACTATATTATGGAAATGCTTATTTTATTTCATAAATTAAAAACAAAGTAAATTTAAAAAATAAAAATAAAATGACTTAGTGGAATATCTTCCTGCCTCTTTGTCATGTGGATGAAGATCTTGAGACAAAAATAACTCATTTTTTTCATTTACACACAAGCAAAACAAAACAAAACTAGTCAATGTTACTGAGAAGACTTGTACATAAATGAATTTACAGCATAAGATTTTTTTTTTTTAGATTGAAGACTTAAGTTAGTGTCAAAATTTGGGTGGAAAACAAGATTTCATTTAAAAAAACTCTAGGATTGATTCTGAGTCTTCCCACATAGCTTTATTTAATGACCTTTTTGACTGATTCCAATCTCAGATCACTTCTGTCAATGATTCTGAATTGCCTCTCCTCCCCCCAAATTCCCAGCAAACAGGGAACCAGAATTCATGGATAATTAATTAATATATGATACAACTAAGTGAATATTGGGAAAGAAGGGTATGTTATAAGTTAGTCGAACTTGTTGATGTGCAGTAGAAAAGAAGTACCTTGAGTGCAGCTCTGATTTCCATTTTCAAAATTTTGGCACCTGTTTAAGAGATCTGCCCTCTCATAAATATTTTTTTGGACCAAACTGAATTAAATGACATATGGAAAGACAACCATATTTCATTATAAAATTTGTATTTCTTCAGTAGAGATCCATTCCCACTTATCACAAATTAAACTTTTTATAAGAAAAAAAGGTAAATTCATCAGTGAACATCTTCAGGAAACTTAATTGTATGTCCAAGTGACATGAACAAGTCAACGATATAGCATTTATCTGTTAGGTAGTGAGGCATAGAGAATAGAATGATGAATTTTAAGTCAGGAAGACCTGTGTTCAGATTCTGTCTCTGATATTAGATACCTGTGTGACCCTAGCCAAATCACTTATCTTCTTAGCCTAAGTTTCCTCATCTATAAAATGAGGTAATAATTCCTTCAGTGCCTACCTTGCCAGGCAGTTGTGAAATTGTAATGAGTGGTAATGTAAGGTTTATGAAATGTTTTGCAAATTTTAAAGCAATATGTTGTTGTTCAGTCATTTGATTCTTCATGACACTCATTTGAAGTTTCCTCAGTAAAGACACTGGAGTGGTTTGCCATTTCCTTCTCCTGCTCATTTTACAGATGAGGAAACTGAGGCAAATGGGGTTAAATGACTTATTCAGGGTCACACAGCTAGTAAATGTCTGAGGATGGATTTATACTCAGGAAGATGAGTCTTCCTGATTGCAAGTTCAATGCTCTGTCCACTACATCACCCAACCTCCCAATTTTATTTATGCAATGTGATCATTGAATCTAATTTTATTTGTTCTGATAAGAAATCCGTTCTCCAAACACAAATTACTTCATGATTAAGTGATTCAAGGTCCAATATATTTCTCTCTCTCTCTCATTCTTTTTCTCTCTCTTTCTCTCTGTCTCTCTCTGCCCTCCCCTATACACACACACACACACACACACGAACACACACACACACACAATACACCAAGTCCAACAAGCCAACTTGTGGGCCCCAGCAGTCCTCAGTCCTTCTAAATTTCCCAGTTCCTTGTTTAACCTAGAGCCAAGACAAGGTTGTGATCTTCCCTCAGGCGTCTCCTTATAAACCTTCAGGCCGCACAGTCTCTGATCATTTATCAGTAGTTACTATGCAAACACCTGTTAAATGATTCTCTTTGAGTTTCTTGCAGTAGACAGAGCAGCTAGGAGGCACACTGCCTGAGATAATACTGACATCTTCCCCCCCTTCCAGCTTCCGGCACTGGCTGGCAAACAACATGCATTTGTCTGGTTTTACTACTTCTATTTCAAGGATATTTCATTAATGAGCATGAGTCAAGAATAGAAAAGTCTTTTCCCATTTATCTGTGGAGCTCTTATGTATTTGCTTTTTATTCCATATCAGAAATGAAAGCAATTTCACTGTTGGCCCCTACAGTCCTCTGGTGGAACCAGCCTAGGTCTATCTAATTATTTCCTTATAGAAAAGCGGTTCATTTTAGGGGAGAATTGAGCAGATAACAAGCAACAAGCAGTGTGTGAGTTTCTTATGTGTTTACCATGTTGTGTGTTTACTATGAGTACAGTTTTCTACTGAAATATGGAAAAAGGAAGTGGATTTGGAATTAGTCAGTGTGCCTGAGTTGGAATCCTGGCTCTAGAATTGAATATATGTGAGATCAAGGGAAATCCATTTAACCTCTATCTGCCCCAATTTATCATCTCGCAAATGGACCAGGTGACGTCTAAGATGACTGCTAGCTCAAAATCTATGATCCTCTGACCTGATACCCCTCACCCCCATCAGCTCTGTCTCTGTCTGTCTGTCTATCTCCTTCCCTCCCTCTCTCTCTCTCTCTCTCTCTCTCTCTCTCTCTCTCTCTCTCTCTGTCTCTGTCTCTCTTTTTTCTCTCTCTTAAATGTAGCCATTTAGGACCAAGAGCACAGACTTGAAAATCTCCCCCTTCTACAGAAACCCCTCTTAATTCCAATGCCCTCTCACTCTAAATTATTCCCCATTTATCCAGTAAATTGCTTGTTTTGTGTATATCTATTTGCACGCTGTCTCTTTCCTCAGATTGTGAATTCCTTGAGCGCAGAGACTGTTTTTTGCCTTTTTTGTATCCCTAGCACTTAGTACCTGGCACACAGTAGGCTCTTAATGAATGCTAATTAATTATAAACACATAAGTGTGTATATATAACATATATGTTTCTATACACACATATAAAATAAATGTATATGTGTATATATATGTATCTGTATTTTACATATGCATATGTGTATATGCACACACATATACACTTTGCTTATATCATCTCCCCCATAAAATTATAAATTCTTTGAGGACAGGTACTGTCTTTTGCCTCTTATATCCCTAGGACTTAGCACTTATATCTCTGCCACAGAGTCGGCTCTAAATCGATGATAATTAATTGTTTTATACACACACACAAACATATGCTTGAATACACACACACACACACATATATGTGTGCAAATATGGATGTGTATAGATATATATTTGTGTATGTATGTGTGTACACACACACACACACACACACACACACACACACACACACTCACTTTGCTTTCATTATCTCCCCCAAAAGATTACAAGCTCCCTGAGGGCAGGGATTGTATTTTGCCTCCAGTATCCCTAGCACTTAGCACCTGGCATGCAGTAGGTGCTTAATGAATGTTTATGAATTAATTGGATTGCATTTGTTTTCATTTTCTCTCCTATAAGATTGTAAACATCTTGGGGGTCAGGACTGGCTTTGGCCTCTTTTTCTATCCTGAGTGCCTGGCATACAGTAGGCACTTAATAAATGCTTACTGAATTGCAAAATTAGAGGATCTTGTCTAGATAACTTCATACCTCATGTCCTTGGACATTTTATTTCCCATCTCAGTGCCTCAGTTTCTTCATCTATAATTTGAAGGAATTAGAGGTAGCATGAGTGGAAAGAGAATCCAAATCAGGTCACAAACCTTAGGTTGGACTCCCATCTCTGAGACTTAGCCTGTGTTCTGCTAGGCAAGTCACTTCCCTTTCTGGGGCTCATTTTCCTGAGGCTGTTGAGCTAGATGATTTTGGAGGTTCCTCCCAGCGCTAAATCCATGTTAGTACTTGGAAATATAAAAAAAGAAAGACATTGCTAACAAGTCAGAGCACAAGGAAGTAAATATCTAAAGGAATTGACTCCCATCTGTCAACCATGCTGAAGAATAATAATTCCTATAATTAGCAGAAACTCCAATGTTGTTTTTTTTTTTCCACAATGTCAGTTTGTGATATCTGTATTTTAAACAGAGGTGTCCATAAAAGTGGAACCATGAGGTGAGAAGTAGGTCCTAGTTGCCAGGAGACTTGATTTTTGTTCTAGACTTTGACACTAATTTGCAGCACCATTGAGATAGAGTCACTTAATTTATTCATACTTCAATTGTTCCCATAAATGAGAATAATGAAGCCTGGTGGGAAAATGCCATGAAAGCCTCATATTTATGTAATTCCTATTTATATAAGTGTGACTAAATCGGCCTTGCCCAGAAAGGGGCATTTTCAAAGGGAGGAAATGTGAGATTTTTAATCAAAATGAAAACAGAAGAAATGCAGTCTAAAGATTGCTTTAGATTCCTATCCGGCCAGAAATATCCAAAGACTAATAATGGTGTCAGTCAAACTTGAAAACAGACTACCTCAGATTGATTATCAATCCAACAGGCATTTCTTAAGTGCCTACTAAGCATTGGGCTAAGAGCTAAGGAACAAAAATAATCTGAAAAATGTTGCTAAAATTATTTATTAGTAATAACTAACACTTATATAGCCCTTACTATGTGCCAGACACTCTACCAAGAGCTTTATAATTATTATCATCTCATTTGATCTTGGTCCTATTTCTATTCCCCATTTTACAGATGAGAAAACTGAGACAAATAGAAATTGTGATTTGCCTATGGTCACACCACTAGTAAGTATCTGAGGCAAAATTTGAACTCAGGTCTTATAAACTCCAGGCTTGGGTGCTCTATCCACTGCACCACCTAGCTGCCCCAAGGATCATTTAGTCTATTAATAAATCGGTATAGCACAAATAATGTGAAATTAAATTATTTTCTACCTTAAAATTGAGGACAGAATTTAGTTTCCTTTTTTGTATTCTCAGCGCCTTCCAAATAGTTCAATAGTGTCATAGAATTTGAGCTGGAAAGTACAGTCAGAGGTTATCTTGTCCATAGGTTGTGTGGTGGGGTTTGTCTTTCATTTTTGAGACCATGCCATCAGGGAGATGATGACATGACTTGCAATTGACTTGGGTTTGAGTGAGGGAGAACTGTGCAAAGTCACCAGCCTCACTTTCTCCTCCAGAGTCATCCGGGTGCAGTGGCTGGATATCAATCAGGACAACTGGTGAAAGAGCCCAGGATGCAGTGGGAGATGTTGGCCCTTTGGAGCTAAGTTCTTTTCAGGTCAATTCTATTTTTCACAGATGAGAAAACCTGGCCTCTGAGAAGCTAAGTGACTTTTCTGAGGTCATCCAAGTAGTATGTAGGTATCAGAGCTAGAATTTGAACTCAGGCTCTTTGTCTTTGTGAGTAACACTAACTCTTTAAACTCTTTAAACACTTTAAAAATTGAATATGTTGGATACAGGAGTGAATTAAAAACCCTTCACTAAAGTTCCTAATGAATTTCAGGAATATTAGCTTTAACTCATTTGAGTTTACTGAACTTTATGGTCTATTATTTAAACAAGCAAATCAAGAGTGGACAATAAAACTAAACCCAAGATTTCCTTACTAGTTTATTTCTATATTGTGTCCTTGGAATCATAATTTCATAATGAGACTAATCTTCTAGCTTGAAATGGGCTCCTATCATGTGTTTATTAAGTACCTATAGGTAATTTTAATGCACCTACTATGTGAGAAACACTGTGCTTAGTACATTATGATATTCTCTCATTTGACCCTTACAACAAACCTGAAAAGTAGGTTCTATCATTATCCTTTTTGACAATTGAAGAAATTGAGGCAGGCTGGGATTAAGTGTCTTCTCCAGGGTCACACAGCTAGCAAGTGCCTGAGGCTGATTTGAACTCAGGTCTTCTTGAATCTGGACCCAACATTCAATCCACAGTGCCACCTAACTGATAATAGACCTCTGTGAAATTGTCTTCTCTCAATGTGCTTGGTAAACTTCGGAAAGAGAAGGGATAAGCTGGAGATCCCCACTTGGGAAGATGGTGAATCAAGTGCTGGTTCACACTTGTGTCAAATTTAAGTTCTGATAGAAACTCATGTATTAGGATGACTGATTCCCATAGTACTGAAACTGAGTCCAGAATCCATTCTAGCAACCCCCGGAGGAGAAAGTGGCATTTCATTTCTTTCTTGTTCTAAAATGTAAGATACAGTTCAAAGTCTAGGAATATTAAAGTTTCTCCCTCCATATAAGACCACATTAGACTCTTGACATATGCACAGAATGTTCAACTTGGATTAAGCAAACTGTGTATACTATCCCTTCTCTATCTAAGTCATCTGCCCTAAAAGTTAATGAATCAGCCTTTCCAAAGGGTTTTCAATTTTCTATCTAGTTTTTGAAAAACCTGCTTTTAAGTAACCTATCTCCGCAAGGAGAATATTGCCACAAGCAAATGCATGATATCCAATCAGTGTTTGTTTTGTTTCTTACATCAATGAATTGAAAGGATCTGTTTTCTTTTTTCAGATTAGAAATGCTGCCTTGATTTTACTCTCCTTAGACAATGTTAAGTTTGCTTATCAATTCTCAACTATCTTAGACTTACCTGGGGCACCTTGCCACCCAGGGCTCCCATCTAAACCCAATCAAGTAAATCTCACCATATTCTTTTGTTCACATTTCCACAAAAGGCTCTGCTGTGCATTCTGACATTTCCAACTCATTTGCATCATGCTGTCACTTGGATGCTATCTGAGTAATAAGGTTCACACAATATTTTATGCAGGTATTAAAGTTTGCCTTCCCAAAGTCTTCCTGTTATACCTCACTGTAGCACAGAAACAAACTTAGGATCTCAACAGCTATGCCAATGAAGCATGTGAGCTATACGAGATCCTATTAATATGGCAAGCCTTCAAATATGGGTCTAGCAATGATTATGTCTCTATTATTTGAACATTAGCCTAGAGACTTTCAGAAAGGTTCATGCACACTAAATGTATGCTGCCCGGTGCTAATTTGTAAAAAATTATACTTTTTAAGGAAGAATGGGTATGACTGTACATAATTATAATTTCTTGCTACTAGAGGAGGCAGAATGTGGTGAATTTCTTGAATTTGGAAGTTCTAAGTTGTAGTAGGGTTAAATCTAATTGGATGTCTGCATTAAATCTGGCACCAATAAAAGGAAACAGTGGGAGGGGGGAAGCTACCAGGCTTGTTAAGGAGGTCACGGAAGAAGTCATCCAAAACTTTTGTACCCTTTTGCACTGGAATTATGCCCATGAAGGGCCACCATACTTCCAATGTGGATGATGTAGGGAGATCTTGTCTCAAAATATATATATATATATATATATATATGTATATATGTATACATATATATATATATATATATATATATATATATATTAACTCTAGGAATTTGTGAAGGCAGAGAGAGGTTATATTGTGAATAAGAGGAAGGATAAATGCAAGTAAAGAGACCAGGGAATCTTGCAGTAGTCAAGATAGGGGAAAAGAAAAAAAGGGAAAAAAATCCCCACTAGTTTTCTGATGTTGAGGGATTTTTTTTTTATATAAAGAAAGTTTTGATTTGACAACATCTGTAAAAAACCGAATTCCTTCCACTTAGAATTTTTTCACTTTCTTCCTATATCAAGTGTGATCATGAGTACAATGCATAACTGACCTATGTACCCAGCAATTTCAAAAGCTTTCAATCTTTCTTTTAAGAAATCTTAAATGATTGAATGTAAACTCCTTGAGAGCAGGGATCATTCATTGTTGTTTTTGTACCCCCAGACCTAGCCTGTTGTCTGGCACCATATAAGTGCTTAATACAGACATGTTGATGGATTGCTTCTTTGAAAGTCTATGGCATTTGGAGATTGTCAAGGGACTCTGGATTACCATAGGGATACTGCAAAAAACTGTTTTGCAAACAGTGATGAAAAGTCCAAATGCAAGCTATTCTTAGATTACTTTATGAGATGACTATCAAAGGGGGCTGGTTGGTTATAGTCCCACTGAAGGTGAAATAGACTGGAAGCAGGAAACTTGGATGCACTAACAAATAAATGGTGCCATCCTTATCTATCTCTTTGATTCTATTAGGACAATCCTTTATGAATGATTTCTAAAAGAGTTAAGTTCATTTAACTGGCTGCTAGTAGAAGCAGACAACAACCTCCTGGTTGGTTGGCACATACTAATAATATCAGTGATGGCCATTCACAAAGAATTTGACATATTTTATTTCAGTCTCATGACAAGATTTTTAAGTAGCTGCCGCAGGCATTATCTAAGAGGTCAGGTAACTTGACCCTGGTCACACAAGTTTAGAATTATCTTCCTGACTTCATGCCTAGCAAGCAACTCTTTCCATATAAATGAGTTTACTTTTCTGATACCTGTGTATTCTCACATTTTATTCAATCAAGAATAGATGTGTTATACTGGACCTAGAAGAGTGAAATTACTGAATCCAACCACTGGCAGGGCACAAACCATCCTCTCTCCTGCCCTTCTCCACCCCATGTCTGACCACAATCCTGGAAATAGACTTCTCTAATTCCTGTAGGTGCATTATGCACCTACTCTTCTACATGTCAATTCTATCAATTACAGAAGAGATCTTATTCTCTCTCAATTTTCTCTTCTGCAAGCTAAACATCTTCATTTCCTTCAGCTTAAGCCCTGGAGTCCTCTCTCATTGTCTTGATCTCCCTCTTCTGGACATGACCCATCTTACTGATGTAAGTATGTATATATTTTACATTTCTATTTAAAATTCTGAAGTCCAAATTCAATCCCTCCTTCCCCCATCCCTGAGATAGTATGCAATTAGATATAGGCGATGCATGTGCAATTATGTAAAACATTTCCACATGAGTCATTTTGTACAATAAGACTTGAATAAAATAAAATAATGAAAGAAAGTGAAAAATAGCATGCTTCAGTCTCTATTCATTCAATATCAGTTCTTTTTCTGGAGGTAGATAGTATGCTTCCTCATTAGTCCTTTGGGATTATCTTGGATCATTGTATTGCTGAGAATTGCTAAGTCATTCACAGTTCTTCATCATCCAATATTGCTGTTACTATGTACAATGTTCTCCTGGTTCTGTTCACTTCATTATGCATCAGCTCATGTAAATCTTTCCAGGTTTTTCTGAAATCATGCTGCTTGTGATTTCTTACAGCACAACAATATTACATTACAATCATGTACCATAGCTTGTTTAGCCACTCCTTGATTGATGGGCATCCCTTTGATTTCTAATTTTTCACTAACACAAAAAGAACCACTTTAAATATTTTTGTACAAATAGGTCCTTCCCCCCTTTTTGTATGTCTTTGGGATATATATATATATATATATATATATATATATATATACCTTTATTATTATAGACATACACACACACACATACACAAACACACACACACACCTAGAAGTGGTATTGCTGGATCAGTTTGATAGCCCTTTGGGTATAGTTCCAAATTGCTCTCTAGAATGGTTAGATCAGTTCACAACTCCATCAACAATGCATTAGTGTCCCAGTTTTACCACATACCATCCAATATCTAATATTTTCCTTTCCTGTCATATTAGGCACTTTGATAAGTATGAGGAGGTACCTCAGAGTTGTTTTAATTTGCATTTCTCTGATCAATAGTGATTTAGAGCATTTTTTTCATGACTGTAGAGAACTTTGATTTCTTTGTATGAAAACTACCTGTTCATATCCTTTGAGCATTTATCAATTGGGGAATAACTTGTATTTTTATAAATTTGACTCAGGGTAATTTTACAATTTACCCTGAAGCATATAAATTTCACAAATTTGACAAATAACTTTTATATTTATAAATTTTATAAATTATAAAATTGACTCACTATGTATTGGAGAAATCAGGCCTTTAACAGAGATACTTGTCACAAAATTTTTTCTCAGTTGTTTTCTGCTTTTCTTATAATTTGCCTCAGGCTTAGAGCCTTGCTACAGGCCAACTACTGTGCATCTGGCTGCTGTTGCTATACTTGGACATCTCTCTCCTCTCACCTCAGTGAGACAGACCTTTCCTGACAGGTTGGTAAGCTGCCTCCCTGCTCCTAGATCCATTCTGAGAAAAGTTTCTAGTTGTTTGGAGGGGAATTTGGGAGGATTTCAGAGGGTTCGCTCCTCATTCCACCATCTTGGCACCCAAAGTCCCCGATCTCTTTCTTAAAATGTGGCATTTATTAGCAGAGGATTAGAGACAAAGTAGGTGCCCTTCATTTGAGTAAATGAGTAGGGGAGGAAGGTAGAAAGATCTCTGGAGTAGGGGTTTAAATGATACCTTTGATGTTACCTTGACACCTATGTAACCCCTCTGAGCCTCAGTTTCCTCATTTGTCAAATGAATAGGTCTGATTAAATGATCTCTGAGATTCCTTCCAGGTATAATTCCATGATTAGGATTCTATGGT
Organism: Pseudochirops corinnae; assembly: GCA_028646515.1. Taxonomy (NCBI): domain Eukaryota; kingdom Metazoa; phylum Chordata; class Mammalia; order Diprotodontia; family Pseudocheiridae; genus Pseudochirops; species Pseudochirops corinnae. Next base: position 175,793,282 of record CM053591.1, read on the forward strand.
ACCTAGACATAATAATATATTACTGTTCAGTAAGAAATGAAAGATGGATCTGGGGAAAACAGAAAGACTTCCATGAATCAATGCAAGGTGAAATAAGTAGGAGAGGAAAATAATATAGAGGATAAGAATAATGGAAATGAAAAGATGAGGCTGGATGCCATTTACATGGAGTGACTAAGATTTGACCTAGAAGATAATGGAAAAAATACACTTCTCTCCCTTTTTTATAGAGGTGGGGGCCTGTGGGTCAGGAATACCGCATAAGCAGTCAGATTTGTTATGTACTAGTGAGTTTTGCTCAGCTGCTTTCTATTTCTTAAAAAAAAAAAACAACTTGATTGCAAGAGATAGCTTGCTAGGAAGGGGATAATAAATGATAGATTTAGAACTCAATGCTATTAACCTCAAATGTCATCACCAAATGATATTTTTAAAGAAAATAATAGGAAACAACACCTCCAGTGGCCAAATTGTAATGTTGACTCATATCGAGTGTTTCTTCTTTCAAAGGTAATATAATCTAGCTATGCCTTACTCATCCTTTTCTTCTTTTTTTACTTTTTGGAGGGCAGAAGGCAGGGCAGTTGGTGTTAAGTGACTTGTCCAAGGTCACAAGGCTAGTAAGTGTTAAGTGTCTGAGGCTGGATTTGAACTCAGGTCCTCCTGACTCCAGGGCCCATGCTCTATTCACTATGCCACCTAGCCACCCTGCATCCTGTTCTTCTAAAGATGATACTGTGAAGCTTAATATAGACCTGGGCATGCACAGGAAATGGATTTCACCTATTGGTCTTTATTTCTGTTTAGGATGCCACTATCTTTCTAGTCACTCAGATTTATAACTTTGGAGTCACATCTGACTCTCCTTTCCCTCTCCTCTATCTTCCTTACTTGGGCAGCTACCAAGACTTTCAGTTTTGTCCATCCTTCTTTTCCTACTCACATAGCCACCCCCTGAGTTCAGACCTTTATCCACTTTTGCCTTTACTATGGTAATAACCTCCTAATTGTTCTCTCCTCGCTCCTATTATTTCCCCTCTCCAATCTGCCTTCCCTACTTCTGAACAGATTACTCTTCCTAGGGTACAGGCTTGAACATGTCACTCTTTTCCTTTGCTAGGTGCCTACAACTTCATGTCGCCTGGCATTTAAGACCACCCACAATTTGACTCCAAGCTATTTTTCCTGCTTTATAAAATGTCACTCCCCATGATGTATATTTTACTTCAACCAAACAAGCATCCAATATAAATTCAGCATTCCATTGCTGCTTTGTGTGCAAATCGTCACTTATAAATGGAATGTATTTCCTTATCATTCTCACTTTTCAGAAATTTTATCTTCCTACAGGGACCAGTTAAAACGCCACCTCCGACATGAAACCTTCCAGGATAACCCAGTTTTTAATGTTTCTTCCCTCTTAAAATTACCCTGAAGATATTCATCAGCATGTATGTTGGATCTCTTCAAGGAGAATGTACAATCTATGTGACCAGGTACATGTTAGTTTTGATCTTGGTATTCCCCAAGGCCTATCACCCACATCACATCATAGCAGATATTTAATAAATGTTTATGGATTTTAACTGAATTGAGAAGAGAAGGCAGGATGAATATAAATTGTGTTCAGGTTTATGAAGGGCTGTCATCTGTAAGAGGGAGTAGATTTGGTCTGCTTGACCTCAGAGGGCAAAACCAGAAGCCATGGACAGAAGTGGCCAAAGGACAGATTTGGGCTACATGGAAAGAACTAACTTCCTAATGATTAAAGCGATCTTAATGTGGAATGGCCTTCTTTGGGAGGTAGAGGGCTCATGATTACTTGAAGTCTCCATGTGAAAACTGAATGACCAGTTATTGGACTACTACAGAAGAGATCTTTGGTCAAATATGGTCTGAAGGTACTTCTAAGATCCTGGAAAGTTGTCATTCCTTTTCTCTCCTCTACTACTTTTGTCTTCTACTTGGAAACAGCAACCACACCTGCTAACAAAGGTCCCACTAGGAACTGAAGAATATCAATTAATTTCCCAGCTGGAGGCAAAGTACTATAGAGAAGGAGGCTACAGGGAAGTTTCTGCACTGTCTCATTGCCACACGTAGGTTCTACTGTTAGTGAACATTTTCCCCTGCCATAAAGTGGCAAGTGACTGGTGGTGCCTTTGGGCATTTGTTCTAATGTATTTTCAACCCTGTGGAAAGACATTGGAGCAGTCAATTGGAACTGCAGCAGCTGCTTGGTTCTTCTCCCAGGGACAAGAATTTGTTCAGTTGTTTTTGAGTCATGTCCAACTCTTCATGACCCAATTTGGGGTTTTCTTGGCAAAGATACCAGAGTGGTTTGCCATTTCCTTCTCCAGCTCATTTTACAGATGAGGAAACTGAGGTAAACAAAGTTAAGTAACTTTCCCAGGGTCACACAGCTAGTAAATGCCTGAGATCAGATTTGAACTCAGATCTTCCTGACTCCAAGGTTGGCACTCTATCCACTTGTTATGGGAATCTGAAGATCTTCCCTGCCCCTAGGCCCTTTGCTAATGTGGCTACGTGACTCTGAGGACCCTTGGATATTTGAAAGTATACTCTGTTCCCTAATAGGCTGAGTGTGGTCACGTGGAGCCTGTGGTGCCAGGCTTGTTTTCCAGGAATGCCCGTGCCTTGTAGCTTTGTGATTGGGCAGTGGGTC
>CM053591.1:175796467-175836976 GCA_028646515.1 Pseudochirops corinnae
AGGTAGTCCAATAATTTTTAAATTGTCTGTCCTGGATCTATTTTCCAGGTCAGTAGTTTTTTCAAGCAGATATTTCACATTGCCTTCTATTTTTTCATTTGTTTAGATCTGTTTAACAGTATCTTGATTTCTCATAAAGTCATTTGCTTCCCTTTGCTCCACTCTAACTCTGAAAGAATTATTCTCCTCAGTGAGCTTTTGAGATTCTTTTTCCATCTGGCAAATTTGACTTTTTAAGGCATTTTTCTCCTCATTGGCTTTTTGGGCCTCTTTTGCCATTTGAGTTAATCTAATTTTTAAGGTGTTATTTTCTTCGGTCAGATTGTTGACTCTCTCTTCATGATTTTCTTGTATCATTCTCATTTGTCTTCCCAATTTTTTTTCCACTTCTCTTATTTGGTTTTCAAATTGCTTCTTAAGCTCCTCCATGGTCTGTAACAAGCTTACATTTTTTCTTGGAAGTTTTTGGTGCAGGAGTTCTGACTGTGTTGTCTTCCTTTTGTTCCATGCTTTGATTCTTTTTGTCCCTAAAAGGGAATCTAAAGTTGGATTGCTGAGCTTGGTTTGCTTCCTTTGCCTGCTCCTGTTGCCAGTCAATTAATTTGATTTTTGAGACACAGTAGAACTCTGCTTTCAGAGGGGAGAGCTTCGTCCCAAATCACTGGGGTTTTTGCAGCTGCCAGAGCTATTAGGAGGCACAGTCTCTGCAGCCCCCACCAGCTTTGCTCACTGAAAATGTACCTCAGGACCATCACCCAACACCCCGATCCCAATTGAGGCCAGCTAAGGCAAGAGCACTCAGCCTTTGAATGATAGCTTGGGCCCCCTGCAATCTGCAGGCCGGGAGCTCTGAAGCAGCCACCTGGAGGCAACTACAGGGGCCACCGCTTCTGCTGCTTTCTTGCCCTGGTAGTGGCGGGCCAGACCTGCTTTTCTCCCCCTAATTTATATGAGTTCCACTGACCTGTCATTTTCTCATTGTTTCTTATGGGTTGATAATTCTGGAAACTGCCACAGCTGCCTGTGATCCATTCTCTGGAGTGCTCCTGCTGCAGCTTGTCCTGACTGCCCTGGGGCTAAGCCATGATTTCAGGCCAGGTTGGGCTCTGCTCCCAGTGCTCTGCAATTGAGCCCTTCCTGTCTGCCCACCAGGCTGCCCCCAGTGGGAGATGTGTTTTTCTGTAATTTTGTGGGTTCTGGAGCTCTAAAATTTGTTTACAGTCATATTTTATAGGTATTTGAGGTGGTTATGGTGGGAGCTTTGGTGTTCTCCTGCTTCTATGCCATCATTTTGACTCCTCCCCTCAATAAAATTTAAAAAAAAAGGCTGTCTGTGGAGTCGGAGTATCTGAGTTGAAAGGTCATTTCTGATGCTTACTATCTCAATGACCTTCATCAAATCATTGACTATCTTTAGGTCTCCAGTACACCACGTGTAAAATGAAGGGTTTAGCCTTGGAGATCCTTTTAGGATCTCTATCTATGATCCTTCATTCCATATGTGAAGTAATTTTCCAATCTTATCCAAATCAAAATAAACATTTATTAAACTTATACCATGTTTAAGGGATTGGAATGTGTCCTGGGGAAAAACCCACAAAAACAATCACAATTACTCCATATTCTCACTGAGGAGATATGTCAAGCAAAAAAATGGGTGTGTATAGTCTACAGAGAGGCTGTGTAGATCACCTACAATAAATGTACAGAGGCTCTGTGCTACCATGGTGGCAGGAGGATGAAAGAGAAAAGGGGATAGGAGGGGAAAGAAGGAGCAAGACAGCCCTTCCTCTCAAGGATCTAACCTGTATTCATAGATCTTCAATTATAAAAAATGGAAAAAGTAATTTCAAGAATGTGAAAATACTAACAACAGGGCATTGATATAAACTGGGTTTTCTTGCCTCCCACTCAGTCCTTCTGGTTAGTACTTGAATTCCTGCTCTTCCAGGGAACAGGAAAACTAATCATCACATTGAGATTGTTTGAAATGCACAGACTTTAGAATGAACAGGGAAGGGGGTGGATTTTCATGTGCATGTTCTTTAGCTTATTTAAAGCCACTTTATTAGGTGGGTCAAAATTAGAAAACTTTTGCACCCAAGACAAGCTGTCCTCTTTACTGAAGTGGTTGGCAGCTCTCTCTCTCTCTCTCTCTCTCTCTCTCTCTCTCTCTCTCTCTCTCTCTCTCTTCTATCTCTCTCTGTCTCTCTCTCTCTCTCTTTCTCTTCTCTCTCTCTTCTCTCTGTCTCTCTCTGTCTCTGTCTCTCTTTCTCCCCTCCCTTCCTCTCCCCTCCTCTCTCTCTTATACTCTATAATTCTCTGTCTTCCCTCTTCTCTCTGTCTCTCTCTGTCTCTCTGTCTCTCTCTCTCTCCCTCTCTCCTTCCTCTCCCCCCTCTTTCATCCTCTACTATTCTCTCTGTCTTTCCCCTCTCTCCCCATCATTCTTCTTCTCTCCCCTCCCTTCCTCTTCTTCTCTCCTCCCTCTCTTATCCTCTATTATTCTTGCTCTGTCTTCCCCACCCTCTCTCCTTCCCTGCCTTCCTGCCTCCCTCTCTCCTCGTCAGCTTGCCAACCTGCGTATTAAATATGGTCATTTATGTCTTTTTGTGTATTGCTCTCCTACCCTCTCAGCCAGAGCAGCTCCCCTTCATTTCACATCACAAACTGGCCTGGGATCAATCTAATTTAAGGAAAACAACAAATAAAGCTTCTTCTTCCATGACAAGTCCAAGGAAATGTTCTTTTAAAAAAGGAAACTGACTTCTTTCAAGTGGCCTGTTGGAACTTCATACTCATATCATTGAACTTTTAATAAAAGGTGTCAACCACTGGATATTGTGACAGGGGCCCCAGAGAACTCCATTTTGCTCAGTGTCACTGTCTCATACAAATAGACAGAGTGTCTCAGCAAAAGGCTGTAGGTGAGTAGCAAGCCAGGTCACTGAGGTCTGATGGCTGCTGAGATAGGGGAGCACCTGTCAACGCTCACTCTCTGCTTTCTTTCTTCCACAGGAACCATCATTGTGCTGCCCAGACTCCAGGCAGAGAGCTTTTTTGCATGTACACAGCACAGAAAATTATACTTATTATTGCCATGATCTCAAAAAGGCAAATGATGATTGTTATTATTCATTCTCATGGCCTACTTTCACACCGAACAATTATGACTTCAGCTTAGAAATAACACTGTTTCATATGAAAATTCCCCCACATTTATGGAAATGGGGAACTGTCACTCTCTATAACAGGAGAACCCTTCAATCTGAGGCTCCAAATCATGGTGCATGCACATAGCTAAAACAAATGAGAACTTGGATGAAGGTTTCAAAATTCAACATTCTGCCACAATGCGAGGAAGTTTCCAGAGCAAACTATTGATTATCCACAAAGCATGATGCCCCTGCCTTCATGCATGCCGTATAACTGGGGATCTATCAACAAATAATGAAGAGAGTAACATGCTGAAAAATCCCCATGCATGACTATTACCCAATCCTTAACCACCCTCTAAGACACTGATTTCTTTTCCCTTTTTTTTGGTAATTTTTTTCATGCCTTCAATATTAATGATTAAACACAGAAACAACAAGCATTAAGTTCTTGAGATTTGTTAGGCATTCAGCTAATTGATGGGGTTACAAAGAAAGTCAAAAGGTGCTTACATTCTAGCAGAGGAGACAACTTCTAAATAAATAGCCACATCTGAAAAACATGCAGGGTAGATGGAAGAATAAATGGATTTTGGATGATGTAAAGTAATCTCATTTGGTGGCTGCTATTTGAGGAACAACATTGTATTGGAAGCCAGGAAGACAAGTTCAGATCCAGTCTCAGAAACTTGTTTTTTGTGTGAATTTAGGCAAGTCACACTCTCTCTCAATCTCAGTTTCCCATCTTTAACCTGGGTATAAAAATAATATTAGCACCCATTTCACAGAGTTGTATGAGAAGCAAATGAGATAACATATGCAAAGTGCTTTGGAAAAAAAAAAGAAAAAGAAGAAGCACATAGTGTTGTAAAAGTGCTATTTTGTCCTAACTCCTTTCAATCCCTCCAGTCCATCCTGGTTAAATTATCATTTGTGTAAAGGTGGCTTCTAATTAATTCTCTACAGCCCACCCTCCTCTCTCCTGAGGCCTGATGACATGTCAGATCTTCAATTTCTGGCTGCAGATCTCTAACTAGATATCCCACAGGCACCTCAAACTCAACATGTCCAGGATGAGACTCATTATTGATCCTTCCCCAAACAAAGTCTTCTTCCTGAATTCCCTATTTCTGACATTGTCATCATGATCATTAACCAGATTCCCAATATCTCTGTCATGCTGGACCCTTCCTTCTCTGTCACTTTACATATACAATCAATTGCTAAGTCTTCCAGCTGGAGCATTTCTCCTATCTGTCCTCTTCTCACCTCTCATGGTAGCACAAGGGCTCTCCTAAGTGACCTGTGTCTAGTCTGTCTCCTTTCCAGTCCATTATACATGCAGCTAATGGAATAATATTCCTAAAACATAGATCTGATGATGTCATCTCGGAACTCAAGAACCTTCTTTGGCTCCATCTTACCTTTAATCCAAAATACAATTCTGCCAGCTTGGCATTTAAAGTACTTCACAGCCTACCTTTCTAGACTAGCTAAACTAGACTTTCAGGTATATTCCCATATGTGGTATTCTACTCTATCACTACTCATTTCATTCCCTCTACAAAAGTCATCTGCCACCTGGAATATACTCCTTCCTCATTTACTCTTCTGAATCCTCAGTTTACTTCAGGGCTTAGCTCATGCCTTATAGCCTGAGGGATGCTTTCTTTCATCCCTCTATTGTTAAGACTTCTTTACTTCCTCAAATTAACTTGTACATACATCTCTGAGGGCCAATGCAGCTCAGTGGATGGAAGGTTGGCCATCCTTGGCCATGAAGAAGGACTCGCCTGTAACACATCGTGAGTATGTGATTCTGTGCAAGTCATTTATACAATTGTCTAAGATTAAAAGTTGCAGAATAGTCTCTGATCTATTTTGGGAGAGAGTTTCCACACTGGGAGTCCCCTATTCCATTAAAATAACTGTTATTAATGTCCTTGCAAGCCAAACAACCAAGCCACCAAACACTCACCACTTCTCAATGTGTATTTGATCTCTCTGCAATGAATAGAAACTTCATGAGAGTAAAAACTTTTAATTTTTTCCCTTTGTGTCCTTAGTCCATAGATTTTATACCACACATGGTATAGTCTAGGCATGTAATAATTGCTTGTTTATTTGAATTAGACAGTATGGCTGAGGAATGGGAAACTGGAGCTATTCAGATATTCTTCTGAAGAGATTAGCATCCTGTCTACTAGGAATGATCAATTTTGAAGTATTTCCAATACCATTAATGCTAATTGTAAAGAGTTCCTAAGATACCTTGGGAGTTCACCAATTATTACAGTACCATATTTGTATAGACATTCCAATGCATGAAACTCCTGCTAAGAAAAGACCAAGGAAAAAAGAGTTTCTGTAGCATAGCATGACTCTAAGTGCTTGCCACCTCTGGATGCATAATTATGTAATAATAGTAGAAATTGTAATAATAGTAATAACTGACATTGCAATAGCTCTTGAGTATTTTCCATACCTTATAACATTCAATCTTCATAAACACCCCATAAGACAGTCACTACAGGCATTACAATTCCTGAGCCCCAACAATCCTTCACTAAGGTCTTTTAACCACGACTCCTTGTGGGGTAAGGTTGACTCCAAGTACTTGAGATGACTCTGGTGTCAGACTCTCCCCTCTGGCAGGTCCTCAATATGGAGGAGAGTGTCAAGGAAGGAAACATCCCCTGATGTGGGAAGGATGCTGGGCTGTAATTTAGGAGAGAACTGGGGATTTCTCTATCCTCTCAGGCACTCCAACAGTGTGCTATCACAGAAATGTCACAATCTCTCCATAAAATAGGCATAACCATACCTATATTACCCACTCTGGATGACATTTGTTTTTCCTCCCTAGAAATATGACTTCATCTATATAAGGAACTCCCAATGAGGAAACTCCCTGTACCAGTGAATGTCAGCAGCACTTTTTAATTGTGTTGTTTTTAATTTATGGAGTAAAACAAGAATTTCCACAACATAGTGGAATAGAACAAAAAATGATTGCAATGAAACTGCCAATCTATTATGTACAACTGGCTATTCCTTTTAATATATAATAAAATTATCATGTAAATTTCTTTTTTTTTCTTCTTTTCCTCCATGACAGACAGATACATTAGATACAAATAGATATATGTGCATGTATCTGTATATGTACATATAATATATACATATATGTAAAATAGAAATATCAGCAATCATTTCTGAATTTATCCCTGAATTTATCTCTAGTACTAAAGTGTCAACTGACTTTCTCAGGATTGTACAATCGGTATGTGTTAGAGATATGACATGAAATACAACTGGAAAATACTATATATATATATATATATATATATATATATATAGAGAGAGAGAGAGAGAGAGAGAGAGAGAGAGAGAGAGATATAGAGAGAGAGAGAGACAGAGAGAGAGAGAGACAGAGAGAGAGAGAGAGAGACAGAGACAGAGTTAAATTATCTCTTAAAATTAATAAATTTTAAGCACTAAGCACTGGAAGATGTTCCACCCTGCTTACTTCCAAGTTAATTCTATGGTAACACACCAAGAGAAAGACCATATAGTGTAGTAGAGATAACACTAGGTGCAAAGTTAGAGGACGTGGACTCATATGTCAGGCCTTCAGTTAATTGTAGGATTTTGAATAAATCTTTTAACTTTTTTTCTTAAACGTAAAATTAAAATGGTTAAACAGATGGCCTCTAACAGTCCTTTTAATGCTAAAATCCTATTATCCATTGTAACAGATCCCTGAAAAACCCAGTGTTCCTCCTATGCTTGTGTCAAAAGTAGATGCATAGTTCTCATAGCTTTTATAAAAATGAGAAAACATATGGGTTGGTGGTTGCTCATATCTTTGTAATCTTTCTTTTTTTCAGTAAAATCAACATTTCTTATGAATTATTTACATAAAATGAAATATTAAAAACACTTTAAAGACTGTATTTTCTAAAAGATCAACTTCCATTGGCATTCCTCTATATTATCATACTTCTTCCCTTATGTAAAGTAATCCCAGGGCTTCAAAGTTCCAATCTGGTGAGCTTATCACACCTTAAAACAGTCAAAGATGTGAAAATATTTTTATTACTCCTTTTCCTCAATAGTCACAATTGGTGAAGAAAGAAGGAAAATATATGCGTTAACAATGGAATAATGAGACCTGAATTCTGGATAGTTCATGACTTATAGGAGGCCTATGAGACCCATAGAGCAACTCAGGAAAGCACTCAGGAAATCTTTTAAAAAGGATAGAGGCTAAGAATCCCAAGTCTTTAACAATGGAATCCCTCTGTTTTTCTAGGCAAAAAAGAGTTTAAAGCACACTGGAGGAAGGAATGATTTCTCCTTATGTTAAAAAAAAATACTGGGGAAGGATAATGTTGTGGAAGACAATTCCATAGAGTTGGAGATGGGGGAGGCAATATTAGGGAAGAGAAAATGGTTTCATATCACTAATGCATACATGCCAATGCATGGCGGCTTTCTGATTTATAAACTGGGGCGGGGGGGTGGGGGGGAGGCTGCCCTCTGGGGAAGAGCCTCTCCTCTTCCCAAGAGATAACCTGGTATAGAGGAATTTGGAGAGAATACATGAGGAGACCAAAAGACTAGAAGATACTAGAAAATAACAAAGGAGGGTGAATGGTGTATTTAGAACAAAGCAGACCAACAACAGCCTGAACACTGTCATTAATTAATATTCTGATTGACCCACCATCCCTGAGCATACTTACATCTTAAAAGTATCATTTGTCTATCTTATGTGTCCCATTCACTCATCTTTTCTTTCTTTCTTTCTTCCTTTCTTCCTTCCTTTCATTCTATCTCTCTGGTGTTCTGAAATTTTTAGTGTAGTTTTAAAAATCAAATCACATCTGTCTGTATAGGTGAATAAATGGACATTTTATTTATATTTATATATGTACACACAGATATATCGTCTACATTAAGATTTTACATATACATGTGGATCTATATTACATATACTCATGTTATGCATATATGTATATATTACATTTATCTTACTATCATTTCCAGTGAGCATTTAATGTCAATGTGCTGGTTTAAATCAGCATACTATATATTGTCAATGAGCTAATTCTCCTGTCACTATTCACTATGCATCTTGCTTCAGGAAAGGATTTGTTGCTTCTTTTCAGTAAATGGGAACTTTTTTATTTTTAATTCTAACTGACCTCTAAAGCTCAAGATATCCGATTAGCTGAACAAAAGATACAGAGATAGAGAATATGTGAATCCTATCTCGAGAAATTATTTTCCAATTTATTTCCCTTCCTGCACATGGTTGGAAATACCCAGGGTGAAAGATGAAAGCATAGACCGCCCTCCTTTGAAAATTATGTGTGTGTTTTTCCTTCGCATAGATGATAAGGCCGACTATGGGTTGGTTACTGGCCTCTTCGTCCCCCTACATCCCGCAGTTGCAAGAAACAGAAGCAACATAATTGCCTCAGCCCTTTCCTGTCCTTCATGGTGCTGAATATATAAAACTCAGAAAACATTGCCTTCCTAACATAGATTTGTTGCCTTTGGAAGGAGTATTCTGCACTCTAATTGACAGGGAGAGTGAGGAGACAGAAAAGGTCTTTAAATCTCTCAATGGTTGCTTCAAAAAGGAAGAGAAAAGGAAACAAGAATAAGGAAAAAGAAAAGCCCACCTGTAATTTCTGTCTTTGGTTCCTGCTGCCTAATTCCATTTCTAGACATGTTCAAACATCCTATCTTTGCCTTTAAGCATTATTCTTATATGCTATTTTGTAATCAGGCACAGTCACAAACAGAAGTGGTTTTCAGATTTATGATCTGACCTACATCTCTTCAGAGTGATCTTCAAGTGGGAAGGATAAATATATTTTCAGCAGCATCTGCTAATACATTAGTGACAGTGAATGATAAGACCCAGATTTGGTCCAGAGAATAGAAACACAGAAACCTACATAGCTATAGGTGAGATAAAATTGTATCTATCTATCTATCTAGCTAGCTATCTAGCTATCCATCTCTCATCTACCTATCCTGAAATGTGTATACACACATGTATACATGGATGTGAATATATACATATATATATATATATATGTATCACATACATAGGTGAAACAGAATGACCTGTGGGAAATATACATGAACAATATATACAGGTTTATAAAGAGAAATGTAAAGAAAGTTTTAGTCATAGATTGTGTATTTTTACATATATAAAGCCTCAAAGGGAGCAATACATTTACACACATATATATATATATATATATGTATGTATATACTTGTGAGTATATACACACCTATGTAGAGATTTCATATAAATATGTATATATAAATATATGTATATGTAGTTTTGCTCATACATACATGATACATATAAATGTGTGCGTATATATGTATGTGTATATATACATATATGTGTGTTTGTACACATAACAAATACAGTCATCTCTTTCACATCATAACTTTCCCTATTGTAATTTTGATAACCGTGAGTTGGCATAAGAAATTAAATGGGAATTTGAGGGGAATTTTGTGAAAGCCACAGAAGACACATGAAGGCCAACAGATGACATAGGAAAAGTTTAGAAATTCAGAAATGCATAAAATGCATATATAGTATTGCATAATGTCAACTCATTTTATCTCTTAATGCCATAATAATTCAGACCTCTTCTCTGGTAAGAAAGAAGGGCCAAAAAATTTTATTTTGATTTTCCAGACTGCAGGGGCTCTGCAGTATTAACCCTAGTGATATGGAAGGAATGACTTCAGTCCTTTGTGGTAGTAGGCTTTTTAATGTCCTATTCTTCTTCTTCTTCTTTTTTTTTTTTTTGAGGCTGGGAAGGCAAAGCAATTTGGGTTAAGTGGCTTACCCACAGTCACACAGCTAGTAAGTGTGTCAAGTGTCTGAGGCCACATTTCCACTCAGGTCCTTCTGACCCCAGTACCAGTGCTCTATTCACTGTACCATCTAGCTGTCCCATTCTTGCAGAATGATTTCTCTTTTAAATAGAAGATATATATCTCTTAAATAGAAGATACACCAATATATGAAGTACTCAACAAAAGTTCACCCATGCACATGCTTTTAAATTAAGTCCTGTTAACTTAAAGAAACTTGGGCTATTTATCATATTTGTTGGGCTTAAACTCCTGAACCATGAGACCTATTTCGAGATTTCCCAACAATTTTAAATATAGACACAATAATCATTTCTTTGATAAGATAGATCCCTTTAACCCCCAGAATGTTAAGATAAGGGATTCTAGGATTCTTTGACCTGGGACCATAGAAAAGGTCCCGATTTCTATGCGGTCAATGCATGTTAAAAATTCAAGGTTGGTCTTCAAATGAGCAAGCATATTTTCCTCCTTCCCCCCAGCTCCATCTTTACTTTCTGCCGGGAATAATTATAATGTTCATGATCTCAAAGCTCTTAAACAGTAGAGGTCAGAAGAAAGACCTTGTCTTCCCACAAAGTTTGAACAACAGTGAGAATCTGAAGAACCTCATACTTCAGGTGGGAGACTGAGGTTTCTCCTGCACATAAGGAAGAACCAAGAACTTCCATCTCTAGAGTAATGCTTTCTTCTTGGACCTCTGTATTAGATATTGGTCTTTGTGTATAGGATCTTAACATTGGGAGAATTAACAGCAGGCCCAAAATCAGAAACCCTTAGGTTAGGTGGAATAAGCTCCTAACCCAGTGGTTCTCAACCTTCCTAATGCCGCGACCCTTTAATACTTGTCTGTGGGCATATCTGCATGTGGGTGGACCCGACTGGAGATGGATAGAGAGGCCGTGTCTTGGTTCCTAAGACCATTGGAAATATGTGTTTTCCGATGGTCTTAGGTGACCCCTGTGAAAGGGTCATTGGACCCCCAAAGGGGTCACGACCCACAGGTTGAGAATCGCTGTCCTAACCAAAAGTGTCCAGTCACCCATTTTGGTCATCATCATGTTGTTCTTTGTCATGAGACCAAAGATGAATTGGCCATTCCAAAATGTTATTATCCCAATAAATTTGGCTTCAAATATTTGTTCTGTTTTGTTTTGTTTTTATATGGGGTGACTTTTTCCTTTTTGATTTGGTTGTACACTAAATACAAAATGATCCATTTAGAAAGCATTTGCTACTAAACAGTGGATGAGAGGGGAAGCATATTACCTATTTTAACCCTCATAAGCCCCCTCAGTCCTTGAATATAACTCAAGGAGCTCATGTCCTACTGCAGAAGAATTAAGGATTTTCCTTGCTTAAGCAAAATATTTGATATATTTTCTTTTCTCTTTTTTACCACAATCATTTCCCTAAATTTGCATGTCTCCTTTATTCATTGAGAACATTATTTTATAAAAACAGAAAAAAAAAGAAAAGAAACGGACATAGCTACTGTTCTTGTTAATTCATGCAGTCTACTGGCCTTCTACCCCAAATAAGAAAGTGCAACTATTTCATCATATTGCCTACAATCTGGATTCTAATATCCTTTAATGTTGAATATATGGATTGTAGCCATTGTTTGCATTTGTTTTTCCTTTCTGGTCTTACTTTTTTTCTCATAATTCCAAATCAATTTTCAGAACTGATGGAGTGATTCACATGTAGCCTCAATAGTGTTATTAGTGTGCTGGACACCTCAAACTTCATCACGCACTCTATGTTTTTATATTTCTTCCTCTTTGTCAACTTGATGATTGCGAGGGAAGAATTCCTAGTTGTTTTAATTTTCATTTCTCTTATCTTTCATGATTTAGGCCTTCCCCACATGGTTATTGATAGTTTATATCTATGTTTGTTCAAATCCTTTGTCCATTTGTCCCCTAGGGAATGGTTCTCCCTCTTATATATTTTTAGTCAAGTTCCCTTATATTATGGCTTTTGGAGTTAGCAGAAATATTTGATGCAAATATTTTTTTTTCTCACTTGACACTTTTACTTCTTATTCTAGCTGAATTGGTTTTATTTGAGCAAAAAAAAATTGTCTTTTTTTAAAAGATTTTTCAAAAGATAATCCAACCAATTCTTAAGGCGTTTATAAAAGAACAGTCCCAAATGATAGTAGCATCACTGAGGTAAGGGAACAACACTTATTTGAATTTATAAGTTCTGAGTTGCTTGTTAAGTCATAAGTCACTTGAGAATTTTAACCTGTGATTTTTTTTGGTCCAGAATAAGACTAAAGCAGACATCACTGAATGAAACATTCTCTTCTATGATTACTGACTTAGTTCAGGTATCTATTCATTTATCTTAAATAAGGAAAGGTGCCTCACGAACTTGGACAATGAGAGAGAGAGGGGGAAGGGAAGGAGACAGAGACAGAAAAATAGAGAGACAGAAACAGAGAAAAACACACAAAAAGAAGAGAGGGAGAATTATACTTCAGAAATTTAAATTCTTATTTCCTTTTTCTTTCAAATTTATTTCATAACCTCTCAGACACTTGTCTGCAATCTGAACACTCAAGTAAGCTTCTAGGAGAAATGCTTTTTGTAAAGGCTAATCGCCCTGTTCTAGCTCACAACCACAAAAGTACTGGCAAAATTACCTGCCTCTTTAGCCGTCATAACCTACTGTTCAAAAATTATCTCTCTTGATTCCTTCCAGAACCCCTACCAACTTGACATTTCTTAATATGACCTTGTCTTCCAGGGAAACCCATTTGATTTCTCTGTCCTCTATCCCTGGAGCTATTCTTAGAACCTTATCACATTCATCAATCACTATCTCCAGTTCCCCAATTTTCTCCCCATTTCTCATTGAGAGGCATTTAAAGCTTGTCTTAAGCTTTTAAACCTCTTATCCTCACCAGCCTGACCTACACTAAGCTTTTCTCATATACATTCTCTGAGCTCTTACTGGGCAGTTAACTGTGGTTTGCAAGTCATATACATTATCTATTTTTCCCCTGTCAGGAAGGTGAAAGAGTTAGGCTGAAATGTTGAATGCTCCCTAGACTTATTTGGAGGTAGAGTCTGGCTTGCAAACACATAGAATGACAATCTTTTTTATATTATTATCAAAGGCAAATTGAGGCCTAACAATGCCAAAAATGAAATGAAGGCCCCTGAGATCTTCCATCTTCTTTTCATCTGCCCAAATGATTCTGACATGTATTCTTTTGGCTAGAGTTTTTAAATTGTGGTCCTGTCTTTTTTGTTTTTTTTAATTTTTACACAGCATTTCCTATACTTAATCCTCCTATTTAAAACTGCTTGGTGAAAATGAAAAGTCTATAGCAGTGAATGTTGTCATCTTGGAAGGTGGACAATGTGAAGATTTCACTGGAATTAAGGGACAATAGGCTTGACTGTTAAGCACACATTGAGTGGTAGGAGAGAGGCAGACAGCAAAAACTTGCTACTGAAATCCCATTTGGAGGGATAGCTGCTGCTCTAGTCCCACACAAGAACACACACACACACACACACACACACACATACACACACACACATATCACTAGATCAAGCGACAGTGTGTACCCACAGCGCTCCTATGCATTATGTTCTAAACTCTACTATGTCCTGTTCCTTGAAGAGAAAGAATAGACAGTTGAGAAGCCTGAGTCAGAATTGTTTCAGTTTGATGATATTTCTCAATAATGCATCTGCTTCTTGGATTTTTAAATACCTGCAGATTACCACCTGAAAGTTTCCGAATTCAAAAATAGAACAAGGGATGACACAGGCTATAAAGACAAGAACTATGGTTTAGTCAGCATACTAAAAAATCATTGCTACAAAAAACTATCAATCTAATGGGGATGGACAGTATCAGAAGGGGAGTGGTGGTGGGGAAGGGAGCTTTGGAGTGAATGGGGAGGGGTCACAGGGGCCGTGAATGGAGCCATAGGGTAGGGAATTGTCACTCCCTTTCCAGTGACATGTTAGGGTTGATTCAATTATTGTTGCCATAGAAACAGGTAGAAATTGGAGTGGGAGAGGATAAGGGGGAGGAAAGAGTTCTATCCATTTGTGGTGAATCAAGGCAGATGGCAATATGCTTAGGTGAGGCTAGGTTTATGGTCTGAAGCTAGCAAGATATAGAGGATTAGATACATTTTTCACTCACTGACTAATCTGGACAACTCAGGATAGAATTTCCAGGCTGAGTTGATATTTCCTTCAGGGATAGTACACTAAGTAACTATCCTAAGCAAGGCAGGTACATGCCCTCAAGGATGGGCCCACTGCTAAACTTATTCTGGGAGCAAACCCATCATAGTCCAAATTTATTCTTTCTCTTCCTGGCCAGAGGCATCTCAGAACCCCAGTTATCTTGCAAATGTGGTATATTTCAATGGTCAGAAGTAGGATATCGCCCCCCCCCCCCCAGGAGATTTGAGACTTTAAGTACAAAGATGCCCTCATTTCTCTCTTTGTACAGATATTTAGTTGAGGTTAGTCATGAAGACCACTTCTGATGGGATTAATATGACACCTGGGGAAACTTGAATTGGTCACTTAACCTCCATGATCCTCAATTTCCTCATCTGTAAAATCAGGAGTAGGGTACTGGATGGTCTTTTAGATTCCTTCCAGATCTAAATCTAAAATCATATGATAATCCTAATTTCCTATTGATTTCTAAAGTGAAAACTCCCCAGAGCAATTTACAAGGGTAAGTGATCTTCCCAGGGTCACACACCTGGTATTTATCAGACTTACTTGAACCCTGATCTATATAATGGGAAGGTCACCAGATTCTTAGTTAACTCTCATATTTCATAAGATCTTTTTATTTTAACTCTCCATTCATTTAAAAAAATGTGTTTTTTTTAGTTTCAAATTCTCTCCCTCTCTCCCTCAGATGGTCTCTGCCTTGCCTTCCTATTAGGATTCTCTGAGAATACTTGATTAAGTGAAAGGTGAGCTGGCTTGATTGATTTATCTGTCTCTTTATTTTTGTTACATTTTATTTCATTAAATATTTCCTAATTACATTTTAAAAAATTTTAATTCACTTTTTAAAATTCTGAGTTCCAAATTCTCTTTCTTCTTTTCACCCCTTCTCACTCCTTGAGAAGGCAATTTGACATCAATTTTACATGTGAAATCATGCAAAATATGCTTCCCATCTTAACCACGTTGCAAAACAAAAGAGACCAAAAAAAGAGAAAAATAAAGTTTTAAAAAAGGTCTGCCTCAATCTGCATTCAGAGTTCATCAGTTCTCACTTTGGAGGCAGAGAGCATTCACCATCATGGGTCATTTGGAATTGTCTTGGATCATTGACTTGATCAGAGTAGCTAAGTCTTTCACAGTTGATCATCCTCACAATATTGCTGCTTTTGTGTACGATATTTTTCTGGCTCTTCTCAAAAGCGAGCTAGATTCCAGCCCTTGCATAAGGTTGACAGAACCATAGATCTAGAGATGAAAGAAATCTCTGAGGCCAGCAAGTACAGACGCTTCATTTTACAGATGAGGAAACTGACAACAAGAACCAGATGAGTGACATGACTTCTCCATGGTCATACAGGTAGGATCCAAGTCAGGATTTGAACATAACTGACTCCAATGTTACTGACTACTATGTTATCCAGTCTTTTCTGCAAAATAATGGCCTGATTAGATCTTTTCTATATCTAAATCTATGAAGCTAGCTACACACCTACAAATTTCAGGAAGGACAGCTGCAAACAGGAACAAAGCTCAACCCCAGAAACACAAATAACATAGTAAGGTTGGCTAGAGACTATGCCATATGGGAATGAGAGGAAAGAATTAGTGATGTTTAGCCTGGGGAAAAGATAACTCAGAACTATTAGTTGTCTTCAAATCCTTAAAAGTAATATTATCTGACCTACAAAAATAGCATTTCATTAATTTTTTTTTTAAGGGCAAGACTGGCAATCAATTGAAAGCTCTGATGGTTGGGTAGGAAGTGTCTCATTCATCTCATATGATGGGTAGCTACCGTCAAGAGTCTGGGATCAAAGACAAAAGGTGAGGCGGTGAAATTTTAGGCATTTTTATCACTAACCAGAAGTTGACAGACAAAGGAGTAGTGCTTTCGTAAATCAAAACATCTCTAACTCAAGTGAAAACCCTTTCCAAAACATGTCCAGGCTTCGCAAGTACTTTCTGGTTATAGAAAAAGATTTATTTTACAATCAAAGCTACTTGGAGAGAATCAGAAATTGTATGCTAATATATAAAGGAAGTGTGATTTCAGTTTCTGGGGATCTCAGGTGTGGGAGCTCCCTCACTAAAGGAGGTCATGTACTTCTAGAAAGCAGTGGATCCGTTGATAACCTGGAAAGGTCACTTAGCTTAAGGTCTTCATTTCATAGATTTTGAAAATGAGGCCTAGGGAGACTGAGAGACTTGCTAATAATCGCCCAGGGCACAATCAGAGGAATCAGGATTCATTTCTTTTTCTCTTTCTTTCTTTCTTTCCTTTCTCTTTCTTTCTATCTTCCTTCCTTCCTTCCTTCCTTCCTCTCTTCCTTCCTTCCTTCCTTCCTTCCTTCCTTCCTTCCTTCCTTTCTTTCTTTCTTCCTTCCTTCCTTCTTACCTTCCTTCCCTTTTTCCTTCTTCCCTTCCTATCTTCTTTCTTTTTTCTTCTCTCTGTCCCTCCTTTCTTCCCTTTTCCCCTTTCTTTTTTCCTCTCCTCTCCTCTGGTTCATAGCTTCCTAGATGCCTTGGGAGCTGTTTAAAGCCCAGAAAAGTAAAATGCTTCACCAAGGGTCACAAAGTTATTTAATTTTAAAGGTTGGATTTGAATATAAATCTTTCCCATCTCCCAGTTCAGTGCTCTGTCCATTGTGCCAGGCTAACTGTCGTATTTAAAAGTTTAAAAATCAAAATATCAAATGATAATAGCTAGGACTTCATTTCTTACAAGGCATTTTAGACTTATGTCTTTATTTTATCCTCACAATAAGCCTGAGAGGTAAATTATTTTATTGTCACCATTTTACAGATGAGGAAACTGAGATGGACGTAATTGGACTTGTCCAGGGCGACAGAGCTAAAAAGTTTCTGAGGCCAAATTTGAACTCAAGTATTCTTGATCCCAGATTGTGCCCTCTTATCCACTGTACCACCTAACTGTCTCATCTGTTAAACAGTTTTACTACCTTTGTTAATTTTGCATTAAATTTATATATTTTTAAAATTATACTGTTAAAAATAAATACATTTTTAGCCTGAAATTAAAATGGGGGAAAGTCTATTGCAATTCTAGTCCTGTGACTTTTATTTGCAGAAAGCTAGATGATGGAGATGGCAATAGAAAGCTTAGATAAGGTATGGCTCCTGCCATACCATAGAGTTTACGTGATTTAATATAACTGCCAAACATGCCAATAGATCTGGGATTTCATCCATGTTGATGTTCCTTCCAAAGATTCAGCCTACAGCCTTGCCTGCCCCTCCCCACCCTCACCCTGAGACTTCTGATGACCCCATCAGGAGCCTATATATTGTTCCTATGTCTTATCACAGTTTCTTTTGACATACTGAGATATAAATGAACTACATGAGCTGTTCATCCAGACAGCCTTCTTTTGGCCTCATCCATTTCTGTAATGATTTCCTTTACTCTACTTCTTTGAAATTCCTTGTTAGTAGTAGGTTGCAACCTCCCCTCCCTCCTCATGGGCTCTCCTTTGCTTTCTGGTGAATATTCATCCTCAGATTTTTGGAAGTCATAGCATTCCAAGGACTCACTAAACATGCAACTGTCATATTGTTTCCTCCTGTCATCTATCCCCATAGCCATAGCAGATTATTGCAACCCCCCCATGTCTATTTCTCCCTCAAAAACTCAAAATTAAATTCATAGGACCATCGATACAAGGTTGAAGGAAGCTATCTGATGTCTTCATTTTACAGATGAGGAAACTGAGGCATCAAATCTTAATTTGTCGAGGTCACAGAGGTTACCACTTTTAGAGGTTGGGTTTAGAACTCAGTTCCCCTACATCTAGTGAGTGTTCTTCCCATCATCCTTCACTGCACTATAGACATACAGTGGAACTGAAAGCTTCAAAACCTTTTTGCCAAATTTTAAGTCCAGGGAAATCAAGGAGAAAGTTAAAGTATAGAGAAAGGAGGAAGAGGTAAGTCCTTGGAGCAAGTTGCAGGGCTTGAATGGGATAAGAAGCAGGCTCTCTAATATCCCTGGGGCTTCTTGAGCTAACCCCAAACCCATAGGATTTTGGGAGGAGGCCCTTCTATTTAGCCTCAGGGAACGGAGAAGGCACAGAAGACTTTCAAAAAGACACGATACAAGGTCAGCTCTCTTTCTCCTCTATGAAGAAGAAAAATGTGTTTATGCTTTGTTTGTTTGACAATGAGCTTTGAAAACTGATTAAGAGAATTAGTCACATTTATGAGAGTTAATGTTTGCAGGACACTTCATAGAAAGTTGGGTACACCAGAAAACATGACTAAGGGTCATAAGATATGGGTTCAAATCTTATCTCCCTCACTTATTATTTCTGTGACTGTGGGTGTAATCAACATGTATTTATTACAGTCCAGCCCCTGTGTTGGGAATTTAAAAAAAAAGCCATTCTTTGCCCTCAAGGATCCCATCTTGTATTAGGGGACACAAGTTGTAGGTATGTAGATTTACACAAAATAACTTTGGCAGAAGATTCTTTTATGTGAGGGAGGAAATGACTTAACCTCTCTGGAATAAAAACATAAATAATAAAGAATGTAAAATGAAAAGAGTAACATCCAATGAACAGCCACCATAAGTGCAGTTCACCACGAGACCTTTAGGATGCAGAAGGATTTTTTTAAATCTCCTCTGCAGGTCAACTAATCAATCTTTTCAGCTAGGGATTCGATGGTTTATGAGAATTTAACCCTTTTTGTTCATGGTTCAATTATGTGTGGACTGGGTAGACACAAGAGCACCTGGGAGAGTCAGTGAATTCAAGTTACTATTCATGTACTAGTCGAAGAACATGTTAAAATGTAGACAGAATATGGGTGAGATAGCAAATAAAAGGTGGATAGATGCACATGCAAGGAACCAGATAGTGGTCCCATGCCCTGAGAGCCAGAACCCTAAACCAAGTCTCTTGATTTTGTTTCTTTCTTTTTCCCACCCTCCACATCTTAAGGCCTCATTTCCTTCAAAGTTCAGCTTAAGTTAAATAATCTACATGAGCTCTTCTCTCATTTCTCCCATCTGCTAGTCTCCCCCCCCCAAAATCCCCTATTTATTTTGCACATATTTTGTACATATTTGTAGGTTTCTCTAAATAGAATGTAAATGGCTTAGGGGCACAGACTTTTATTTCTGTCACTGTGCATTCGAAGACTGACGTATAATTTGTGTTTATTTCTTTCAGAGTCTTTGTGACTCAATTTGGGATTTTCTTGGCAGAGATAATGGAGTGGTTTGCCATTTCCTTTTCCAGATCATTTTACAGATGAAGAAACTGAGGCAAACAGGGTTAAGTGACTTGCCCAGGGTTACACAGCTAGGAAGTCTCTGAAGTTGGATTTGAACTCAGGAAAATGAGTCTTCCTGACCTCAGGCCTGGTACTCTGTGCACTATGGTGCCACCTAGCGGCTTCCTGGCACATAGTAGGTATTTAATAAATGCTTTTTGATCAATTGTTTGATAATGTCAACAATCCCTCATTCAGAATTTTCTTTTTCATGAAAATAAAGAGAGCTTATTCATGTGAAACACTTTGCAGATCTTAAGATGTTAAAATGTTGATTTAGGTTTTTTTTTGGAGGGTGGGTCATGATCTGTAATTTCGATTCGTATAGGAAGCTTTCAGGGAGGACACTTTCCATTGATGCAATGTGTCAACTCTTAAGTCAGTTGATGAACACCTATGTGCCAGGCACTGAGCAAGACCTTCTTCATGTGGATTCTATATACTTGACTTAAAAAAAAAAAGAGTTTGGTAATATTATTTGAGTATAACCAATTCCCTTTGCAATCCCTGACTGTAAAGTGAGCTTTCTACTCACCAAGCCACAGATATTTAAATTTATATGTCTTATTATTGGCCTGTATTTTCGCCCCCCCTCCCCCTGAAATGTAAGAAAGTGTCTGGAGGCTGTACTTTACAGACAAAATGTTGTAAATGTATGACCAAGCATCTCTGTGTACAGAGTCTCTAAGCCCTGGCCAACAGGCACATCTCTTGTTTTCATGTCTCAGGGGAATGACTACTACAGCATAAGCAACCAATGAGCTCAATTTCTTTGTCATAGATGGAAGGAAGCTGGAGCTACTTGGCAGGGACTCTCAGTGTGTCGTCCATTTTCAGATTTAAGGAAAGGACTCTCAGGGACCACTTTAAGGAAAATCTACATGGTTTTTATCTTACATGATCATTGAATTTGATGTTTTAAACCAAAGCAGCACAGCCTAAGCAGTTCTATTCTCAGTCAAAACACAGTATCTGTATACCCCTATGAATGCTTTACGTGATAATTTAATTTTAGGCCAACCATAGATCCAAGAAGTGTAGCCATCAATAATTTGTTGACTGACTTCTCAACCAATCAATCAACCATTCAATCAAGGAGCATTTATTAAGCACCTACTTTGGGGCCAGCATTGTGTCTTAACACAATGACTGGGGATATACGAACAAGGGAGGGAAAGATGTCTACTCTACTCTTATCTTTAGGTCATCTGTGCTAAGTTCTATAAATGTGCTTAATAAATGCTTGTTGACTGATACACTGAATGTACACATCTTTCCAGAAACAGATTTTCCCACACCAGGAGCCAAGAGATCTAATTATTGACCCTGAAATATTAATGATTACATAAAAGCATCTGCATCAATTCAGATGCAATAGCAAGCCAGGCCTGGAGTCAGGAATACTTGAGTTCAAAATCCAACCTCAGACACTTATTAATCCTGTGACCCTGGCTGAGCAAGTTACTTAACCCCTGTTTGCCTCAGTTTCCTCAACGATGAAATGAGGAATTTTCTTAGGATCAAATGAGACAATAATTGTAACGCGCTTAGCCCCATGTCTGGTACATGTTGCTATTGTTGCTGTTGAGAGTGAGTAGGTGGCTCAGTGGACTGAGGGCCCAGTCTGAAGTCAGGAAGACTCATCTTCCCAAATTCAAATCTGACCTCAGATGCTTACTAGTTGTATGACCTTGGGCAAGTCACTTAACCCTGTTTGCCTCAGTTTCCTCATCAGTAACTATAAAGTGCTTAGCATAGTGCCTAACACGTAGTAAGAACTATATAACTGTTGGCTATTATTATTCTAAGCACTTTCCTGCCTCTGGACAAAATATGTACAGTTAGAATTGGCACACATTACTTTAGAAAATTATGAGAACTCTTTATCATTCACCCATTCTTCATTGATGAATACAGAATGTTCATGAGTACCTACTATTTAATGAGCACAGTGACAGGGGCTGGGGAGAATCAAAGTTTGTATAAAAAAGACCCCTTCTCCTCCTGGGACTCATAATCTACTTCTGGACTTGGGACTGGGGAAGGTCTGGGTTGGTATCACACCTCAGACATTCACTAGCTCTGTAACCCTGAGCAAGTAAGTTACATTTTCTGGGTCTCATTGTCTTCTTTAAAATGGGAGTGTGACGATAACTACTTTGTAAGGTTGTCTTGAGGCTTAAATAAAATAATACACTCAGAAAACCTTAAAGTATGAAGCACCATCATTACTGTGACAGTATTCTTATTATTCATGATAAATACAAAAATGTGATATAAAACAAAGTTCTCTGGGTTATGTGAAGGGAAAGATCATTGTTGACATGTGCAATATAGGAAATCTTTTCCCAAGGGATAATATTTAACCTTCGCTTTGAAGAATGCTGCTGAAGATAGAGTCAACAGATTGTTTCTTTGTTGTTGCTGAGTTGTTTTTTAATCGCATCTTTTTGTGACACCATTCAAGGCTTTCTTGGCAGAGACACTGGGATACCTGGCCATTTTCTTCTCTAGTTCCTTTTTCAGATGAGGAAACTGAGGCAAACAGGATTAAGTGACTTGCCCAAGGTCACAAAGACTAGTACATTTCTGAGGCTGCATTTGAACTCACAGAATCTTTCTGACTCCATGCCCAGCACTCTACGCACGATGGTGCCACCTAGAGGCCCTACATCATCTGTCAAATGGAGAAAAATCACAGTACCTGTCTCACAGAGCTGCTGGGAGGTTCAAATGAAACCATGTGTGTAAAGCCCTTTGTAAGCATTGAGGGTATACAGACAATTAGTTCTTAATATAAACACAAAAGGAAGATTTTTTCTGGCATCCACATGAATTACTCATAACCTAGAGTACATGAGCACTGTCTAGCATCAGAGGAAGTGAGTTCAAATGCTGCATCTAATCTGTCTCTATAAAAATCGATTTTCTTAACATCTTTGGTTTCTTTATCACCTAGATTTCTTCCTATATGCCTCCCCATTCCCAAGTTCAGAGGGCTATGCCTCTGATTCTATACTCTATGTCATATGGAGTTGGACTTGAAGCTTTGGGGATCCCTGCCATTTCTAAATTTATGATACTCCAATTCAGAGAGTAGAGAATGGCATGGGCGGGAATGGGGAGAGGAGGCGTAATGATGAGAGGGTGAATTTAAAAATGATGCTTATTCATAAACAACACACACACACACACACGCACACACGCACACACGCACACACGCACACACCCCATACCAAAAACCCAGGAGTCAATCCATCCGTTTGGTCATATAGAAACCCAAAGACTGCTCTAATTAACCAAATTATATTTGAATTAATTACCTTGCATTTTTTTATTAAGTATCTACAAGTAGATGAAAACAAAATTTTTCTTCCCTTCCGATTCCATTTCATGATGGCAAACTAAATTGGGAGAGATTGAACCATGCTGAGTAATGTTGTTCCTTAATTTTGATACTGATGAAAATCAAGTTGCAGATTTAAAATTGGCCCAAGTATCTACAAAGGTAGTTATCAGATATTTAAACTACTGACGCTCAGAGAAGTCTGCAGCCAAAACCAAATGACCATCACCCTCACACACAGAATGGCTATGTCCCATCTCCTGTCACTTACACAGGATGAGTCTTGAGTGACAGTGATCACAGTTAATTACTCTCATTTCTGCCATGTCTCCTACCTATCCCAAACACTTAAGGGGCCATGGTGCCTGAACTCTCTGCTTTTGGAGGTCTTCTTACAAACGAACCCCAAACACCTAACTCACTACTTGGTGGGGTAGCACATTGGTGTCTCCTGATTGGCTCATTGAACAAAAGTGGACCTGTAGCAGGTGTTAGCTCCTGGTTCTGCTCTGCACCCCTTTAAGATATTCTTGGGTCAGAACCAGCAGAATGCAAAAAAGGAACTTCTTTTGGTCATTTCTGCTTTTTGAATTCTAGGGACAATTGCCTGAAATGATGAAGAATATTTCATGGGGCAGAGGCTTTATCTTTTACTAAGCAGGACTGTGCAGGCAGTTAGGTGGCACCATAGTGGATAGAGCACCAGACCTGAAGTCAGGAAGACTCATTTTCCTCAATTCAAAAATGGTCTCAGGCATTTATTGTCTGCGTGACCCTGGATCACCCTGTTTTCCTCAGTTTCTTATCTGTAAAATGAGCTGGGAAAGGAAATGACAAATCACTCCAGTATCTTTGCCAAGAAAACTCCAAATAGGGTCACAAAGTGTCAGACATAATTGAAGAATGATTCAACAATAAAAAGGACTGTGCCTAGATAGAACAGTCAAATCCAGTTACTTCCTTTTTTGCCCTTTTTTCTTCCTTCATTAAGTGACTGAATTTGCCATGTTTGTCCCCCCGCTTTTCTCCTCAATCAAACATTTCTCTGAGAATATTCACATTAGGGTATCACATTATGATAACTACTTAATGCAGAGAAGACATCTGCATCTTAAAAACATTGAACCTTGAACTAAATGAATTAATGAACTAATTGATAAGTTAACTAAATGAATATAAAATTATAAAGGATGATGAGGGCAAAAATGGACCATGGTCACTGGTGAGAAAGAATTTTTTCAATTTTAGATTGATATTAAAGATTGATATTTTGGCCACAACTTAACTTTCTAATCTTAGATAATCTAGTTGCATTAAAGATGGATATTTTTCTCTCAATTATTTTAATTTCTCCACTCATTAAGATGGCCAATTCCAAAAAGTGGTCAGAAAAAAATGGGAATACATATGAAATGAGGCAAAGTGAAGTAAGTAGAACCAAACTAATAAATTATACAATGACCATGATGATGTGAATGGAAAAATCAAGAACAAATATAGAAGTGAAAGGGTTTATTATTATTACTATTATTATTATTATTATTATTACAATGATCAGGGTTAGTTCAGAAACAAAGAGAACATATGCAGTCTCCCAACATTTTTTGCAAAGAAAAAGGGCTATGTATGTGAAACATTGAATATATCGCCAGATTTGCCTGCTGAACTACTTTAAAGTGATCTTTCTTAACTGGGGAAATACATACGGCAAGTATCTCTGATAATGGCCTCATTCCTCAAACATGTAGAGAATTGAGTCAAATTTATAAGAATACTAGTCATTCTTCAATTGATAAATAGGCAAAGGATATTCTAGGTAGCTTCAGATGAAAAAAATCAAAGCTATTTACAGCCATATGATTTAAGTCACTATTCACTAAAACAATTCTGAGAAACCACTTTATACTTAACAAATTGGCTAACAGGGAACAGGAAAATGACAAATTGGAAGGGGATGTGGCAAAATTAGGACACTATAATGAGCCCTTGGAGTTGTGAACTAATCCAACATTCCGGAGAGCAACTTGCCACTCTGCCCAAAGGAATTAAAAAACCGAATAGACAACCAGGAAAGGGGCCTATAGGTACCAGATTATTTATAGCATCACTTTTAGTGGTGACAGCGAGTTGGAAACTGAGGGTCCATCATTTAGGGAACAGCTGAACAAATTGTTGCATATGATTGTGATGGAATACTATTGTGCAATAAGAAATGATGAGCAGGAGGACTTCAGAGAAACTTGGACAGAGTTACATGAACTAAGGCAAAGTGAAGTGAGGAGAATCAGGAGAACACTGTCCACAGTAACAGTCATATTGGGCAATGACCAAGTGTGAACAACTTAGCTATCCTCAGCAATACAAAGATCCAAGACAATTCTAAAGGACCTATGATGAAAAATGTTATCCACCTTCAGAGAAAGAACTGATGAAATCTAAACTCAGATTGAAGCAGATTTTTCTTTTTTTAACTTTAGTTTTTTGTCTGTATTTTCTTTCACAACATGACTAATATGGAAATATGTTTTGCATGACTGAACATATATAGACTTTATCAAATTGCTTTCGTTCTCAATGAGGGGAAAGGGGAGGGATTGTGGGAGAAAATTTGGAGCTCAAAATTATAAATAAAGAAGATTAAAATAGTTATTACATGGAATTTGGAAAAATAAAATATTAAAATTCAAAAAGGCAATCTTTTTATATTCTGTAACAAATTATAATATAATAAATCTCTGGAGAGAAGAGAAGGGAAAGGGTATATTTGGAAATGAAGGCAGGTTGTTTTTAAACAATTGATATCGATATATTTTTAAAAATCACAACTCGTGGCATTCAGTTAAATTTTCTCTTCTGTAAGTTCCTTAACCTGCTACCAATTTGAAGGACTCCCTGCCCAAGTTGCTTATATACCTTCCTCATATTTGCTCAAGGAAACTTTCCAGGATACCCAACTCATTCACAAGATTACCTAGAGATATTTACCCTTAAATGTTAAGATTCACTCTTCTTTAATTATACCTTTGTCAGTTTAAGAAGCAAAGCATCTGTAGACAATTTGGTATAGTAAAGCTGAAGGGTTAAAGGAAGACTCCTTCCTTTCAAGGAGCTCTAAATAAGTAAAAAATAAAAACAAAAATTCAAATAAAGGAGAAAATGGTAAAGAGCTTTGAAAAGCTGATGATATGGGAGGGTTGGTCTCTCCTAACTAAAATACCTGTGCCAATCCATCTGCCACCACACTTGCTATGTGATTGGGTGTAAACATCTAAGAATGAATTATATTTAAGAACCATTTGCACTAAGACTCACAAAATCAAGAAATTTTAGAGTTGGTTGGGACCTAGAGTCACTATAGTCCAACCTGCACCTGATAAAGAATACCATTTCCAACATACCCAACAGTGTGTTATCTAATCTTTATTTAAAGAACCACTATGTAGAATAACCTCTGCAGGCAGCCCATCTAACATCTTCAAGTTTTATTGTCTTCAAGTCTAAATCTGTGTCTGTGGAATTGTCATCCTGTGCTCCTTATTATACCCTCTGGAGTTAAATTGGACAATCTAGCCTGAAAAAAGTGTCCTTCAAGAGTTCTTTACATCGCTCATGCTTATTCATCTTATTTGCATTACAGTACTTTCTTATGCTAATATACCACATTTGAATAATCATAATAAACTACTACCATTACTACCACTACCACTACCATTACCACTACTACCACTACTACTACCACCACTACTACTACTACTACCATTACCACTACTACCACTACTACCACTACTACTACTACTACTACTACTACTACTACTACTACTACTAACTACTATTACTACTACTACTACTACTACTACTCCTACTACTACTCCTACTCTTCCTCCTCCTCCTCCTACTACTAACTACTATTACTAATACATATGTAGTGGTTACTATGAGCCAGGCACTGGGCTGAGAACTTTACAATTATCATCCCACCTGAGGTCACAATAATCTTACCATCGTATTTGCTCTCTTTTTGTTTGTTGGTTTGTTTCTTCTTTCTCCTGGTTTCTCCTGTTGGTTCTGCTTCTTCTTTACAACATGACTAACATGAAAATATGTTTAATATGAATGTATATGTAAAACCTACATTAACTTGCATACCATCTTGGGGTGGGATTTAGAATTCAAAATGTTATGGAAGTGAATGTTGAAAACTAAAAATAAAAAGATTTAAAAAAAATTCTCAAAGTTAGTTGCTATTATTATCCCTAATTTACAGATAAAGAAACTGAGGAAATAAAGTGAAATGCCCAGGGTAAAAAACTAATAAGTATTTGAGGCTAGATTTGAACTCAGGTCTTTATGATTCCATATTCCCTTTGTTTGGCCACTGAGGTTGCTACTATGTTTTTGTTTTTTGTAAACATAAATAATGCTTCTATACATATGCATATATGGATATTTGCCCACTTAATATACATAGGTATATGTACACCCATATGTGTATGTATATATATGTATATATATGCATGTAATGCATGTATATATAAATAAAATTGAATGATTAGTTTCTTTGATCCATTTTAAAATTATCCTATCAGAATGTATTTGCAAGATTGGAATTACTGGATCCTTCCATTAGATGCTTACATCTATTGACCTATTGTCTCTATCCTCAGAAAATGACTCTTCTTTCCATCTTCCATCCTTTCCTTCAAAAATTTAACATTGTTCAGTGAGTTCCCTATGTGGCCACACTAATCTCAAGGCATCTTCCCTTTATTTCTTACCAGAATCATTTGCTTATGAAGCTGTAATTTTTTTTTAACTAAAGACCCTACTCCTCCTGATAAAAATTTCCTTATAAAATTTTAGGATTTGGGATCCTATCTATCCCTGTACTTCATGTCGTAAACATAACCAACAAATCTACAGAACATATTTCTGGATTAGTTTCAAAGTAAATATCAGAGTTAATTATTTCTCTTAAGATCAATGCAGGTGAAATTACATTGGGGTTAAAATGAACATCTTCAACTCTTGATAAATCAGGTAAAAATAAAATATTTAAATTCTACTTTCCCTTGCATTCTCCAAGTTCAACTGTTAAATGCCTCTAGTCATAGCTTCCTCCTTCATGTAATAGCCTTAGTAAAAATTGTCTTATGATAAGAGAGGATCATGCCTTAGGAAAAGAAATTTGTCATCCATGATGTAAATAGATTAAAGACAATAGAAGATCACATTCTAATTAAAAAAGTGACAGTAAATGATAATCTACTAAGCAAATTGCCAATACGTACATCTATTAGCTGTCACAGCAACGAGCCGCAACAAATTTATAACATGTTACTTATATCTCATTTCCACAATGGAGACAAAAGGTTATTTTTTCCTGTCACATTATGCTTCTAAAACCAAGGGCCAATTGCAATGTTTCATAAATAGTAAACTGTGGATCTGATATTTAAACAAGCAATACAAGAGTCTATTAGAGGATTGACGAGTTTATTTCCATGAACCCAAAGACTTCTCATTTGCCTTTCTAATGCCAGCATTGGGGCTATTGGCAGGAAGATGTTTCATCTTAGATTCCTCTCATTATCATCCCTCATTTCTAGGTAGGAGAGAAAAGGAATGACCATACTAGGTCTAATCAAGAGTTAATATGATTATCCAATTTATTGAGCAGAAAATGATAGTTTGCCATCCCTTATCTTAAGTTATACCAAGTGACATGGAGAAACACTCGCAGACCATAAGGACCACCTCTGCTTCCTTAAAATAGTGAGAATTGGTATGTTATCTTATGTTTTAAAGAGCTCTTTATAATTCAGCAGTTCTCAATCTGTGGGTCGTGACCGCTTTGGGGGTCAAATGACCCTTTCACAGGGGTCACAGGGGTCACCTAAGACCATTGGAAACACATATTTCTGATGGTCTTAGGAACCAAGACTCGGCTCCTCTATCTGTCTCTAGGCAGGTCTGCCCACATGCAGATACGCCCACATATGAGTATTAAAGGGTTGCGGCATTAGGAAGGTTGGGAACCACTGCTTTACATACACACGTTATTACATTGGTAGCTTCAGGCATTATCACACTTCACAGATGAGAAAGCTGAGATTTAGAGAAGTAAAGGGGTTAGTCTGTGCTCACAGCACAGGCTGACCCCCACATCAGGAAATGAACTCCCTTTTTCCTCTATTTCCCAAGAGACCAACTCTGTTCAAGGTTCAGATCTTCCTGATACTTCAGTTGTTGGGAAATCTCCTTCTATCTCTGCCCACTACTTTGAAAAGATTTCTTATTTGTCTGGGTACATACTATTGCCCCCTGGTAAAATGAAAACCCTTTGAGTTTTATTCTTTTAATTTTATTGTTGTTCAGTCACATCTGACTGTGACCCCATTTGGGGTTTTCTTGGCAAAGATATTGAAGTGGTTTGGTATTTCCTTCTTCAACTCATTTTAGAGATGAGGAAACTGAGGCAAATGGGACCAAGTGAATTGACTAGAGTTAAAGGGCCAGATTTGAACTCAGAGATGAATCTTCCTGACACCGGACCTAGCCCTCTATCCACTGTACCACCTTGCTCCATAAACTTCTTGAGTTCAGGGGAGCATTTTCATTTTTGCCTTTTTGTGTTCAGTACTATTCATACTGGGAGAATATTAGGAACATAGTAATAATAATTATAATTAATAAGCATTAGTTACGTGAATAAATGTTTAAAATAAGTCAGTTATGTTTTTAAAAATTTACAAATAATTATTTTAGGGCTCCCTTGTGTGTGATGCAGGGAAAAGAGCATTGACATTGGAGTATGAAGACCCTAGTTCCAATCCCAGATCTTCCACTGGCTACCTGTGTGACTCTGGGTGAATGAGGAAGTTGGGGCAGGTGGCCACTGTTGTCCCTTCCATCTTTCAAGACCCATGACCTCAGAGGTCCCTTCCAGATCTGGATCTATGATTCCATGGCAATAGAAAAGGAAGATTTGACTGTAATGAATGAGTGATACTTCTGTTACGTCTCAGAAAAACAGCAGAGTGTTTTGAGATTGATCAAAATCAAATCACCAGGCACTTATTCAGTGTTTATTATATACCAAACCAGGTACGTCTGCTCAAACCGTTTTATCTCAGTAGAGTTTCAATGTCCTGATCCTTTACTGTGAGCAAACCAGGAGGTTGGGGACTTTGGTTTAGATGCTGACTTCTGGGCATGTGGAGGTGTGCTTTCTCCCTGATCTAGGCCAGACACTATGGTCCTCACATCTCTTAGGCATCCATTGGCTTGTTTCACCCATCTAGTTTTGGGATAGGGATGAGGGTGGGACAAGGAACTTGAATAACAGCCTGAGGGAAATCAGGAGAAGAAGGTGAGGGAAATGTCTGCTTCTTTTCTAAAGATTACTATACTGGACATGCCTCCATAGGAGGGAGTGAAAAAGTCAGGGAGCTGACAGAGGAGTAGGGAACAAGTCACATATACCCATGCCCCTGCAATTACGGGGGAGGGGGGCAGACTCTCTCCTGGGGCTCACTTAACCTTTTCCCACTATAATATGGTCTTGCCAAGGATTAATCATCACCACTCTCCCATTGCCCAAAAGTTGATTTCATTCAAGTGATTTCACTCCCTAGTTATTGCTCTAAGTCCGGAAGAACTGAGAGCATCAGATACGAAGGAGAGGTAATAAATATTTATATATTGTCTACTAAGTGCTAGGCACTTTACTAAACATATTACACACAATATCTCATTTGGTAGTAACCATGTAAGACAGATACTATTATTCTTACCATTTTACAGTTGAGTAAACTGAGGCAAACAGGTTAAGTGACTTCCCCAAGATCACATAACCAGTGAGTGTCTTAGTTCATATTTGAACTCAGGCCTTCCTGACTCCAGATCCATTGTATCAAGTAGGGGTCCACAAATAAAAGCCTAGACTCATATCTGCACATCCATAAAGAAAATAAAATTGACAGTTCTAGGGAAAAGGCTGTTGGTCACTACGATTTTACCTGCTCCCAACATGTAACAGAGCTTCAAAACTTTATGTAGAAAACAAAATGAGGGGTCACCAGACACATTTTTTACCAAAATCCCCTGAAGGCAACATGCCAGCTCTAGGTACAAACACTTAAGGTCCTTGAAGGCAGGAGCTATATATATATATATATATATTTTTTTTTTTTGGGGGGGGTTCTTTTTTGTAACCTCAGCATCTAGGACAATGCTTGGAACATCATGAAGGCTTATTTGCTGAGTGAATGTCTAAAAGGAATTTGAATATTATTGCTATTATTAAATAATTATAATTATTTTTGCTACTTTTATTCAAAGGTGAGTTTTTCCAAGTTACTTTTTATGCATCTTCTTAATCCATGTAATGATATACTTTATATAGTTCCAGGGACGGCTAGGTAGCACAGTTAATAAAGCACTGGCCCTGGAGTCAGCAGGACCTGAGTTCAAATGTGACCTCAGACACTTAACACTTACTAGCCAT
The DNA here is from genome assembly GCA_028646515.1 of Pseudochirops corinnae. Classification (NCBI taxonomy): domain Eukaryota; kingdom Metazoa; phylum Chordata; class Mammalia; order Diprotodontia; family Pseudocheiridae; genus Pseudochirops; species Pseudochirops corinnae. The sequence continues at coordinate 175,827,918 of CM053591.1, forward strand.
GTGACCTTGGTCAAGGCACTTAACCCCAATTGCCCTGCCTTCCCCTTTCCAAAAAGCAAACAAACAAAAAAACCAAAGAAAAACATAGTTCCCGACACGAGGAAGTTCTTAGTAAAAAATTCTTGAAAGTTGAGTTTATTCACTGAAACTCAAAAGTAAAACAAATAACCTGTTATCCAGGGATAGTGGTAGATATAATTAAGAATGTATTCAATGAATAATACTTCCTGATTTATTCAATTGTAAGCCAGAAACATGCTGATACCATTGATGGAGGAGGTGGGTGATGTTTGAGAAGGGTAGATTTTCTTTCCTTTGAGTTACAGCACGACATATTGCTGCATAAGAAGAAGAGAAGTGGGAGGAATTGATCAGATTGAAATAGAGTATTTTGGATCTTTTTAAAAGAAGAAGCATTTAATAAATGTTTTAAATCATAATATAGTTGACTTTTATGTAGTGCCTTATTGATTTATATATGTTATCTCATTTGATCGTTACAGTGATCCATGAAGTAGGAGCTCTATGCATTATTCCCATTTTACAGATGAGGAAGCAGAAGCCAAGATTGTATAATACATGCCTTACTTAACTTGCTATGACTATTCAGCTAGTAATTGTCAGAAATAGGGTATCTATCTAAACCTGTCTGTTATCTCAAAATCCGTTATCTTTTACAAATATATCAGATAACTGTATTTCATGATGCGTGTTTCAAATTTATTGTGAACTTATCTGATAAAATAACTCACATATTTATGTGTAGACAAAAATACCTTTTTAAATGTTTTCACACTTTGCTAATGGTGTACTTATTTTTTATCCTTTTAGATTGTGAAGATATGAGCCTTTAAATGATTTTAGGATGATAATCAGACTTTGAATCAGTCTTCTTCAGAGATACTGTATAATGAAAAAAAATGAAAGCTACATGTGTGACCTATTTGGTATAATTTACTCATAATGATAAATAAGGGTTGTCATATAAAAATTCCATTTGTGCTTAGTGAGTAAAGGTTTGGAACTGGCATTCTAAATGAAATGAAAACACATGATGTGTGAGCTGGGGATTTTGGAGAGAATCAGCCTGGCAGACACCTCTGGATATTAAAGCCGTGTGTTTACTGTGGGACAGCCTATGAAAGCAACCAAGGCCCATTTTAATAAACAACTTCACTGAATACAAGAGGTTCCTCAACCGGAAACCTCCTCGGGTGGAAGCAGGGGGAGAAATAAATCAAATGTTAGCTCTCTACCCCAGCCTTACATCGCCTTGATTACAAGCACAGTAATTTTAAAACAGAAGGTGACTGGTTCTTTTGGACCTTGACAATGGTATCTGAGATTAAACAACCCAGAGCAGGAAATGACAAATCGCTCCCATCCTCCTGCACGAGCTGGTGTATGGATACAGTGAAAATATATGACTCAGGACCAGACAGAGGAATCTGACAGAGCTCATCTTTCTTCACTTATGCAGCTTTTAAAATTCAACACAATGCCATCAGGCGTATTTCAAGGCAGAAGAGAAAAGGATGGACGTGCCCTAAAAAGTTTAGGGAGCAGGTTACATTAATAACTAAGGAGGAAAGAAGAGAGAGGAAGACTTAAAAAAAAAATTAGAGAAACCTTTCCCTCCAAAGGGTATGTTAAGATTCCCTTAGAATTTTTAAATGTCTTTTGTCACTCCTATTTTTAATGGGGCAAGGATAAGGACAAAGTTTAGGGAGAAGTAATGAAGCCTGGACTTGGAGATCTGTAATGAGAAAGTGAACAGTTAGAGAAGCTTTTGTAAAAACTTATTGGGGTACTGAAAAATGAGATATCAATTCAAAAGGCATGTTTAATATCTGATCATTTCTGCTTTCTAGATAGTAAAATCAATCTGTCTTCCCCCACTTCGATGCTTCTGTCACTCTATTTGTCTCTGTCTCCATATCCCTCCCCATCTCTGTCTCCTTCTGCTCCCCTCTCTCCCCCCCCCCCGGTGCTCTCCCCCTCTTTCAATGATCATGTCAAATCTGTATTTGGAAATGTTCGATGGCTCTCATAGAAAACCAAATAAAGTAAAAACTCTTGAGTCTAGTATTTGAGACCTGACAGACCCAACTCAAGCTACTTCTCCAGCTTTTTGTATTACAGGTTCTAGACAAAATGGAAAACCCAGTATCCTTCTACACCCTAATCTCTCTCCCCATTCTCTTCTTCCCTTCTCGCACTACTATACCTTTGCTCAAAATCACATAATTTGAGAGCTAGAAGGGACCCAAATGGCCATCTAATCTAATTCACATCTAAAAATCAATCCCCACAGCAACACACCTTCACCTAGAAAACCTCTAAAGATGCCAAATTCAATAAAGAGCTTGATGGCATACCTGAATAAGGAAATAATGTTTCTACTTTGTTGGCATGTGCTGCTTCACTCCAGGTTTTGATAGTGAAGATGACAAGTAACTATCCCTGAGATAAGCAAGTAGTCACAGATGTACTACTGCAAGCACACATACATACACACTTCATAGATTTGTAGGAATTCACTATTTGTTTTTTGTCTCACGATTTGAGAAGATTGTATCTTGAAGGGACTTAAGCCATCATCTATACAAACTCCATCATTTTACAGGTGAGAAAACTGAAGCCCACACTGAAATATAAAACGTGTTCTTATGTAGTTTAAGTAAACTACAAGCATATTGTAAATAGATAGAAGACTCTGGGAAGGAAGAAAAAAGAGTACTTCTCATCGATCAGATAAGTGAGGTCAGTAGGCTGCACAGTGGATAATGCACTAAACTTGAAGTCCAGAAGACCTGAGTGCAAATCTTGTCTCAGATATGTATTAGTTGTGTGACCTTGACTAAGTCACTTAACTCAAACATCAGCCTGGAATGTTCTCCACCCTAACTACTGAAATCTCTAGTTTTCTTTAAGTTCTGACTAAAATCCTGCCTTCTACAGAAAGCCTTTTCTGATCCTTTTTAATTCTAGGGTCATTCTTCTGTTAATTAATTAATTCCTATATATCCTCTATATAGCATATACATGTATATATGTATGTTTGTATATATAGACATACACAGACATAAATGTTTGTGTGTGTCACATACACACATATATTGCTATCTATTGTTCTATCTATCTAATGTTTATTGTGTCTCCATCGGATTGTGATCTCCCTGAAGTCAGGGCCTATCTTTTGCCTTTTATATCTCTAGTACTTAACACAGTGCCTGGAACACAGTAGGCATTTAAACATGGAGTGAGTGAATGAATGAATCCATTCTAGGCATACGGGATGGTCAATACAAAGGCATAGAGCTGGGAGATAAAAGCTATAAGGGAATAGCAGAGAGAAGGGCAGCTTGGGTGAATTGTCAAGTACCAGAATTAGAGTAAAGTCAAAGGAGTCTGGAAAGAGAGGTTGGGGCCAAGGTTTTAAAATAATTTTAAAAACTAAACTAAAGGCAATAGAAAGCTAGTACTCTGCCCAGAGATTAAAAAAGAGGTTGTATCTTTGCAGAAAGTGGTCCAGAAATTTCCTAGACAGGAAAATATTTCCATCCTGCTGTCTCAAAGTAAGCTTATGATATTCCATTCTCCATCAAAAGAATCTATCCATTTGATAAGACTCCAGTCCCAGCACTCTATATACTGTACTACCTAGCTGCCCCTTAGAATCTTAGACAACTGCCTAAAGAACTAAGAGGTTGAACATTAAGTCTAGATTCACAAATTCTGGTTTTGAGGCCTACGGCTAGAGATATTTACTATGTCCTGTAGAGTATTTATCTATTCATCCTTCTATCTGCCAATCAACCAATCTATAGCTATAAGGCCACAGAGATAGTTAGACATATGTGTGTGTGTGTGTATGTGTGTGTGTGTGTAGAGAGGGAAAGACAGAGAGAAAGAGAAAGAGAGAGAGAGAGAGAATGAATATATATGAGGATCGAGAGGCTATAGTGCATGACTTTTTCCCAAATCCACTTCTTAAACATGATTTCAAATTTCTGTACTCACTGGAAAACCCAATTCCTTAACAGTCTCTAATACTTCTTTATATATATATATATGTTCTAAATAAGGTATTTTCCCCAAGTATATGGACATGTCTAATTGCTATCCTATCAACACTTCAAACCCAAGGCTAAAACCAACATTATTATCTCCTCATCAATGGTGCCCCTCCTGAACTTTTTTTCTTTCTATTAGTGAAAGGAAATGTTTAAAATCTTATAGATATTGACTCAACCCTTTCCTTCATTTGATATTTCTAATAAATTTTCATGTCTTGTCAATACCATTTTCTCAATTTCTCTAGGAATGTCCATCTTTATTGTGGGGTTCCATGAGTTCTGAGGTCTCTTCCAACTCTGAAATTTCATCTTTTTTTCTTCATTCTTCACTAAGATCCTGCCTGGACTCTCTAACTCTAGGTTTCCCTTCCCAATTCATCTTACAGGGTGCTTTCATCATGTTAATCCTTTTACTAAGGAATTATAATGCTTAAATTATATTTAAACGCCATACCCTGATTTTCATGGCCCTCCACAGTCTCCCATCCTCATTTATCCTACATCTTTCCAATCTGACCACCTTTATCCTGAACAAATGGGAATTTGACTGATGAACTCAATGTTCCCTGACAGTATCTGAATTTAATAACTAGTTCCTTCCCCCTATACTGAAAGTTACTGCAGCAGAAAAGACTTAAGTCATTGAGCAAAGATCTCTGCTTTCAGTTTTCTGCCAAGCTCCAATGGCCTCTGATTGCTAATGCCTTCCCTTATCCTACTGCCCTAGTAAACTGTATTAGTGTGCCAGGCTCCTCTGAGATAATGAAGTAGGTAAAAGAATCATGAAATAAGCTCTTTAGAAAACTACAGATGTGCTCTCCTTCAAAAAAATATGTTCACTGGAGCCTCAATGGATCTCTGCTATAATTAATGTGGACATTCCCTCCAACAGAAAAGAGAAAACTGATCCATGTCTTTTGGGTAGCTCTTGTCTATTCTGCTACTTAAGTTGTACTTAGAGGATCAATCTAAAAAGCTGGAGGTCATCCACCATGCCTTTTAAAGTTCTGTGGATGCCAGGATAGCAACTGTGTTGTCCCTTTGCTCTCACTACATAACCATCCTCTTCTAAACAAAGATTTCCATGATAATATATTTTATCCTTTGGGGTAAGGGGGATCATGATTGGTAATATGCTTTAGCCTAGTAACAATTGTCATGCATCTCTATTACCCTAGAATATTGATTCTTTAAAGATTTTGGTCTTTCGTGATAGAGAAAAATAAATAAAGATGAAAAATTACTATTAACAAAAACAAGAATAATAATAACAGCATTTATGAGCTCTTCAGGTTTTGCAAAGTGCTTCACATATTTAAATTATGAAAGGTTCTTTCCTTTCTCCAATTATTATACCAAGAATTTCTATAAATAATTAGCCTTTTATTTCTTTCAAACTATACATTTCACTTATAAAAATGTACATTGCACTTTTCTAGATATAGACAACTAAAATTTTTATGAAAATTTTTCCCCCAAACACTGATATTAAAATGAATATATAAACCAATTATTCCATAGAATACACAGATATTATAAAGTGCAAAAGGATTTCAAGGTTAATGTATTTTTATATCTAATATGGTGAATAGCAATATCACATTCATCATTTATTCACACTCAAAGTCTTCTATGAGTTCCACCAAAAATACTGCTGACTATTGAGTTCCTGTCATGTGGTATCACATGCTCATATTTTGTTCCTCAAGAATTATGCTGATGTTTAAAATTGCAAAGTTTTCTAAGGGACAAGTAACATCTGCAGGAAATATGAAGCTGGTTCACAGTCTGTCTTTTCCAAAGCAATGCAAAATTGTCCTGATGGTACTAGTTGAAGAATATAAATTTAGCCTAAAGTTAGGAAAGGTTTATTGAAAATGGATTTAGAGATATATACACATTAGATAATTAGATACTATACCTTGTCTGCCTCAATCTGGTTTTGGAATCCTGTCATCTAATACAATATATATTCACAGAAAACAATTATCTTACAAATTGTATTTTTTTTTGTCAAGAAATAGTAGCATGTCTAAAATGTCATGAAAAACATAGCATGTAGTGGAAATATCCTGAATTCAAAAGCAGAGGATGTGTTTTGATGATTCTGAGTCATTTGATAAATTTCAAATTTAATTTATAACTCTTCCTCTAGACATTTTAATTTCTTTATATTTAAAAATGTGTTCTTCTCTTATTATTGATAAAGATGTTCAATGACCCTAACCTCAGAAATGACTCTTCCACAGTGATGGAGGGCTCAGTTTGAAGATATTTGGAGGCTCAGGAATGAGCTTTACTAAGTGTGGTGCTGAAATATTATATAAAAAATGTCATGGAGTAAGATGAAGGTTCAAAGATGTAAAAGAATCATAGACTTAGGGTCAAGCTAGGGACAAATCCCTCCTTTTCCAGTAAAAAGACTGAGTGAGGTCCAGACTGGTGAGTTGACTTATCCAAGATTATACAGAGATAGAATTTGAAATTGTTTTCTTTTCCCTATGCCTTTTAAGGTGGTTATTTAAGATCTTTAAAAAGAAGAAGAAAATTGGGTGGCTAGATGGTGCAGTGAATAAAGAACAGGCCCTGGAGTCAGGAAAACCTGAGTTCCAGTCTGATCTCAGACACTTAACACAAAAAGTAGCTGTGTGACCTCAGACAAGTCACTTAACCCCAACTGCCCTCCAAAAAGCAAAGAAGAAGAAGAAAAAGAAAAGAAAGAAGAAAGAAGAAAAAGAAGAAGAAGAGTGAACAGATTTTATTGGTGAAAAATGAATGTCTATTTAATTGAACTTAAGAGTATTAATACTTTCTGTGGTATACTTATGTGGTGCATGGTAGAGTGCTAGGCCTGGAGTCAGGAAAACTCAATTTCCTGAGTTCAAATCTGACCTCAGACACTTCTTAGCTCTGTGATCCTGGGCAAGTCCTTAATGTTGTCTGCTTCAGTTCCTTGTCTATAAAATGAGCTAGAGAAGGAAACGGCAAACCATTCCAGTATCTCTACCAAGATAACCTCAAATGAAGTCACAAAGAGTCAGAAATGACTAAAACTGACTGATCAACAAATATTTCCCATAGTAATGTGAACAATTGACTTCGAAGGCACCAAAACCTGAGTATGAGTCCTGTCTTTGACCCGTATACAATATATGATTCTGGGTAAATCACTTTGTCTTTCTAAGAGCATATATTGTGGAAGAGTTATCCATCCATTCTGGTAGAATTCCCTCACTACTTCCTTATATTGTTGGAATAATAAATCTAAGTCAAAACAAAAAGATAAATATATTGCAAATAAAGTCTTAAGAGTGAATTTATTATCAAGAAATACATGTTTTTATTTGCATTCTAAAATACTTTTAAAGCATAAGACAAAGGAAGCCAAAAGAAAATAACTACTGAACTATGTTCAAAGCCATAATCATCAGTAGTAAGAAGCAACAGTGTTATCCAACGTTTTGTCCCAATGACATGTATGACACTAGACAAAATGCACGAATACACAGTCTGTATGTGATAAGGATAATAATCAATGTTTAATTGAATGTTTAAAGGATCCAACTTTGTCACACCAAGTGCAGATGTGTGAATTTATTGCAGGATCAAAAGTACATCAAAACCAGGCAAAGGAGTGTATAGTTTCACCTATCTGGATATTTCCTCTTGAATTAAATATAGGAGGAACATGATAGATGTTAAAAGCAGCATGGGAGGCTATACAGAGATTCATAAATGCTCAAAGTTGGGAGGGAGATCAGAAGAACATAATTCAACCCCTAGCTGAACAAGAATCCTCAGCTACTGTGGAGCAAATGGCCATCCAGCCTTTGCTTGAAGATTTCAAGTCCTTTGGTAGTTCTAATATGGATGCTTCAATACTTACATCTAGACTAGCTCTAGGCTAATAATCCACTACTTGCTCCAACTCTGCTCTCTAGGGTCAAAGATGAGACTAAGTCTTTAGGCTTTAAAATACCTTAGCATGAATCAGCATATTTACAGGAGCCTTCCAAGTCTTTTCTTCTCCAGGATTAATGTTCCCCAGGTCCTTCAATCAGTTTTCACTGAAATGGAATTGAGGCCCAACATCTCAGGTGTTTGAAAATCTCCAATTTAGGAGGTAGAATCAAGATGGTGGAGTAAAGGCAGAGAATCACCTAAGCTCTCCCCCGAACCACTCCAACTACCTTTTAAAATGACTCTAAACACATTTGAGAGCAGCAGAACCCACAAAAAAGACAGAGTGAAACAGATTTCCAGCTCAGGACAACCTGGAAGGTTGATAAGAAAAGTCTATTGCCCCAGACTGAGAGAGGGGCACAGTCCAGCATAAAATGTGCCAGCATAGACTGGACCCCAGAAAACCCAGAGCAGGCTTCAGGGGACTGAATCATTGGCAGCAGTTGTGGTTTTCAGACTTCTCAATCCATAAACTACAAATACAACTTAAAAGGTCAGTAGGAAAGGCCCACCAGACCTGACTGAGAGAAGAGCACAGTCCAGCACAGGCCAGGGCAGCACAGCCCTGGATGTAGAAAAACAGGAGCAGGTCTTGGACTGAATCAGCAGCAGCAGTTGCAACAGCATTGGCTTCTTCTGGAACTGTCAGCCCACAGATGGCAAGGAGATAGGACAACTGGTCAGAAGGAGATTACAAGAGTCTCTTTGCTAGTATTGAGGCAGGATACTATTGCTTTGCCTTTACTTGGATCTAGGTGGCAGTCTTGGGATGAGGAAGAGCACTAGTATAGCAGAACTTGTGGCAGCAGAAAAGAGGGGTCCCTCTTCACAGTTCCAGGGCAGAAAAGAGTGCATGTTGTCATTCACAGATGAGAGCACTGTAACGATACTAGGATTTGAAGATCTTCCACGCCCCTTGAGCTTGCTGATGTAGCAGGAAGGGGTGGAGCAAGAGAACGCCGGAGCCAAGCTAGTCTCTGTGCGGTGCTGACTGGAAGCGGCGTCAGAGGCAGTGGC
>CM053591.1:175837476-175848525 GCA_028646515.1 Pseudochirops corinnae
ATATAGATACAGCTATCTTCTTCTCTGTATACATGCTGCTGCTCCCAATAGAATACCACCATTTTAAAGGCAATGTCTGTTTTCTTTTTGTCCTTCTACCCCATTTACTATGACTGACACAGTAGACAGTTCAAAATGGTTATTGAATGAGTTAATTGATGAAACTTCAGGTTTAAAATGTGAAGATCAAAATTTCTTCAGCAATGGAATAATTCACTATATGTTCTCACTGAAATAATGGGATAGTAGAATCTGAAAATATATTGGAATTCATAAATTCATACTAAAGAAATAATGGTACATTGAAAATAACTTCACATGAAGAATACCTCTTGGGATATGCCTAGTTTGTTTTTTTTTTTTTAATAAACTTAGTTTTTTATTTTTTTTTTTTTAATAAACTTAGTTTTTTAAAAAATAGTTTTCAGGGAAACAAAGCCACCATCATTTGGCATCACATATAATATTTATGCATTCTCAATGGAAACTGATAAAAACATAAGCAGCTACAAGCTCAGAGATATAACCAATGATTAGGAAAAAATTAATAATAAGTGAATGCATGCTTAATAGGAAAAGAGAATTTTACTGATTAGTTGCTAAGGCATTGCTTGTATGTGACCCAAAGGTAAAGTCAGGGATGTTGAGGAAGTCTGCTAATTGTATTGGGAGATGGCCACTGAAGATAGGAAGAATCCTGGGTACAGAGGGAAGGAGTCATTCACTTTGCCATACAACCTATCCATGCAGAATGACACATAGTAGTCCCTAATCTATTGATTTAAATTTTCTATCCCACACTCATCTACATTTTTGGGATGATGTTTGGCTTAGCTAAATGAAAGATGACAAATGCTAGGGCAAAACTCTCAATGCTAGAACTAGATTGAAATTTAATTGGGAAATGGGCATAAAAATAAATAAAATATAAAATGACATAAATGATGTTAATTTGTAATTTTCTAAGTCAATATGCTTCCAGCAAGGATTTGATGTATTTCAGTTTGACACCATGGCTCTACACTAGCATTTCACTTAGTTTTCAGGAATTTTGCCATGAGTTATCCAGACGGTATCCTCTGGATATGATATTATTTAAATTCACATTAGATTACATGAAAACTAGCCCTATGAAAATAAGGTGACAATTCTCTTTCAACAAGATGTGAGGTGTTTTTGAAACTCATAGGAAAGAATGGCAGGCAGAACTATCCTTCTCACTGTATTATGTTCTAGATTTTGTGAACTACCAAAAAGTAACTGGAGGTCCTTATACCTCATTCCAATGAAAGATGAAACCACTTCCCTTTTATTTCTTCACCTTCTTCATTCTTAAATCAAGTATCTAACTTAGCAGTTTCACAGAGGTCCCAAGACAAGATCTTAGAGATGGAAGGAGATTTAAAAGGATCCTATAATCCAAAGTGTGTTCTAACAAGCATCCCTTCCTAGGATCTCTGATAAGAAGTCTCGTGAACTTTGTTAACCAATTTCTTTTGAAGAGAGACCAATCACCTCCCACAACAGTCTGCTACACTTAGAGGTAGCTTTCATTGTAACTCAGTTGTAGTTTTTCAAATTTTATTCTGCTCATATGCAATATCCATCGATTACTGCTAGTTGTACCTTCTGAAGAAAAGCAGATGCTTAAAGTGAGCCTCTCTCCACTATTTCTTATCTTCAAAGGCTAAACACCTTCACTCCCTTCAATTGTGATTTATATGCCATGAACAAAATACCCTCAACTGCCTTGGCTGCTTTTCTTGGAACATTCTACGGATCATCAATGTCTTTCTAAACATTCAGCAACCAGAACTGAGTAAAATAGTTCCAAAATTGAATATGGAAGGGTAGAGTAAGATTGTCAAGTTTTCAATACTGGACACCATTCCTTTTTTATAATTTCAAGATTTCTTTCATGGACATAATAGATAAAGATTTATGTAGGCCAGTGGTTCTCAATCTTCCTAATGCCACTGCCTTTTAATACAGTTCCTCATGTTGTGGTGACCCCCAACTATAAAATTATTTTTGTTGCTACTTCATAACTGTAATTTTGTTACTGATATGAATTGTAATGTCAATATCTGATATGCAGAATGGATTTTCATTGTTACAAATTGAACATAACCCACAGGTTGAGAACCACTGATATAGGCTAACTTATAGGGATACATTTTAATTGAAATATATAGTATAAACTAAATTTAAAAAAAACAAACAACAAAACAAGTCAAACACACAAACAACCCTGTTAATATGCCCTCTAATTAGTAGATGGTCTTCAACAGGTGACAGACTTTTCTTTTCTTAAAATACAAGATAGCAATCAATTTGGATAAAGAATAAATAGCTTTTCAGAGTGAGGCCCTCTCAGGGCTGCCAAGGCCTCTTTCCCCAGAGGCAGGAAGGGCAACCTCCGGAAAGAAAGAACCAGATCGACTGACAAATAACTCTCAAATGTGACCACTGAGTACCAAAATATTTTTTTACCAACAATCTATATCTGTATCTAGCTTTATATGACAAGTTTGTTTAGTGGTGCCTAGGGTCTGTTTACCTTAGATTGATGTTGCTGTAGAGGGCCCTTTATTTTCCCTGAATAAGAAAACATATTAACCCCAATCAAGTGGCAATCTTGGCAAAAGTGACCAGTTTCTGGTGCGATTTCATGTGAGTGGAGAATTCTCCCAGAAGGGTGACTGTGTCATGGCCTACCACATGCCCTCTATCTGTCCCTTGTTCTAACATCAATATGTGATAACAAGGTAAAGCTCAATTAAATTCAACAAGCGTTTTACCAAATACTCACTACCTGCAAGGAACTGTGCTAGGCTCTGGTGATACAAGGACAAAACTGAAGTAAGTCTTGCCTCCAAGGATCATATATCCTACAATACGTAGACAGAAAAATAAAATCCTTGCATTCAGAAAGCAATTTCATGAGGGAGAGGGAACCACCAGTTTGGGGAAGGGGTCAGGGAATCAGAAAATGCCATTGTGAGGAGGTTATAGTTGAACTATCCATTAAAGGAAGCTAAGGATTTTATGAGGTGGAAGTGAGGGGAAAGAGCCTTTCCCAAAATGGGAACCAACCTATGCAAAGGCCCAGAGGTGGGAGACAGAACATTGTGTTTAGATGGCTGAATCCCTATGAGTAGGCACTCTTTCTCTCTCCCTTCAATTCCAATACTGGCTATTATAGAGAGTCTTCCAGTCATACTTCAAGAGAATTGTTCATAATCCAGGTTATCTCACAAATAAACACTTGTACACATTTACCGTCATGAGGAAGGTTCTCTTTTAAATTCTTATCACCAAACTGATTCAACCATTATGTAGAATAATTTCAAACTATGCCCAAAGAACTATAAAACAATGACTTAGGTCTTTGACCTAGAAGTACCAAAAGAGATAAAAAAGGAAAAAGAATTATATGTATAAAATACTCATAGCAGTTCTTTTCTGGGAGCAAATAACTAGAAGTTGAGGAGATGTTCATCAATGGTGGAATGATTGAACAAGTTGTGGCACGTGATTATGATGGAATACTCTTGTGCTATAAGAAATGATGAGCAAGATGCCTTCAGAAAAACTGGGAAAGATTCCATGGACTGGCGAAAAGTGAAATGCTCTGTGTACAAAGGTATAACAGTATTGCAAGATGATCAGCTGTGAAAGACTTAACTATTCTCAGCAGTATAGTAAGCCAAGCCAACTCTGAAGGACTCATGATGAAAAAAATACTATCCATCGCCAGAGAAAGAATTGATGGTGTCTGACTACAGATTGAAGCATACTTTTAAAATTTTATTTTCCTTGAGTTTTTTTCTTGTCCATATTTTCTTTCACAATATGACTATCATAGAAATGTTTTGTTTGAATATACATGTATAACCTATATTGGAGTCCTTGCCTTCACAATGAGGGCTGGGGGAGGGCAGAAGGAACTCAAATATTAAAAATTGTTTTTACATGTAACTGGGGAAAAATAAAATACTACATACATTGTTATCACCCTAGGGGACTCAGTAGAGATTAGATATACACTTCAATGCAACAGATTTTCTAGAATCTTAAAAGAATAAATGAGCCACAATTAAAACAAGCAATGGGGTGAATGAAATATGATCATGCCCCCTTCTTTAATTTCCTTTTTATCATTTTTATGTTTAAGGTGCTAGGGGAGTGAAACCTATTTACATAATAACAATTATAAAAATAACACATATTATTGTATAAATATGTAAAGGGAATTTTAAAGTTCCAAAGAAGATATTAAGATCTATTATGCAAATAAATTTTAGTGATTTCCATAAGATATATCAGAATGCTTTTTCCAAAATGAATATCATTTTACCCAATAGATCAATAGGGTGTGCTTAGTGCAGTTTAGTAAGTAATTATATATCCAAAATCCCCATTCCAATTGTGCATTTTAATATTGAGTTGACAGACTTTTTGAGGTATTCAGAACCACCACCACCACACTACAAATCAGAGATGATCATTTTTCACTGATGTTTAATAAAAAGTTTGCTGCTTTGCCTGACTTGCAGAACTGCCATTCAAATTTTATCCCCAGCTGGGATATAGAAAAGATTCATAGACATATTGAATAAAACTAAGGATCCCTAGTATATCTGTTCTTATTTGTAGAGGGAGCCAACATGTAGAAAGAAAGTAGCAGACATCTTGTTGGTCTTTCCCAAAGTCAGAAAAATCTCACTATTGTAATGGACATCAGAGATTATTAAATCCAACCTATACATAAACAGGAATTTACAATCTTCATGAATATGTTATGGAAATCTAATACATCTATATGATGACTTTGACCCTGTCCAGCTAGCCAGTCTTTCCTACTTTCCAACAATTATTATTATTAGCAAAAAAAAAAAAAATTCCTTAGAACTGGAGGGAATCTAGCTTCCTGTATCCTCAACTCACATCTTTTTATTCTGCCTGCTGGGACAAAGGAGAAAAAAAGTCAAATACTACATCCCTATGACAGCCCTTTAAATTATTTGAAGACAGTTATTGTGTTCTTTCTAAAATATCTCTTCTCCAGGCTAAATATCACCAATTCCTTCAACCCATCATCACATTATGTGAAATTAACTCAACTAGTTATGTTTAAGCTACCCAAAATGGGTTTCCAAAGATTAATCCATGAACTATATTCTAATTCTAATTTCATTTCTATATCATTGTGTATTTTCTATTAGCAATTTGAAATATGAATGTCAAGACTTCACAAGAGTCCAATGTCCGATAGCATTCTTGTACATGGACCTGCAACTATAGAAATAGGCATTCTTAACCTGAAGCCCATACATGCATTGTAAGGGGTCTGTATATCTTGGATATACCTGCATTTATTCACTATAAACATACATACATATGTGTATGTGTGTGTTGTGTATATTTATTGAACAAATATAGGTACATTCAAATAAATTAAGTAGAAAATAATTTGGCATCCAGGACATTGGCAGTTGGGGGATCAGATGAGTATTCGTTTTGAAGATAGTGCTGGAGGTGCATAGAGTGAGGAGGAAACATATTCTAGACCTGAGGCAAAGCTTGTACAAAGGCGATAGAAGAAGGAAGCATTCACAAGAAACACATTTTGACTCTAAACTATGTAGTAAAATTAAAATCAAAATCCACAAGAAAAGCATTACAGAGTTCCTTTTCCCTTTTTCAAATTGAAAACAAACACATTTAGTGGAATGGAAGACCTTTTTTTTTTTAGATTTTGGTTGTTGTTCTGTTGTTTCGGTCATATCTGGCTCTTTAAGGCCTCATTTGGTGTTTTCTTTGCAAAGATATAAGAATCATTTGGTATTTTCTTCTCCAGTTCATTTAAAAATGAAGAAACTGAGGCAAAGAGGGTTAAGTGACTTGCTCAGGGTCATGTAGGTAATAAGAGTCTGAGGCTAGATCTGAAGTCAGGTCTTTTGTATCTACTTACTTGTTATTCACAATATTGATTCCTTATAAAATAGAATAAAATGACATTTAAAAATACAAAAAAAAAAAGACCCTTTAAAATTTCATGCTCAAAGTAAAAAGTGACATGTCTGTCAATTGTATTAGTCGTATCAAAGTTAAAACACAAGAATACACACTAATGCTAGAGAAATATAGAGCAAATTTTAATATATCATGTTGGTATCTCTAACCAGAGTTATCATGGAGCAATAGAAAAAAACTCAGGATTTGGAGTCAGAGGACCTAGGTTCAGATCCAGTCTCTGTCATGTAACTTCTATATATCTTTGGCAAAACACTTAATGTCCATAAACCTCCATTTTCTCAATAAAATAAGATAGTTAGGCTAGGTGACTTGTGAGATACATGTTGACTTTAAATCTGTTATCCTACTGGGCAAGATTTCTAGAGTAATAATAAATGACTTCCCATGCTATCTATAGTGGATTATGCCTGGCCATATGGCAATTCAAAGAAAACATACCTAAAGCATTTAGCCCCTAAATGAAGTCCCTTGTTCACAAGCACAGGACTGCCTCAGTCCAGCTCAGTTGTTCATATACTAAGTCACAAGATTCCATTTTTTTTTTATTGAAACCCTAGATTGGCTTAATTTCTTCTATTCTCTTTTTCTCACTAGCAGCTACTTTCAGGTTCTGCCAATCTTTACTTGCCTGACTCACAAATATTTTTTGTTTTTCTTTCATAGTATTAATATTATTGTGAAGTATGCACGCACATTTAAGAAATTTTATATGATGAAAATATAAAGGAAATGTGAGATGTATAAATTTTGAGAAATATCCACTCCAAATGTTCATATGGACACTTTATGTCTGACCTATGATAGAGCCTTCTGAGCTCATATTGGTCTCATCAACCAGAGTCAGACATGCTGTACCTTGACCCTGACATGGTGATGTCATTTTGGTCCTCTTCAAGCATGAAGGATAAGATGATCTCTTGAAGGAGAATTCTCTGTCAGAGTAATTTCACCTTAAGGAAGCTTCTTATCCATCACCCTGCTCAAACTGAAAACAATCTAATAGCTTAAGAAAATATGTATGGATAAAAAAAGACATCTTAAGAAAATTAAAATGCCAATGATCATCTTTCTGCATTCCCTGAATTGTACATAAACAAATTAAACATCTCCCCCCATGCTTCTTAAAAAATTTAGACATCTTTTCTGATAAGTATTTTCCTGGTGTTGAAATTTTTGTATTTTTTTTTACAAGGAGAGAAAAGGAAGGATTGGCAAGTATGAAGAGAGAACATGAAGTAAAGAATGCCATTCTGAGTGGCCGACACAGAATTGAGAAGAGATGGCTACGTGAAGTGGGCAAAGAAAGATGAATTAAATTATATTGGCAGAGTAAGAGACCAGAGATGCTTTGTAATGTGAATAGAAAGTTAGAAATTTACTTGGAAAGTAAGTTAAAAAGTTGATAAATTTCACAAGGGAAAAGTCATTTTCCTTCAGAAATGTAGCTGAAATGGTAGAAAGATGAATTTATTCAAGGATAAGCAGTGATGGGTGGGCACATGTGGATCAAAGGCATAAAGGGAACTCAGAGAAAGAAGGGGGTAAATCATAAACTCTGAATCCATGACCACTGAACAAAAAAATATTCCTGGTATTTTCACCAGAAGAGGATTTTAGTAGAATTGAGATTCTCAAGGGCAAGGATTGTTTTATTTGTGTTTTTTTTTCATAGTACCTAGTAGAGTGCTTGACACATACTAAACCTTAAAATATTTGGGCAAATCAATTTGACTGAAATCACATTATTCCAAATATAGTACCAAATGCTATGAGACTAATATGGATGTTATAAAAGAATTTTGCAATAATGAAGTTCTTCCATGGATAATAATGGGGAACTTAAGAGAGGATGCTTAAATAACTCATATGCATATCTTCATTTGAACATCAAAACACAAGCATTATGAAGTTCTTGGGATATAGATATAATTATATATCATGTGTATATATGTGTACATATATACATATATGAGTATTGTTATCTTCACTTTCATATTTTTGAAGCAATTCTGATAGAAATAGCAAGGGACAAGTCACCATCCTGTTACTATTCTTTTATATTTAATGTTTAATAGCACAGGTGACTAAAATAGCTGAATAGAAACATTCCAATGTAAATTCACACTCTATAGACTCAACGAAATCATCCTTGCTACATTCACACTAGCATTCAAGACAACTTGACTTATATCACATCTTATTTTCACATAGTTTCTATTTCTTCAACTTGGTCTTTCCAAGTTGTGAGATTTTTATTTCAAGGCATGGAGAATATAGGAATCAGTATTATGATATCTACTACTGTGATTCAAAAACTTCTGAACAATCATTTTCAGGTGAATGTGGTCAATACTCTATGATTCTAGCTGTATCTGTGATAAAAATCTGGTTCTAATACAATTTATCCATCAAATCAGGAGAAATAAAGGGAAGTGTAGTGGGAAAAGGAGAGAGGAAAAGAGGGAGGATGAGAAAGAAAGTGAGTGGGTGAAAATAAAGGAAATTAGATGATTGCCTAGAGAACGTAGAAGCTAAGGCATTTACCAAGGGTTACATAACCAGTAGATATCAGAGGAAAAACTTGAACCCAAATTTTCTTGACTTCAAAGGCAGCCATTGATCTCCCCTGCCACCCTGCCTCTTCTATCAATAGTTATTTTGTCTAATTACCAAGACTATTTGGAAGTCCGTAAGGGTTTTTCTATGTATTAATCTATGATGGATACCAAACAACTGCTATATAATTTTGTCTACCTGTTTATGTCTTTATTTTTATTATACTTACAACACCACCTGCTCCAATATTGACTGACTACAAGAAACATTTATTATACAAACACTATGTATAAAGCAATGGATATACAGAGATAAACACAAAACTATTGCTGGAACATAAATGTAGTAGATATTACTGGTGGCCCAAATTGTTAAATGGAATTAGACCAGTCAACAGGAAATTTAAGTGGTTGTGTTGCCTGGCTTGATGCTTCTTGGCAATGCTGCCATCTTGGTACAGGGAAGATAGGAATAACACAAAATCAGTCTTATTCCTTTCCCATTCAATTAATAGAAAGTAAGAAGAAAGCCCTTGGGAACACAGCTTCATTAAAATCTTATTCCTGGTGCTCAGTGTTTCCACAAATGCACATAATCTAAAAGCTAGAAGGACCTCAAAGGTCATATCATACAATCCACATTGTTGCTCTTCAGTTGTTTCAGTCATGCCCAACTCTTCAGGACCCCATTCAAGGTTTTCTTTACAAAGACAATGGAGTCATTTGTCATTTCATTCTCCAGCTCAATTTATACATGAGGAAACTGAGGCAGACAGGGTTAAGTGACTTGACTAGGATCACACAGCTGGTAAGTGTCTGAGTCTGGATTTGAATTTTGGTCTTCCTGACTCCAAGTCCAGTGCTATATCCAACCAATTCACACCAAATTAATAATCTCTCATGCCAATTTTCCTACAAGTGCTCATCTGGCCTCTACTTAAAGACCTCCACTAAGGGGGATCTCATTACCACCCAAGGCAAATCATTCCACTTTTGTTTAGCTGTCATTATTATACTTTTTTTTTCTTGATATCAAGTCCAAATTGTCTTTTCCAATTTTCACTAACTGCTCCTTGCTCTGCCCTCTGGGGCCATGTAGAAAAATCTAATTCTCCTCCGGACCCCCCAAACAACATATTGTTCAAATACTTGAAGGAAGAAATTTTAGTCTGTATTTTCTTTTAGAAGCTAAAAATCTCCAGGTATTTCAACTGACTTCAACTCATCTGTAAAATGAACTGAGGAAGGAAACGGAAAACCACTCCAGTATCTTGCAAAACAAATCCTAAATGGGGTCATGGAGATTTGGACATGACCGAAATGATTCAACAACAACAATGACAAAATTTCAATGAAATAAAGTTTGGCATGTTCTATATATTCGAGGTCTCTCTTGTAAATATTTGTGAATTAGGGAAGAAATTTCCAGTTGGGGGAACCCAAATTTTGATTTGTGTCCAAGTTCTCTGACAATGGTCATGGGCTAAAATATAGCAAATCCTTCTTTCTGTATGATCTATCTAGCCAAGGGAGAAGGGACAGAAGAATCTACATATTTGACAGTCAAGTCATTCCCTCAGGACTGGAATTTATTTCCCACATTCTTAAGAGACTTATAATGGACTATTCTGTGGTCTTGACCATTTTTTTTTTCCTCTACAATATTAAAAAATAAATTTTCCAAAAATAGCAAAGCGAAAGGGTACTTGTACAGTTGTCTTTTTCTTTCATTATAAAGCCAGTATTCCTAAATCACTTCCTAATATATGTGTCATAATTTTAAAAAATAAAATAAAAAGTAATAGCATACTTGAAAAAGATAGATAATACCAATCTATTTGGCTGGAAAAGGACAAAGAAGGCAATTCATATTATAAGTGCTCTATACTTCAAGAGGTCCATTTCATAAATAACTAGCCTGTTGTATTCCCAAATTGATGCTATAGGCAAACCCAACTGCTAACCTATTGTTTATTATTAGCCCACTTTTCATTTTGATGAAACAGATTCAAGTATGGCAATCTTCTTTCCCCATTCTGCTTCACTGCTTACATGACTTCCTTTGGCAAAAAGCATTCCAGGAAAAAAAACTGGTTTAACTGTCATAAATTGTGCGAGGCCAGGGAACTGACTGAATTCCTTTAATTGACCCTTGAAATTAGGGCATTTTGAGTGTGGATGAGTGAGAGTTGGAATAGATAAGAGGAAGTTTATAACATTCAAGAAGTGTCTTTAAAATGTGTTAAAAGGTAAAAGCATGGCCAAAATGCACAAGGACACATCAAAAGTGAAGGCCCTGCCCTGGGAGGAATAGATCATTTTCTCTTTCCCCTCCAAAGAATTTCTAAGGGTCACAGAATTGTTCTAAAAGTCATAATTCTTTAAGATGATGCCCAATGTACCCTGCTGCTAAATGATGAGACATTATGAGGTCAATTGTCTATTAACTATA
>CM053591.1:175848625-175883252 GCA_028646515.1 Pseudochirops corinnae
GAGAGAGAGAGAGAGAGAGAGAGAGAGAGAGAGTGAGAGAGAGAGAGAGAGAGAGAGAGAGAGAGAGAGAGAGAGAGAATGATACAGGGACAGAATGGGAGAGAGAGAGGGAGAAAGAGAGAGAGACATGGAGAGGGAATATAAGGAAAGGGAGAAGGGAGAGAGAGAAGGTGAGGGAGACGGAAAGGGCATGGGAGAGGGAGAAAAAGAGGGAGAGAGAAAGGGAGAAGGACAGAGAGAGAAGGACTCTTAAAGCTGGGGCAGATAAGCATTGTGTAGTGGTAAGACCATAAATTTAGAATGAGAATTCTTGGGTTTAGAAGAATTCTGCTTCTGCTACTTTTCTACTATGTGTGATCTTGAAAAAATCCCTTCCTCTCTCTAAGACTCAATTTCTTGGATTTGGAGTCAGAGGATCTAGGTTCAGAATCCTACTTCTACCAACAAGTTCTTGTGAGAATTTGAGTGAAGTGTTTCAATTTACTGGACCTCATTTTCCTAATCTGTAAGTGAGGGGATTGGAATGGATGGTCTCTATGATACATTCTCGATTTGGGACCCTACCTCATCTCTTCAGTTGCTTTTTATTTATTCTCATCCCCCATTAGACTGTAAACTTCTTGAGGGAAGGCATTGCTTTTCTTCCTACTTATATGTGTATCCCCAAAACTTAGTTAATTATCTGGCACATAAGTGCTTAGTAAATCCTTGTTGACTCATTTACTAGATCTATGATCCAATGAGTAGATGAGCTCCATGTTCTGTTCTATCTTCTACACCTTGAAAGGGCTTATGTGAAGCCCCAAGATACATCTAATGGTTAACAATCCCTGAACATACACACTTATAGAAGAAACACGTCCAAGGATTTCAGAGTCAGGCCTTACAGTGAATGAATTTTTGTTCACAGAAACCTTATCCTGAGAACCCAACTTTGCATTCTGGATACATCTCCACCCCCTCTGTATCCAGAGCTTTGCGGGAGTCCTCTCGAACCAGCTCTATCCCTGACATAATTTTCAGTGTGAGCATTAACACCCCTGAAATTGGCAAATATCACTAATCGGGGCCTGATGCCTGGTTTTATTGATTGTCTAGACAGAAGAAAGATATGGAGAAAATGTTTCCAATTCAGATTAAACTTGGAAGAGAATCATGTGTGTGTAATGTGTGTATATAGACACATATACATGTGTCTATGTACACACACATATATATTTTTTTCTGAGAGCTAGTTGTTCAACATTTACCATTATACCCCATTCTCTATCTCATTAGACCGTGAGCTCTTGGAGAGCAGGGGTTATTTTTTTCTTTTCTTTTTAAACTCCTTCATTAGCAATGTACCTAGCATATAGTAGATACTTAATAAATGCTTGCCTACTTGACTTGAGTATTTTCCTTTCTGCAACCCCATCTTAGGTTGGCTTTTCCCAGTCCACTTTCCTTCAAAACATTTTCCTAACAGCTCACAGACAAATCGGACTTGTGACTACCTTTCATGGACCTTTCTCCCCTTATTTCCTTCATTTCTGTAGATTTTCAGCTGATTAAAATGAATAGTTTACAAAGAATGTGACATAATGTCAAAGAATGATAAAGGCCGAAAACAAACATCTGATATCAACGAGGTATCTAATACTGTATTTTGCAAAGTGTTTTTTGTGGATCTTCCCACTATCCTTTGAAGAGGAAACAGTAGGGATTTTTATCTTGCTCCTGAGGCTCAAAATTTAAGTGATTTCTATATCAATATTCACACCAGCAGTATGTAGCTATGGGTATTGAATCCAAGTATTTCCTGAGTTCTGGTCTGCCATTCATTTGAATCCACCCTCCTTAATCTTAACCTTTGCTTTTTAAGGAAGGTTAAAAGACTTTCTGGGAGCATCTGACTTTTTTCTGATCAAGACGCTATCAAAGGCGTAAATCAATTCTGACTAATATGGCTGCCTGAATAGTGGTAGCTCCTGCTCAGGTCTGACATACCTACAATAGAAGAAAAAAAAACAACTTGATATTCACATAAGATCAACAAATGATCAAGAAAACTAATGAGAAACTTCTGTGAGTGACTATTTCCACCCAAGAATAGCATAAATAAGTCATCCAGAATCCCATGGACAATATACAAGGAAAAGAACATGGGTACCAGGTCTGGCAAACAAAACTGCAGGTTTCTAGAAGGATCAGAGACCAAGGAAGACAAAAACTTGTTGTCTTCAGTTCTGTGTCCAAAGGAAGCAGAATAAAGTCCTCTTGCCACAAGAACCGCCCTCCCCAAGTGGGGAGGGGAGAGGAAAAGCAGAGTCTAGCATCCCAAGGGTTCATACCTTAGCAATGCTGAAAGACTCAGACCAATACCCTGGGTGCTCAATCTAGGCACCCAGGAGTTCTGAGGTCCCTAGGATTCTGTTCAAAGATACCACAGCGGGCCCTACAGACATAGCTTTGTAAACCTTAAAGATTAAGAGAGGTTTCATTCCAGGAAGTAGAGATCACTGAAGGAACTTGGGTGACCACAGACAAAACTAAACAGGCTTAGCCAGTCCAACCAAAAGCCCAGTAGGGCCTGGGCTGTGATCTTAGAAAAAAGTCTCCACAAAGGAACTAAAAGAGGAAAAATGAATAAACAAATGAAGACAGTGATGATTGTTTTTTTTTTTAAGTACATTTAATAAAAGGTTATTTTTTACAAAATTTACAGCTTTGTAAAAATTTAAAGTAGAGACTCAGAAGAGAAAAAAAATGTATTTTCTACAAACACTAGACAAAAACTTAGAAGAAATGAAGGAAGAGACACAAATGAAATAAATACTCTGGAAGAAATAATATGAAGAAAAATAAATACATTGAAAGAGAAAGTGGAAAATTTTACCAAATATTGGGCTCCTTGAGAAGTAGAATAGATCAAACAGAAATCAATGTCTCCATGAGACAGAGGAAAAATATTGTAACAAAAATGAAATATCCAAAAAAAATGAAAAAAAAAGAAAACAAATGAGAGGCTTATTTAAGAATTATTACATTATCCTTACATTAGGGGAGAATTATTTTTTAAAAAGACTGGACATTATTTTGAGAAATCATAAATGAAAACTTTCCAGTTTTAGAACCAGTGGGCAAAGTGAAGAAAAGAAAAAGTCACTGATCATGTTCGGAGAGAAACCCTGCCAAAAAAAAATTGCTTCAAATGTACAGAAAGGAGTTTCAGTAATAAGAGCTTAGGGTTGAGTTGGTTCAGGCTAAAGATTTGAAGAAGAAAAAGAAACGGGATAATGATAGAATAGTACGAATAGGAAGAAGACAACAATGAAACATGATGTTTTGTTTCTCTTGGGTACATGGGAAATGCACAAACATGGAAGAATGAGAGTAGGATGTAACAGGTGTTAGATGAACCTAATATTTACCAGAAACAGATAAAAGGGATTGCACATACATGCAACCAAGCACACAAATAGTTTTGGGATATAAATGCATCAAATACAAAAGGGAAATAGAGAGGTAGGCCAATTTAAGATAAAATTATCACAAGCAAAAGGAACTTTGTTATCCTGAAGGAGGAATTAATAGGAATTAATAAAGAAAAAGAAAAAAATGAACCTAAGGGATGGATATCCATCAACTAGGGAAATACTGGCCTTACTATGGCATATTAATGCATTTTTTTCATATTCTAGGAAATGAGGACAGAAATGATTCAACAGAATCCTGAATAATATGAACTGATGCAGAATGAAATGAGAAGAACCAAGAGAAAAATGTTTACATGGACAACAACATTGTAGGAAGAACAACTTTGAAAAACCTTAAACCTCTAATCAATGCAATGAAAAGTCATGTGAGTCTTCAGAGAATTTGTGATAGTAAATTTCAAATATCTCCTAACAAAAGTGATATAGTCAAGTTAGAGAAAGAGACACATATATTTTGGGGCATTGACAATATATGGACCCAGTTTGCTTAACAGTTATAATTCTCCCCTTTCTCCCTAATTTTTCTTTAATGGTAGGTAAAGGGAAAGAAGGCGTTTCAGAAATAATGAAAACCAATTTTTTTAATTCACATAAAATAATGGAAAGAAGCTCAGAAGGAAAATGACAAGCTAGACAGTGTTAAGAGTAGGTATAATTTATTAAATACTTTTGAAGGTAAAAATTAAATATTGATTCCATTTCATAGAAATATTATTTTGCATTCTTCAACATATGTGTTCTCATTTTTGGTGTGTAAATTGAAAATAGACATTAAATTAAAATTGTAACATAGAAGAAAAAAAACCCACAAGTAGTTTGAGTGCTAGCCTGGATACCTAGAAAACCTGAGTTCAAATATGCTCTCTGACAGAAAATAGTTATGTGACTATGAGCCAATCATCAAACTTGAATGTTCTCTAGATTCCGCACCCATGAAATTGATACTTAAACAAGGTATCCCTACCAGGTTGTTGTAAGACAGAGAGAAAAGGAAATACACCTCTTGATTACTTCTTATTATAGCATATAATATTATTTCACATTGGATAAGTTATTTCACCTCTCATTGTCTAGGAAACTAATAAAAGAGAACAAAAATATTTTGTTTATGGACTCAACTAGTTATTCCTTTGCTGCCCACAAAAGGATAGTGAAGGCTGTCAGCATCTTCTAAATTCTCTCACCTAGTTGCCAGTTGTGACTATGTGTTCCAGTCAGTGCTTAAATTTTATGCACCTCCATGAATTCTGATGATTCTATTCTTTCGTGTTTGGGCATATCGATAACACTAGCTCACATTTATAGAGCACTTTAAAGTGAACAAAAAATTGTTCCTCCCAATCACCCAATGGTGTGGGAGTAGTACAAATATTCTAATCCAAATTCAGATGAAAATGAAACATCATGTGGTATGAGAAGAGAGCTTCTGATAGTATTCACATCCTTGATGGGATGAGTCAGGGGAGGAAGACTTTGAGGAGGGAGGCACTGTACCGGTTTGGATTATATAGTTCAGGCAAGATCTAATTTAAATACTATTTTTGACTAGTTACCAAGGAAGGCACTCAGTCCTGGTACACATCGTTGGTGATCCTCAATAAATGATCTGATTCATATTCAGGTCTTCAGAAAGAGACCAAGGAAGTAAAAACCCTGTGAAGTTTTTCAGCCATATAAGCTCCTAGCTTCTATCTTCCTGCCACTAAGGGCATCTAAGTGATGGCATAGACTGAGCTGTGAAACTTGGAGTCAGGAAGACAGAAGTTTGAATCTTATCTCAAACACATGCTAACCATGCAACCCCGGGCAAATCACTTAATCTTTCTTTGCTTTCATTTGCTCATTTGTGAAATGGGGTGATAATAGCACTTGGCTGACATTGAGAAGATCAAATGAATTAACATGGGTAAAGCCTTTTGGATCTGAATTGCTAAAATGTTATATTCTTGTTGTTCTAAGTTGTGGAACAGAGTCTAAAACACGCAAACCACCAAGATGAGGACTCAAGCAATCCAAAGTACTCAGTGGATGACAGAGAAGATGATTCTAGATGTTAGATATTTTCCTATAAGGGAAAGGATAGAAAGTTTAAAAGTGGAAAAAGAAAACATAACCGATTTAGGCATTTGTCCACAAATGATTGACTATTCAGAAATTATAAAGCTGAAAAAAGAAAAAAAAAATCCCAGTGAAATTCGATTGGGGTGAAGGGCAACTAGGATTGTCTTTTTGAGGCATTAATCAGAGGGAAAAATAACATATTTGGGGTTGAAATGAGTTTTTCTTTAAGGACAAACAAACAACAATGAATATATATTATATATATATATATATATATATATATATATATATACATCTGTAACTATTCCTAAGGCATACCCTTCCAGGTAACCTTAGGGGATATATAACTGTCTGGGGAACTATTTTTTGGTAAGACTGACAAGTTTAATGGAGAATTAGCTTTTCTTAGACATCAGGGTGGGGGGGGGATCTCTAATTCTGCCCCCAGACAATAATGATATTTATGAAATTCAACGCAAGATATCCCTGCATACAAAGTAGATACTTTCCCCAAACTTCAATTTTCCTGTGTTATTTAATATTAAACATGAAATTGATTAACATAACTTTTCTTCAGAGGTCCCTTCTGGCTTTAAATCTATGATCCAATCATAATTTAAATACTTTAGAATAAAAGAAGAAAATATTGCTGTGGTATTTCATATTTACAACAAGAATAAATTAATATTGCCTTGTTATCCAAAAAGCTACCATCTTGGTATAGAAGAAAACTGACATCGCTAGCATGACATAGCTTCAACTACATAGAGCCAACATTGACTGTCTCCTACTCATCTCTAGAAAGATGACTCTATTCTGATGAAGACACCTCTTCCACAAATACAGCTTGGCAAGTCATCTTTAAGACTATATTATAAGAGTGGAATAGAACACAGAAGGACTAAGGAGTTTGGTCAGAGTTACAGTCAAAAATCTGTCTAGATGGAACTTGTATGCAGGACTTTCCATGGCCTGAGGCTGGCCTTCTTTCATGATGCTATAGCACCCAATCACCTATAAAATATGTACAATTATAAATAGCTTCCATAGATTATATATACATCTTTATAATTGCAAATAGTATATTTGTTTTTACTTGATCTGTACCAATGACATAAATGTATTATCATTTCATGGACACATTCCAACTGTCTATTAAATATATCCCTTTGACTGAGTTAAAAAATAAATAAAACTAATATGACTTATACAACTACCATCAAAGAGGATGCCTATTTTTAATTTCATTTTTGGGAATTAGCAGAGTTTTGACCAATATGTAAAGACAAGGGACTTAAGGCGGAAAAAGATCAAGGAAGAAGAAAATAGAAGATCATAATCAAAAAGTACTTTTCAGAGAATAATAGAAAGTTTGGTTGTCCAAATCAGAATTTTTTTTTTTAATTTCAACCAGTCTACAAAAATATCTATTTATCTTCAATATGGAAGAACACCAGAAGGTATACAAGGAATTCCATAGACAAAGTTCTGCTTCAGCCTAGAGCTCCTAATAGGAGAAAGAGAAAGGTAACCTAGTCATACCTCCCTCGAGCAATATCGAGTTGGCATTTCCTTTTAGGACCATACAAAAATAGAAACATTGGCTTATTCCTTGAACGATCTCAGGATTATGTTGCCCAGGAATTCTTAACCTCAAATTTAGAAACTTTATTTTAACTATCTTTATAATGGTGTTTCTACATAGTCTGTTTCCTGGGTATTTTATATTATACATGTAAAAACATTGTTTTAAGAAGGGATTTATCAGCTTGACAAAGTGGTCTATGAAACACACACACAGGGTAAACACACTACTCATGTAGTGCAATGCCCTAATTGTATAGTAGTACCCACCACCATTTATACACACATCCATACATGTAACGAATTAAGCATCACTTAAAAAATTTTTCCTCACTTACTATAATGCAGGCATTGGGATAAGTGTTAGACCTACAAAGGAAAGGGGAAAACCATCCCTGCTAGCTAGAAGCTTCTTCTAATGTTGAAAACAACACATACATAAATCAGAACATACAAATTGCACATACATAATGTAAGTACCACCTAACTTCTGGAATAATCAGGCAATAATTTCAACATTTTTCACTAAAGTGTATCAAATAATCATATCTTTAAAAAAAAAATTAAATAGGATTTTTTTTTCCTAAAGCAAATTTGCATTTTGCTGATATGTATCAGCAGGAGTTGTGGGATTTCCCAATATGAACAAAATCATTAGTCCAGGCCCAGGAAGAAAGAATAAAATTATAATTGAGGATCTCGAACTTCCTCAAAGTAGCATTTTCTCATGGCATACTAATACTCTGATTGACATTAGAAATAATAATCATGATACAGTAGAAAGAGCCCTGGACTTGGAGACAGAGAATCTGGTTAGACATACTGGCTCTACTCTCTGTTCCCTGTGTGACCTTGAGTAAATCACTTCAATTCTCAGTTTACTTATTTATAAAATGTGCAGATTGGGTCAGACAAACACAAGACTCATTTAGCTCTGCATTTGTTATTTGATGATGTGCCTACAGCATTTTCAAGTTCACATATGATTTTTAACCCAATATCTGATTTGATCTTCACTATAACCCTATTAGGTAGGTTCTGTGATTGTCTGTGTTTTACAAATGAATAACCTGACCTGTCAAGAAGGATAAATTTCCCAAAGTCACACAGATAGGAAGTTTTGAAGGCAGAATTTGAGTTCAGGCCTTCTACATCCCAAATTCAAACCTATGTCCACTATTCTGCACTGCCTCTCCATTCAATAACATCAATGTACTAATGCATGGATAATATTTAAGACAGGACCACATTCCCACAACATAAATGAAAACAGGGAGAAGATAACCTTTTTGTTTCAGTCATTTATAGAGAGCATCATAAACCATTTCTACTTAAAAGAGATAAACCAGTGATATCCCTGGGTAAAGCACGGTTTAATAAAACCCATGTCTTGCTTATATATTAACAAGGAATTGTACACACTTCTTAAAGCTGATTATCATACTCAGTGTCTAAGAACTGAAAGAACTCTCATATAATTAAAGAATTTAAGAATCACTACATCTCTATTCTCAGCAGGGAAAATTGCTTCTAATTACGGTAATACGCTCACAGGAATCCCTTTTATTGACATATTTCTGCTGGCGTATGTTGTGTATATTCTAAATAGGCAATGGTGTCATAAACATGCTTTTTCTTTTCTTTTTTTTTCCCCATAGAGTTAGCACATATGACAAGAGAAAGCGTTGTTTCCTCCTTAGACATGCCTCATCAAAGAATCCACCTCAAATCGCAAATACTTGCTTTCTAGAAATTTATAAATGGCAAATAGGAGACCTAAACGGATATGCTCAGAGTAAAAAAAAATAAAAAAATTAAAAAGTTCTCCAACTGTATATTTGGGAAAGGTTTTTGTGAATCATAATTACAATCTTAAGGCTATTTTGTGATGAACTATGAGTATAAACTGTTGTATTATACTTATAGTTTATCACAAAAATGCCTTAAGATTGAAATTAGTAATTTTTCCCTAACTCATCAGAATCTTTAGCAATGAAAGCTTCACAACTAGGGAATTTGGGGTTAATTTTAACTAACTTATTTAATTTAAATTAATTAAATAATTGACAATAAATAATCAGTTAATTAACTGATTCCCTGACTTTTCCCTAGCCTAATCCTGTAAGTTATACCCCAAACTCAGTGAAATCACAGGTTTCTAATACAGTGACATGAACATCTGACAATGAACAGAGCATAACACATTATATTACACTTGCCTCAATCACGCTCATCATCTTCCCTATTCAAAGGGATTTTACTACTAACTTTCTTGTTTCTTTCAATCATACCAACAGCTAGTTCTTTCCTTCTTCCCTTTCCTCATTCACATAGGGTGAGCATCATGTATAGAAAGTTCATTTTTTTCTTTATGTACACTATTGCCATAATCCTCTGAGTGAAAGAGAGAAGAAGGAATAGCCAGATGGCTCTACACATCTCTTGGTTAACCTCTCTAACTATGTTGTCTTTTTAATTTATTCTATTCTTCTTTATGGGGCAGCTAGGTGGCACAGTGGATACAGTGCTGGGCCTATAGTCAGAAAGACAAATATTGAGTTCAAATCTGGCCTTAGACACTTACTACCTGTCACTTAAATCTGTTTTCCTCCATTTCCTCATCTGTAAAATGAGCTGGAGAAGAAAATGGCAAACCACTCCCTTATCTTTGCCAAAAACAAACAAATAAATTAGATCAATGAAGAATCAGAAATGATAGAAACAGACCAAACAACAACAAATCCTTCCTTATATGTCTTTTAAACACTTCTCTAAGTACACAATGCTCATCATTTGCATGCTAGTTACTAGGTGATTATTTCTTTAAACATGACCACCCAAAAGACAATGATCTATATAAAAACGCTTAAAAATTCTACTATTCCTCCATTTTAATGACATTAACTCCACAAATTGTTACCACTTGAGAGCTTCTATATTTCTACATCAGTCCATTTGGTCTTATATCTCCCTACTCATTCACTGTTCTAAGGAGGTCAATAATCTGCACTTTCTCACAAATACACTAAGAATTCCTGACTTCCAATTTTTGTTTATGTTATTCCTGGAATTTGTAATATATTCACTCTTCTGCCTAGCCAAACCTTAATATCCATCAAGTTCTAGGTCAAATTCAACTTCTACAGAATTTTCCATAACCACTCGAGTCCTCATTGTTCTTGGTCTTCTCCAAGCTCCAACAGCCTTTTATGGAACTCCCTACCACACCATGAAGCCGTGTGTCCTAAAATATGTTAAATTTCCTGAGGAACAACTGTGTCTTCACAAAGTCCTAGTAAAGAGCCCTGCTGGAGCTGGAGGTGAATATTTGTTGAATTAATCAATTAATCAAAAAAGCATTCTTAGACAGATACTATGTGCCAAGCACTGTGTTAGGGGCTGGGGATACAAGGGCTATAAATGGAAATATCTCCACTCATAAAGAGCTGATAGATTATGAGCTCCTTGAAAACAGAGACTTCATTTATCTTTGTGTCCTTGTATCTTCAGCACATAGGACAGTGCCTGAAACAGTCAATCGTTTACTAAGTGTTTATTAAGTGAATATTTATTGTCTTATTTCTGTTTACTTGGCTTTCCAAGTAAGCTATGGAACTTTTGTCCACAACGTTACCCAACAGAACACTAGCCATATAGAGGGTACTTACATACTACAATACAGTGATTATTAGCCATTCTCACTATTTTTATATCATATTATTATTAGCAAGAATAATAATTTTATGTTGCTCCAAGAAAGCAAGATTGTCTTAATTAGAAAATGGAAGGTCATGGGTAGACTCAAAAGTATCAATGATCCTCTTTGCCCTTTTCATGTAAATTAAATACAAATTTATTGCAACCTTTTCAAGTTTTCCATGAACAAATTTGTCATATTAACAAATTTTATGCATTAAAACCCTTGGAAAATAAAATAAATGAGAAATCTTAATCCTCAAATTTGAGAACTGAGCCTTATTTCCTACCATGAAATCATTCCCTAAATGAAAACTGTAGAATGAATATTCCCAGGAGAATTATTTAATAGTGTTATTTTCCTAAATGTGCCCATGAATCAAAAAATATCTGTCTTAAAAACCTATGCAAGAATATTTGACCGAAATAAATATATATTAACATAACATGATATCATCACAATGTTATCTAATTTCCAACAGATAGAATTTCCTAATTAAATTTGATTTGAATAATGATATAAATGTCACACTTCTTCTCAAGATAACTTTCTTTTTTATTATGGATCTACCAATGAAAGACTAATATAGTTGTTAACTACCTCTACTTCCCAAATGTTTGAAAGTTACTTTTCTTTTTTTTTTCACACTACAGATGATTTCATAATATTTTTAACGCTTTCAAACTGTTTTAGTTTAAAAGTGTGATAAAAAATAGGAACAGGTGATAGGGCCTGGAATTGCGATTTCTTCAGAAACTAGGTGGAACAGGGACTATACCTGTGTGTCTATAGTTAGGAGGACCTGAGTTCATATCTGACCTTAGACACTTACTGTGTGACCTTGGGCAAGTCACTTTAACCCTGTTTGCATCAGTTTCTTCATCAGTAAAATGACCTGGACAAGGAAATGACAAATCATTCTGGGATTTTTCCTAAGAAAAACCAAATGGGGTCAAGTCAGACACTATTGAAACAACTGAATAATAATACTCCCTGGTGAGGGAACTTCATCCACTAATTCAGTCAGCGCTTTACTACTTAATCTTAGAGATCTGCCTAACGCAATAACACATAAAGTAATTTGGTGAGTTACATACAATCAATATACGTCAAAAGCATGACTTGAAACCAGGTTTTCCTGGCTCTGGAAGAGTTCTTTATCCATTATACAACAGTTTATTGTTTGTCAACATTAGAGAAACAAGGCAATTCATATACACAGTAGTTTATAGAACTGAGCCGAACAGTGACTACAATGAACTTTCTATTAATACACATAATAACTATCCAAAAGGCACAAGTGGAGGAAGGGAATCTGAAATCATCACCCTGGAGAAATTTTCAAAAGAGGTCACAGAAATGGTTTTTCTCCTTTTATAGGGCAATACCTTGATCTAGAATTATTTGAGGACCAGTAAAACATTTCAACATGTAGTCCTTGATGGGCACCTTGGTTAACTCAATGATTCTAATCTAAATTTTGTCATGGAAGATAAAAATTCACTTTCAGTAAATATGTGAGGAAGGGGCTTGTTATTTTTTTTTCTTTCATTTTAGGTAGCAGCCTAAAATATACTATACTAGTGTTGAAGCCACCTTGATTTTATTTGCTCCAGATATCTATCCTTTTCTAAAAATAAATTGGCCAATTATGTGAAAGAGACTGCCACCTCTTTCTACTATGATGCCTTCATAATTTGGAATTCTCTATTATAGTAATAGCTTTGTTCCAGTCTTTCCATCCTCCTCCAGATTACCTCTATCATAGTTCACAAACCCTGAATTAATTTGTCTCCCATTCCAATATCACTCATCTAACCTTATTCACCCCTACAACCTTAAGGCAGGTGTATACATCTTTGATTTGATCTATACCCACATGTCCTGGAGAGATTCTTCTATTTTCTCAGTGGTATTCTATTCAAATATATTCTTGCCAATGTTTGTTGACTTACATCAACATACATTCCCGTGTTTATTTTCATTTAAGCATGGGACACTCACCCTGTTGTACCAAATTTAGGACTTCTTGGAAATGTAACAGAATGATTGAGAAGTGAAGATTTACACATTACAACTTAACCAACTGAAAAATCTACCAGTGTATTGTAGCTTTAAAAATATTTCTCCTAAAATAACCAAGAAAAGTTTCAAATTGCCTTCAGAAAAAGAAGGTTGGTACATGAGTTGTATAAAAGATTTCCAAATGTTTATGTCACAATGCAATCTTTGCCTGTGAACAGCTACAGAGTTGCATGTTCATGTAAAACCCAATGCAATACATAGACAGTTGTTTCTAATACTGTCATAGTCTAGATAAGTATATTTTTATAACCAGATGTAACTCTCTCTTCACAAGGAAACACAGCTTTTAGGAAGGAGGTGAGTAGAATCTCTGTCCTTGCACATTATGTTCTTAATGAATATATCCTAAGAAATATTTCATCAAAACAGTTTCAATTTATGGTCTTCTGTCATGCTTTTAGGGTCTAGGAGTATTTTGAATAAAGTTGATAGGCTAAATTCAAAGAGACAATGCTTCACTAACCCCACAGGAAATAGAAATGAGATTAAAAGAGTCAAAACAACAACACAACACTCTAAAATATATCATTTGGCATCCTACTAGTGAAGTAACAGTTGCATTATGGATTTGTTCTTTACACTAGAGACTCAGCTGCAATAATTAAAATATTGTCTTTTTAAGGTATATAAAAAAACAACAACAATCCGCACAGAGGTGTGCTTTAGAACCTCACTAGAAATAAGAAAACCAAAAATAAGAAAGGTGGAAACTATGTTTTAAGGTTAACAAATGCAGTAAAATAGAAATGCTTGTCAGGAAGACATGATGACTGGATGGAAAGAAATTTTAAAAAGGAAATAGTTCAAAAGCTAAAAAATGAGAACACAGTACAGAACTGAATTTCCATGTCTTAGAAGCACTAGAACAACTGGATTCTTTTTTTTTTTTTTCAAATGACCAGCTTACTTCCACTAATGGTAGGGTATCTGACATGAGACAGATAAGCTTAAGAACTAAACTATGCCCATTTTTATATACCAAAGGACAATGGACATCCTCACTCATAAGCCAACTACAAGAAATCAAATCAACTCTAAGTAGGAATGTTTATATTACTTTGAAAAATATTTCCTTCATATCATAAAAGGTTTTTTCTTAGCTTGTTTGTTAGGATAAGGGGGGGAGGGGCAACTCAGGTGATGAAGTGGGTCCAAAGCAGGCACAAGAGAACTGAAATTTTGAGAATTATAAGACAGAAAATACACCATGTGATAATAATGATGTGCAAATAATTATCTTTTTAAAATATTTCAGATAAAAACTATATTTTATATTCAAAATACATTCTAACATGTGGTCTAGATGATATCGCAACTGAACCATGTACATACTTAATGTTGTCTCTGTCTTCCCCAAAATGGCAGATGTGAATTATATTGTCCTCATTTTTCATTTGTTTAAAAAACAGAGCATAATCACCAGATCATAATTAAACAGAAGAGCTAGTTAGTAATGTGATAGCTAATAATGTGAAGGGAAGTCAAAATGTATTATAAACAAAGTACAAAGAAATGATAATTAGGGATGAATCTCAGGGGAAAAAATAGTAAATTTCCTGCCAAATTCATTAGCATAGAAGAGTGCAATATGTTGATCCACACATATAAGTGCTTCCTCAACAAAAAATTTTATTTCCTTTTTTCTCCCAAAATTAATATTATGCAGTCTTATATTTTAAAAAAAAACAACAAAATAGTACTTTAAGCATTATGAAATATGAATAACCAGTGAAAAGATTGATATGAAAAAGACAAATTGCAAAGATAAATTCTATTCCTGGGTAGACCATCAATGTGAAGGCATTTCAAAACACCATTTATTTTATCATATATGACTATGTGAATATACTAATAAGTCTATATAAGCACATAACAAAAATATGTGTATCTTTCAAAGAAATTTGACAGAGACTTCCTTTTAGATCACACTCATCTACAAGTATATAAAAGCACATTACGCATGTAAAAAAATCCTCAAAATCAGTGCCTATTCCTTTTGACCTCTTAATATTTGACTTGCTTGGCACATATCACTAATAAGTGAGTTAAACTCTTTTTTCTGCAATGAAGCCAACATGTGTTCCCTCAACTCAATTTTGAACTGAAAGAAAAATTGTACAGCAAATTTTGTATTTTTCACTGAGAAAAGCAATCCTAGAAACAAGAATCAAACACTACCTTTTCATGCCATAGGTAATGCCTAGCATCCAAATTCCTTAAGACAATTCAATTTCAGACAATTCAATTCCACTGAAACCAGGCTATTCTATCCATTTATAAGAAAACAAAAATCTCAGGGACTCCATAATTATTCCTTATTGTACTCTGCCATGTTGACTTCTCACCACAGGAACAACATTCCCAAACAAGCTGATTAATTCACTTCTCTTCTATCTTTATTTCTGAAACAACAATTCCATTTGGCCTTTGACAAATCATCAGACATTTCTATAGCAACATGAAAGGACTCTTTTCCCCCCTAAAGAAGGAAACCAATTTTCATGTTCAAAAAACATACACCCATAAGAATAAAAAGGTATTATCATCACACATTTCTTGGATGAATGGGATAAAAGCGCTTCTTACCAAGTACCCCCAGCCGATAGTTGACTGTGATGACTATCACATTCCCATAACTTGCCAGGACACTGCCGTCATACAAATTCCCTGTGCCTTCCATGTAGGAGCCACCATGAATGTACACCATCACGGGTTTGGGGCCCCCACTGTCCCGAATATCTGAAAAATATAATTTACAAATGTTCTTATCCCCCAAATGGAAAGTAAAACATATAATACATTCTCCATGGTTGAAGGCCTGATTGTTAAATATTTATAGGTTGCTGCTTTTGTTAGTGTTTCTCAAACAAGGCTTGTGTATATACTAATCACAGAATAGTCCCATACCACTGTGGGCACTGCTTTTAGCACAATAGAAAGTAAAATTTCATGGCTACATAAAAATATATAATCTTGTGCTCAGAGTTAGGCACATTAAAGTAGGTGGCTTCTGAGAGTACATTAAATGCTGAAGAAGAATATGCATATAAATCTCCTTGGGATTATTTTGGGGTGACACAACAATTCATATGTATATCAGAATGTGTGTATGTAGGCAAACGCACACTAGTTTGTACTTAGACATATGTGTGTTTCTGTGTGTGTATGTGTGTGTGTGTCTGAGGGTATACACATATGCTTCAACAGAGCATGAAAGTGTCATCACAGTTATGAAAGGAAGGAAATCTTGATTCCTGTAATTTTTTAAAAAGCCTTCCCAGGCTCAATTTTCCATATAAGTCACGAAATTATTTTAATAATACCATTGGGATTATGTCAAATCATCTTTGTCCTAAAATTTGCTGGTGGACACAGGTAATTATAAAAGTCCTTGGTAAGTTGCAACAGGTTAATTTCACTCCTTAAGATAACTACTAAGTGTCAAACGTGTGAATTACATTTAAGCACTGGAGCCAGCGAAGTCATGAGCTCACAGTACTTCAGTGTGTGTGATCATTTAATGATGAGTGATTTAAATTATACTTTTAGTGAACTTGGTTGTCGAGCTGCCCCCTCCCTACTCCATCAGTGAGGAAAACTAACTCAATTATGTTTTCTTCTTGTCAGATGTGAATGATCTGAGAGATTTATTCTATTACATTCTTTGTATTGATGCCAAACCCAGGGCCAGGCAGGGTATGGTCTAAGAAAACATTACTGAAAATGAGGATGATATTAAAGTATTCTACTCTTATAAACAAACTGAAAAGGCAACGCTCATGCTTTTGTGCCAGCCACCAAATGCACTATGAAAAATGTATTAGGAAATTATTTACATGGCAAACATGAAGAAATGAGGTTAATAAAACAGGGCCTAGATTTCAAGAAGAATCAGAGATTTAGACTGGGAAGGAATTTCAAAGATCATCTAGTCCAACCTCCTTTTTATTCTCAAGTGAGAAAATCCAGGTTTTAAGAAGTGAATTGGGGCAATTTTCCCAAATTTCATAGCATCATAGTTTGAATGGACCTGATAAACCATTTAATTCAACTTCCGCTTTTTACAAATGAGGAAACTCAGACCTAGAATGACTTGTCCCAAATCACAAAGATGATATAGGGTGGGTCTGGAATGTTAACTCAGGTTCTCTGATCCTATAGTTTGAATGTCATTTTAAGAGAAACTGGTATAACCAGGAGAAATAACTAGACAACTACGAAATTGATATCTTCTTCTTCTTCTTCTTCTTCTTAATTATTATTATCATTATTATTAATTTCTCTATAGGAACTTTATTCTAACTGGGATTCATATTTTGAAACCATGGCTATGTGTTACATACACATCATATGCAATATGAGAAGCCATATAATATGCCTAGATCTATGTGCAGAAGACAGATACTATGGTCTTCCAGTCATTTCAACCTCCACCTTCAGTAACTGTTTACATCCTGTTTTACTTTTCTGTCATTCTCATATGGCTGGCACCAAGGAAGCAATCATAAATTATTAAACTGAAATCATTAAGTGACTGTTCACAGCAGAAATTGTCCTCTGCTAATTGTGTGCTTGGAGGTAACACAGAGGGAGATTGTTCCAGTATTCTTCTTTAATTAAAATTACATAGAATTACAAAGCACCAACTGTGAACAGTAATGAAATTTTGGTCCCACCATTCTGTTCATTTGAAAAACTATACATCATAGTGTATATATATATATATATATATATATATATATATACATATATCACATACACATATACATGCATATGTGGTGCATGTGTATACCGCATATGGATATTTACATCTACACATGCGTATTTGTATATTTACATGTGTATGCATATACTTGAACACCTTGAGAAGACCTATCCTGTCTTATATGTAGTGAAGAAAATCCAGTGAATGCTCAAAATCAAAAAGAATACTGGAGAAATGAAAAAGGCTTTTCTCTGTCAACAGTTTGGGCACATTTTAATTCTCCTGAAACATCTTGTCTCTAGATAATCAATAATCAACAATGAGTTCCTCAAGAGCCAGGACATTTTCATTTTCATGGCTATTTATATGAATGAGTGTTTAAATAGCTGGTTTTGAAGAAGTCAATGAGATCCAGGTTTAAGTCACATGTCTCACATTCTGCCTGTTGTGACACTAGACAGATCATATAATGTCTCAGGGCCTGATAGGCAGGTCTTCAAGACTGTCAATTGCAGAAAAATGCCAACTTGTATTAGTAGTGGGAGCTTCTTTACTTGGGTCTCCCTACATATGCCAAATGGAGTCAAAAATCTAATTCCATTTCTAGAATCTCTGATTGTAATACTAATGCTATGAAGTTACGTCAACAGAAATATTAGAGAAAATAATAAAAATAAACTTTAAGAGGAAACTTTCAGGAAAATTAAATCCTATTGTCTCTTTCCACAGATATGGCACATTTGCAACAAGTCAAATAAAGGCCTAAATTTGATACTCTCTTATCCAGGAGGCATATCAGATGTTCTCTTTCAGTTAATAAGACTCGGAAGCCCTCTTAATAGAATGTATGTATTTGAAAATCACATTTATCTTCTTATCTTCTTCTGGATAAAGTTATTTATGAGGTTATTTGTTTATAAGGTTATTTCCCCAGAATTTCTTGCACTGTGTGTAGATTAGAAAACTTGGATATTAATTCATTAATTATCCATTAATTCTAATATGCCGGAAACTTTTTTTTTAAAAGTCTTTAAGAACTCCACCTTCAATTCAAGCCTCCTCATTCTTGTATCATTTTAATTACTTGTGTGACAACACTGAAAACTTAGGTAGACAGTTTTGTCTTTGGCAATGAGAAGGTTGTACATAAGTCTCACGAGAGATAACTAGGAATCTCTAGGCTTCACTCAAATATATAATGTGAATGGGTTGACACATACTG
Source organism: Pseudochirops corinnae (assembly GCA_028646515.1). NCBI lineage: Eukaryota > Metazoa > Chordata > Mammalia > Diprotodontia > Pseudocheiridae > Pseudochirops > Pseudochirops corinnae. Next base: position 175,867,459 of record CM053591.1, read on the forward strand.
ATACCAGTGGTGTCAAGGCAACTTTAAGGTAAAAAAAAAAAACTGCTGTCCATCTCTCACATCTGAGAAGCAAGGACAATTCCAAATATTTCTATTTAATATGCAAATTAAGCAAGGAATTTTGCATTACCTCAATTTCAAATAAAATAAAATAAAATTTTCAACATGTTTGAGGATGGCCACAAACAGTTTTATACATGAACTGTTCTTTACCTAAGGCAAAAGTTGCAAAGGAGTGGAAACGTGGAAGTTCATCTGGTGTACAGGACACCAAAAGTTCTAACTTCCTGAAAAAGAAAGAAGTGCTCCTGCAATGCAGACACAATCCCCTCACTTAAAGATGATAGAGATGGTATTAGGGGAAAACTATCCTTTAGCAGCTGTTTTGCCTAAATTTTCTCCCCTGGAGGCAAGACTCTGACCATCCCACCTTAGTTATATCTCTGAGCATCATTGTGAGGTAGTCAAAACTGCATTGACTTCAGAGCCAGAAGGCAAAGGCTAACTTTCCAATCCTGTGACTCCCCATATAAACTTCAGCAAGGAACTTGAGGAGCCTTACTCTCAGCTTTCTCATGTGTAAAATGAGAGTGTTGGACTGATTTAATTCTATGGTTGATCCTATTACCATAGAGTAAGTTTGACTATTCCTATTTTCTTCATATTGTTGAGGTCTGAAAGCTATGATATCCACCTTCATTTAATGGAAAAAAATAAAGAGGATTTATTTTTAGTTCATGCAATTTGGGATCAGATTTTAGGGGAGTATCTATTATCTGACTGAATAGTTATTGGCTTTGTTGTGCTTACATTCAGCACATTAACTCTAATTCTTTAAAAGGTTCATCAAAATCACAGTATTTTCAAATTTTCATGGATGAACTATTGGAAAGAGATGGGATATTGATTTTAATAAAATCAACATGAAATGAATGTGATATTTCAACGTTTGGGAAGAAAAGAAGGAAAGTTTGATAAAGATTCAATTGCCTCCAGTGGTCCAGAAAGTATTGCTGTGTTGAGTTCTGTCTGGGTTGTATAAACACTTGCCTAGGATGAAAATGCCCTGAGATTTTTGGAGTTCTTTCTATGGGCCTCACTGTACAGGGGAAAGTCATATTTACTTGTGTACTAATGGTGCTAAAATTCTGTAATTTTACCTGCACTGATGTCTCTATTAGAGCATGGTCTTCATGAGTTACTATTTCCAAAACAATGACCTAATAGCTAAACTCCTGATAATGATACTGCTATAAGTTAACTGTTTCTTGGACAACAGGCACTTAAATTGACTCTAACCTTGAACTATAAGCTTTCTTATCTGAGTAGAACCTGGAAGAGCTTGAGTTCTCTACTTAGAGTTTCAGAAAATAAAGGATTCTCTATGATAGAGCACTAGAGTAGGACTTGAATAGAGGTTTAACTAATAAAAAATGTATTTTACTTGTTCACTGCAGACTGTGGGTAAATAATTGATTCTCCTAATATTCTGGAAAAGACTTATAAGTCATTGAGAGTTAATCACTTTTTGAAGCATTTGAGTACCATAAAATATGCACAAACAACACTAAATATAGCTTATTTTCTTTGATGATGCAATATTTATCCCTGGGTATTTTTGACATCTCTTATTTTGCATTTATTCTATAAATATTAATAATGGTATTTCTTGTTTTCCTCAATAGGATGTGAGTTTTTTGAGAGTAGGGATGCTTCCATTTTGTTCTACTTGTTTGCAAATCCAGAGTTTAATGAAGGGGTTGACACATAGGAGGGGTTTGATGAATCATTGGTGATCACCTGATGATTACAATGTTCCAATAGTTCAGGGCACTGCAAAATTAACTGCTTCTGTGGGGTTTGTGGTAGGATTTTTAATCCCCACCATGTATGTTGAATTTATTAAAAATAGTTTACTGTAGTTAATTTATTTGCTCAAACAATAAACAAATAAAATATATTAGATAAATCTTTATATTGGCAGATTTGGAGCACCAATGACAGTATAGATCAATGAACAGAAAACCAGACCTGAAGTCAAGGAGGCTTGGGCTCAAGTTTGACATCTGACAAGTTCTAGTTATTTTACCCTAGTAAAGTCATTTGGCCCCTCAGGATCAAATGACCTTAAGACCATAAATTTCAGACAATAGGTTAATTGTATTGATAAAAGAAATTTCCTCATCAGGAGTTTTTACATCAGTGAAATCATAGGTCTAGTTTTGCCCAAACTCAAGATCATTGATAAGAGTCTGGAACTAAGGAGATGAAAGTTCCATAGTCCTCTGCCCAGCTCAAAACACATAGAAGGTACTGTGTTCACATCTGGATACACATTGTGGGAAATGTATTGTTAACCTGGAGAGGACAATCAGGATAAGACCATGCCTTAGAAATACCAACTTATGGAACAGGAGATGGGGGATAAGGATCTCAGGGTGAACATAAGATCTGTTGGCAAGTATCAGAAGGGATATCATGTGGAAAGGGAAATTAGACATGTTCCTCTTGGCTCCATAAGGTAGAACTGGGAATAAAGAGTGGGAATAGTAAGGAGATAGGTTTACATTTGTTTCAAGAACTTCCTATTAACCTCCTATTGGTGCTATTCAAATCTGGAATGGACTGCATCATGAAGTAATGGCTTCTCTTGTCTCAAGTACAAGTTCACTAGGGACTCGTTGGATATGATTCGTAGAGGATCCCTGCACAGGACCAATTTGGACTAGATGGCCACTAAAATGACTTCCAAATTTGACTTTCTACATAGCTAATGAAATGCATTCTCCTTGCATGTAAAAGTTATTATCTTTGCAGGAGTTCTAAAAGGTAATAACCTAAAATTATGGTTTTACCCATATTAAAAAAAAGGTTTCAGATTGGTCTTGTTTTTCCTACTTGGAGGCTATTATTAGATCTAAAAATGCACTTGTCCCCTCAGATATTTAAAGCAAAAATGAAAAAAATATATAATTCACTCATGATTGGTCTGGAGGTGGAAGTGTGGGTGGGTAAGCTGTCTGATTACTGCTACTTGTTTGGAGCAATACTCAGAATGACACAAATAGCAGTTGTAAAGGAAGCAAACTGCTTGATAATGAATCTCCAGTTCATTACAGAGAGCAACTGACAAGACAACTGTCAATTCTGAAAGCAGCCTCTGGTCCAAGTTCTTAAAAAAGTAGAGAGGTGTCCCCTAAAGTGGGAGAGAGGAGTTGGAGAAGGTAATAGAGTGAGGGGTGGAATATAAAAAGAAACTAGATATATAATCATCTAAGTAATTTTTCAGTAGTCTCCAGGTGAAGACAGTTCAACAACGAGTTTGTTTGAAAAGGAATGTGGAAGTTTGATGGTGTGGATAAATTGTTGGAAAGTGAATTGTGAAGACCTGGGATTTAAACTCTTTGGTTAACACTATGTATACAAGTGTCAGCTTCCTCATTTGTGAAATGGGAAGAATAATCATCATTGAATTCCTTTCACAGGGTTAATACAAAACTCAAATGAGAGAATGTAGGCCTCAAATGTGCGTATACATGTGCATGTGCACGTGTCTGATTATCATTGCTGACTTTGGTTTTGGGATATTGTCTGAATTTTGCATTGAATTAAATGTGAAAATTTAGCTTCAATTCTAAAAATGTTATCCCATATTCAATGAAAAAAAGCAATTGGGTTTTAAAATAGTGTGTTGGTTGTTCTAAAGATAGTGGGTTTATAGGTTCATAGATTTACAACTATAAGGAATCACAGAGTTCAAACCTTATCTTATAGGTAAGGACATTGAAAGAGCCTGATAAAGGTCCCTAAAGGTGAAATATTTGCCTAAGGTGATACTGGTGGTAAGCGACATTGAAAGGAATGGAATCCATATTGGGTTTGCTGGTTACAAATCTGACATTTTTTCCCCCGACTGAACTATGCTGCCTTTCAAATTTCACAGTGCCTTTTTTATTATTGGGGGTGCAGGAGGATGGGCTAAACTGGAATGAATAGTTTTGACTTTCTTCTTTTTAAAGTGTTTTTTAAAAATGTTTATTGGCTCAGGAGTCCTGCAATTTCTTCACAATCTATCCTTGGATAAGTTATCATCTCTCAATTTAAATGAGTACATAAAGGTTACTTAATGAGTATTTTAAAATATGAAATTTACCCCAAAATAAACCTATGAAATGCAGTATATATCCTTCTCTGATGGATAGCAAGTGGTATATTAAGCATTTATAAATAAGTGTCTCCTGTGGTTTTGTTTAATAAAACAAAAAAGCATGCAATCCAAAATATATTTAATAAAGTGGGAAAATCATCATTGTTTTTCTTGTTATTACTAATAGGTAGAATTTAAATTATGTTTTAAAAATGCTATCTTATTTGATCCTGATGACAACTTGGTAGGGGTAGATGCTTTGATTATCCCTGTTTTACAGATGAGGAAAACAAGGCAGACAGGGGTTATATGTTTTGCCTAGCACCACAGAACTAGTGTCTGAAGTTGGATTCCAACAGGCCTTCCTGACTCCATGTCCCTTGCTCCTACAAAACATGTTATGTTTATTTGAGGGGAATATTTAGAAGATTTTGAGTTTTAAAATAAGATCCCTTAAACCCTGAGAATGACTGACAATGAAAACTTGTATCTTCTGAAGAATATGATAGAATGGAACATGGTATTGTTGGAAGAGACCAGATTAGGAATCAGGAGCATTAAGTTCAAACCCCAATTCTTCCATATAGACCTCACCTGACTTTGGGATGCTTTTTAGGTCCCAGGCTCTCATTCTTTTCTAACTCTACTATATTATCTTTCTTCAAGCAATAGATGCTCTCCCCAAAAGCACTTGTTTTCTGTATACTTCTCTGAACATTCCGTCATGTTTTACACAGATTAAAAACAACGAGGTAATTTCTATGCTAGCCTGATACAAATGTTATGATCATCCACCAAAGGACCCAGAAAATTTTGCAAATTGCATTGTTTACTCGAATGCTCTGTAAAAATATTTCTTATGGCACATCCAGATGATAAATATTAGAATGACTTTATGTCTCTGTTTAAAATTTCATGGGCCATTTGTTGTTTAATCTTTATTAATTAATTGCCAAACTCCATGAAAATCTCACTCTGAATATTCCACTTACCTTCAAAACTGTACGTCACATTTAACAGAAATGGCATTTACAATATCCAAAATCTGACCAAGCCCCCAACAATTTGAGTTATCTAATTAAAACAGCTGAAAAGAATATACTATAAAGAACCCAGGATCATCAATTCTGAGCTAGAAAGGACTTCAGAGGCCTTTTGGTCCACATCAATCACTGCTCATTTTTGCATGTTTAGTTTAGTTTTACCTCGGTTTTCAGAACTAAGAGAAGAAAACTGATGAGTCAAGGTCACAAAAATAGTAAGTGACAGAGGTGGAATTTGAATTTGGGTCTTCAGGGTGCAGGGACAGTGCATTTTCTGTTCTATAATACATTCTTATCTGCCCCAGTTTTTCTATTCATCTTCATTACTATACCACTGCTTAAAATATCTAGGAGTACTACATACACTAGTCTAATTGGTAAATAGGTAATATTGTTAAGGCAGAGGCAATAGGGCAGAATGGATAGTGGAGTGGTATTTGGAATAAAGATCTAGCCTTAGGTCCCATGTCTGACATGTACTAGCTGTGCAACCAAGGGTAACAACCTGTCAATATTATAGTTGAATTCTAAGAGTGTAGGCATACATGGTAGCATGGAGATTTCACACTGGGATCTTCCCATTGCTGAAAACATCATAAAGGAATTGTCTTCCTCAGGTGAGTTTAATTTCTGCAGGGCTCCAAATATCCCCCAGGGAAAATTTATATATTTTAGATGCATCATGTTCAGGAGAACACTGCCTAGGAAGCCTTCATTTGATATGATATAGAATCAATTTTTTAGTCATATTTTCCTTTTTGTGACACCATTCAGGGTTTTCTTGGAAAAGATACTGGAGCAACTCCAGTTCATTTTAAAGATGAGGAAACTGAGCCAAACAGGGTTAAGTTACTTGCCCAGGGAATCACAGCTAGTAAGTGCCTGAGGCTAGATTTGAACTCAGGACTCTGGGCCTGGCACTCTGTTGTGTTTTGTACCCTAATGACTTGAATATCAATGAAAGTGTTTTATTAAAATGTCTTCTATATGTTAGACATTGTACTAAAAGCTAATGATACAAAAGCAATAAAAGTCTCCTTTTTGAGGTGAGTAACTTGGGACCAAGTAATTTCCCTAGCATTCAATGGTTTCACCATATGCTGCAGTGGAGATGGGCCTTAGAAGTCATCTAAGCTGAGTTACTAGCAATAGAGAGAGAAATTCTGGATGAATCTAATTACTAGTTGAAATATTTACAAAGGATATATTAAGGCCAGGCCATGTGGACAAATTATAATTATGAGAGAATGACCAATTTATCAAATTTTTGTTTTGCATGCATGTGGAATGTATAATTACTAAAAAGTTTTCTTCTCCAATGATAGCTTTCATCATGTCTCATCTAAGACAAAGGAAATCAACCTTTTTGGGGGTCTTCTTTTCAAACACTTTTCTACAAGAGCCTGTGAGCAATATTCACTATAACAGGTGTTATTTAGCCATGAAATCATAAGCTCATTACATTATTGATCTGAAGTTGGAAGAGATTTCAGACTTGGACATTTAGTTCCAAATCCTTCATTTTATAGATGAGGAATGTGAGGACCATAGCTGATTGTTTTATTAAGAATAGAACAATCACTGAAATAGATATCATAATTCTGGAGGTAATGTGCCAGAAAATTAAAAAAAAATTTTTTTCTTTTTAGTTATTTGAAGCCTTGTTTAAGAAACACTTTATTGCAACCATCAGGTTTTTTTTCCCCTTACATTATATGGGTGTAAGATTTTTAAAATGAAATGAATAACAGCTATAGAGATCGACTCAATTCTGGATTTGGTAAAATATATAGGTTAGCAAACATGCAAAAGAGGGGTACAGAGAGACCTTTAAAAAGAGCAGGGGGTTAGTTCAAGTTCTATCCACAAAATTCGGTCAAAAGGGAAGATGAAACATGTCAAAATTTATTTTCAAGAAAACAAACCCCCCCCAAAAAAATCCCCTCCTCTTTAAACATTTTAATGGTTGGTACCAAAATGCAGAACTAAATAACATTTGTTTTTTTGAAAAATAAAAAAAATGTATGTTTATATATATCACAACAGGCAAGAAGACAAAACACATCAAAAACGGGGATGAAAAAGAACTTTCCAAAAAGGACAAGAAGTCAAAAAAAGAGGAAGAGGGTGGAAAAATAGACTGGGGGCCTCATCATGCAAATCAGATTTGGCGGCAAAAAAAAAATACCTTCATCTTCAGCTCCGTCATTATCCCCTAAATCATCTGTCTGTTTCTTTGTAAGGGGACCTAGGATTGAGAATGGAGAAAAATGGAGGAAAAAAGATAATTCAAGAATATACAAGACTGAATGGGAGGGGCAATAATATTTTTAAATACTAAAACTACCAAGGGTGATTGCAAAAAAACAAAAAAACAAAAAACAAAAAAACAACGATAAAACCCCAATAACAACCAAAAAACTCAGGGAAGTAATTACCTTAGAATATAAATTTCTGTTTAAAGAAAAAAAATACCCATAATCCCCATCTAATCTAAAGTATCATCAACAATGTTCATTTAGCATTTTTTTTTTCTCCTACCACAAAAAAAATATATATCAGGGAATGGAGATCAAGTTATAAGCAAAAGAATATGTCTCAAAGAATAGCCATTATATATAAAAATAGAAAACAATTTTATTAGCTGACATCTTATTTTACTCAGCAATCTCATTGGATTTAAATTGGTGAAAATAATAAACAAAATAGGTCAACATAATTTTAAGAAAAAATTGCAAAATTATGGCAGCAGGTCCTGAAATAATTAGACAACCTTTTAAAATATACATATATACATATATATACATATATATATATATAATATGGATAATACCATTAGCATTTGGAGTTCTAACATTTTTTCCCCAAAACCCAGTTTTTTGCTTTAGTCCCTTTAATAATAATAATAATAATAATAATAATAATAATAATTAATAATAGTAATAGTAATAATAATAATAAAACCTTCCCAACATGTTTTCCTTTAAATGAAACTGTGGATTCAGGATTTTTGCAACCTCCGGCTACCCTTGACAGGCTTATTAGCAAAGGAAGGCTTGTGCTTAAGCAAGGCAAAAGGTAGAGTCGATGGAAGTCAGGGTTTCTCTCTCAATGGGCCTGCTGAGGCAGGGCTAATGTCTACTAATCAATTTAGTGACATAATGGAATTAAGCCTTAATACGATTTCATGGCCAGAATAGTTAGTTATAATAGGATCATGTTTTAGGAGAATAGTTCAATTAATAACAGTGGGAATGTTTCCTACACATTTTATTACTTTGAATAATAATAACAACAACAATAATAGTAATAATAATTTGCTGGACTCTAGCAGAATAGGAAAAAGGAAGTCAAAGGCCATGAGAAGAGTAACTGCATCTTTTGTTGTTTTACATCCCCAGCACACAAGGAAGCCATTGGAACCCCATCTTCTCTTTCTGTTTCCATAGACATTGTGTTTAAATGACAGTCAGTAATACACATGCAAAAAGGAACCCTTACAAGCACAAGACACACCCTTTCCAAAGGCAGCCAACCACAAAGCCATAAGCAAGAATTTTGCCATGCATAAAATAACAATCACAAGAAAAAAGAAGAGGGGAAAGAAAAGAAACAATGACAGATGTGTCAGTATATGCAGTGCACCTAAGCAAGAAGCAGGCAGTATCTCAGCACACTGAATAGAGAAGATCAGTTCAACATTTTGACTTGAAGTTTCTAGTCATTCCTGCTGATACTGTACATATGTGTATCTCGGGACTAAAACTGGAAACTCGATTCTTAAACAAAACCTACATTGCTGAAAACCGAAGGGGAAAAATAATGATCACATAATATACTTGCTATTACATAGGTATGATAAAAAGTTTCAATAGCTCAGAAATCTACTAAAAGATAATAACTGGAAGCAAAGAAACATCACTTAAGTGTAAATATATTAAAGGTACTTCTGTTAAGGAGAGTTTCAGGGTTGGTCCAATTCCTTTCCACTCATCATACACTCAAGAAGATTTTTTTTAAATTTCACCTGAAAGGGATCATTCCTATTCATAGGAATTGTCCAGAAAAAAAAGTGGCTCTTTATTAATTGAAACGCAATGAAATTTTCTTGTTTTGTTCTACTATCATCGTTATGTATTAAACCCAAACACATCAAATGACTTAGAACAAAATTAAGTTGACACATATGGTTCAATGACTCTTGATTTTTCCGCATTAGAAATTTCTGTTTTCTACAACAATGCATAAATTCCACTGTAATTTACTTCTCTGTATTACAATCTTACCGAAGTTCTAAAACTTTCTTTGTGATTATTCAAGAACATATCTAGAGCATAGACAGGTATGTCATCATTGGGATGACCACTTTATTTTCTACATACTATGAAAATCAGTGCTTAATCAATGTTTCATAGAATTTTGTGGAAGATAATCTAGTTTTGAAGGACATTCCCAAATATGGCAAATCTTGAAATGTTTATTCTCATTGTTTTCAATTTTTCCCTCTAGAAATGTTTATTCATATCCTTTGACGATTTATCTATTGAGGAATGTCTTCATGCTCTTTGTATTTGTGTGTGTGTGTTCTCTACATATCTTGACAATCAGACCCTTTGGAGTATTTAGTGCAAAAACTTTGTTGTTTTCTTTTCCTTAATTGACCATGTCCCTTCTTCTGTTTGTGTTGATTTATTGAATACTAAAGCTTTTCAATTTCATATAATCAAAAAAAAATAGCTAATGTTTAGTGATTGTCTTTATCCCTTGTCTGTTTAAGAATTCTCATACTATCCATGGCTATGAAATGAGTCATAATTGTCAAAGGGACTGGATCTGATTCTTTTCTTCTCTTTCCTTTTCTATGGCATGATCTATTACAGTCATGTCACATATCCACTTTCAGAGTCTTATGGTATATGGTGGGTGATATGGCTGTAAGCTTAATATTTGCCAAACTGCTTTCCAGTATAAACCTTTTTCTTTTCAAATCTTTCATTTGTAAGTACTCCATGGAGCTCTATGACAATTCATTGACTAATTTCTATAACCCTATTAACATGAACAATATAGTCTGATGATTTTACTCTTTACTTGTTAATGTAGTGCATGCTGCAGATCATTACTGACTAGGAGTTGTTATGTTTGCTATTTCAAGTAAATTCTTAGGAAAAAAAAAACTCATGCAGACTAGCTATATAAAGAAACAATAACATTTTCCACCTCAAGGCAGGGCTGCAGGATTATCACTTCATTTCTATGTGTTGTCACATACAATAAGGGCCAGGTGTTGAGTTCAAGTCCTCCCTTCCATGTTGGGCATGGCTCTTGACCTAATGGGCACTGGGGAAAGAAGAGTCTTGTTTAATTTTCATCCTATGGCATCCAAGGTGGATGATCATATGACTCACTGACTTCCTTGGAAGATGGAAAAAAACAACTACAGGGATTCACCTCACTGTGGTTGGAGGATAAACCCTCTTTAGGAACACTTTAGATATTAATAGAAACTTTGATTTTGACAATGAGATACCGGAGCAATGGAATCTCCATTGCAATCTTTGCCTCTGCCCACACTCCACACTTGGCTCGTGGCCTCTCTGGCCTTGTTTATATACCATAAGAAGACTTATTTCCCTATGTGCAGATGCATTGGCTGAACCAATTGACCTAAGCTCAGCCTAACTACTGCTTCTTCTACTCAAGTAAGGGGAAGAGAAACTCCTCACATTTATTAGTAACGTAGAATAGCTTCAAGAGCTAAAAGTACAACTGCTACTTCTTGAACCAGAATTCCCTTGGATATCATTAAAACCAATTATTACAAAGCAGAGTGTAAAGGAGGTACAGTCCTATATATAGGATTTCCATTTACTGAACCATGAATGAATGAATTAAAGGGAGTTCATTATATGAGAGAGACAACATGGTATTACACGTAAGGCACTGATTTTGTAATGAGGAAAACCTGATTTCAAATGCTACCTCAAATATTTACTGACTGCATGAACCTGCAGAAGTTATTTAACTACTCTAGGACTTGGTTTCTTTATCAGGAAAATAAAAGAACTGGATTCAATTGCCTTAAATGTCGCTTATACTTCTAAATCTATTGCCCTATTATTTTATCTCTAAATAAATATATTTCATTTTTTTGTTTCATATGTTCTTCTAAAGCTACCTAGCTGATTGTAGTACTGGGAGTGGTGGTACTGGTAGTGGTGGTGGTGGTAGTAATGGGTGTAGGTATGAGAAAGGGAATGAGGGAGGAAGCTGGGATTTCATTTCAACAAAATGGACTCAGTGAAAACACAGCACCAATGAATTGTCTTCACAACCAGAATTATTAATGTAGGTAATTTATAATTGGTGCTGATTGTTGATAAAAATGATATTAGCAATTTAAAAAAAGATGCTAATTACATTTCCAAATATTTTATACTCAAGGATGTGGATTTCATAGGGACCAGTATCTGAAAGAGTAGGCAATCAGTGTGAAGTTAAGAAGGTAACTCAAAGTTTATTATTATAACCAGTGAAAACTGGTTTGAATGGCATAGCTCTACATTTAGAGCTAGTAGGCAAGTGTGCCAAGGATAATAAAGCTGGAGACTGGGCCTTCACCCTTTTTCCTCTGCTTCCTAGAATCATGCCATTAGGATTAAGTTTCCCACCTCTCTGTCCCTCATTACTTACTCCTTGTCAGGCAATTTAAAAAATACCTTCATTTTCCTGGTACTATAGATAACAAGGCAATCTTGCGTTAGTATAATGCAAGCCCTTTTGTCTCAAACTCTTCATAAGTTTAAACCATGAGAGTTCTATACTTTTAATCAGAGAAAGACTACCTCCTTTTTCCAACTGTGTGTTACCCATTGTGGGCATGGAGGTCTCACACTGATACTCTTCTGGAACTCTCAGCAACTCCCCTCTCGCGTTGCAATACCTATGCTCCTCCTACCTTCCTGAGTAGTAATAAAATTTGTTAATCTATCTCTGTGTGGGCTGTCACTTTTCATCTGAATTCCTTTGTGCTATACTTATTCAGTGAAGTCTTATAAGGAAATTAAAACAATGTGTGAATGTGTATTTGTGTGTATGTATTTGTGTTCTTTTCCAAGAATGACTTGTTCATATCTTTGATCATTTATTCACTGAGCAAAGGTTTTGCTCCTATATATTGAGAAGTTTCCTATATATCTTGAATGCTGGATTATTATCAGAAATATGTGATGCAAACATTTTCTCCTAATACCTTTCTTATCTTAGTTGTATAGATTATTTTTCATGTAAAATATGTATAATCATATACATATATATATATGCAGATAGACCTAGACATAGATATGTATATTTGGAGGAAAGATGTTATATGCTTTTATCCCAAACCAAGTTTAGAAACTTGGAAAAGACATTAAATATAGGTAAGCTTTCCTTGTACTTGACTTCTACTAAGCATTTTGAGAAGCTTTCATTAACCTTCTACTTGTATCTCAGGTACTATGCTAGGTGCCAGAGATACAATGACATCAATGAAACCTCTCTTGTCTATAAGGAGATTACATTCAATTTGAAGGACAGTAAGACTTTCCCCTTTGGGACATTGAACTCTGATTTCCTTATTCTCTATAAGACACATGTAGATCATAGCTATGAAGAATGTTTCAAAGGCAAACTCCAATAAGTCTATTATGTTTTTAAATTATTTCCATTTAATAAGTGCTTCCAGTAAGATTTATGCCAGGAATGCAGGGCTAGTTCCAAATGAGGAAAATTATCAGCACAATTGCCTATGTCAATAATAAAAGTCATGATTATCTCAATAAATGTAGGAAAAGGTTTTGACAAAATGAAGTACTCATTCCAATTAAAACCACTAGAAAGCAAAGTAATAAATGGACCTATCCTTAAAATAAGTAATATCTATCTAAAACCACTAGGAAGCAATATCTGTAATGATAGGAAGTTAGAAGCCTTCCCAATAAGATCAGGTATAAAACAAGGATGCCCATTATCACCATTATTATTCAATGTTGTTCTAGAAATACTAGCTGTCGTCATAAAAAAAAGAAAAGAAATTGAAGAAATTACAATAGGCAATGAGAAAACAAAATTATCACTCTTTGCAGATGATATGATGGTATACTTGGAGACTCCTAGAGAATTAACTAAAAAACTAGTTAAATCAATTAACAACTTTAGTAGGAGAATATAAAATAGACCCACATAAATTATCAGCATTCTTACATTTTATGAACAAAGTCTAGCAAAAGAGACAGAAAAAGGAATTATATTCAAAATAACTCTACACAATACAAAATACATGGGGTTCTCCCTGCCAACATAAACCTGGGTTTTATATGAACACAATTAAGAAACACTTTTCACATAAATACAAGCAAACCTAAATAATTAGAAAAATATTAATTGCTTATGGGTAGACCAAGTCAATGTAACAAAAATGACAATTCTCCCTAAATTAATTTACTTATTCAGTGCCATACTAGACTACCAAAATTTGTTTTATAGAGTCAAAAAATAATAATGAAATTCATCTAGAAGAACAAAAAGTCAAGAATACCAAGAAAAACAACAACAGAATTTTTTTTAAAGAAGCTTCAACTATCTCAGATCTTAAACTCTATTAGAAAGTAGTAATCATCAAAACAATCTAGTACTGACTAATCAGTAAAGTGGTGGATCAGTGGAACAGATTAGGTATTTGATAAGCAGTAGTAAATGACCATAGCAATCTTGTTTTTAATAAGCTTAGGGATCCAAGATTTTGGAATGAAAACTCACAATTTGACAAAAATCACTGGGAAAACTAGAAAATAGTTTGGCAGCAACTAGGTATAGACCAACTTCTGAAATTGTATACTAAAATAAATTCAAAATGAGTGCATGATTTAGAGATAAAGGGTGAAACCAAAAAAAACTGCGGAGTTTGGAATCATTTTCATGACAGATTTTTGGATAAGGGATGAATTTGTGATTCAACAAGTGATAGAGAGCATTATAGGATATGAAATGGATAATTTTAATTAAATTAAATTTTAAAAACAAAGTTTTTCACAAACAAAATCAATGCAGCCAGATTAGAATGAAAGCAGGAAATGTGGGCAGGGGCTGGGGGGGAGGGTACTTATAGCAAATTTGTCTGATAAAGGCCTAATTTCTCAACTATATAGAGAACTCAGTCAAATTTCTGAGATACAAATCATTTGTCAATTGATAAATGGTCAAAGAATGTGAACAGGTAGTTTTCAGTTAAGAATTCAAAGTTCTCTACATTCATATGAAGAAAGGACCTAAATCACCATTGATTAGAGAAATGCAAATTAAAACAATTCTGAGGTTCCCCTTCACAGTTATAAAATTGGCTAACATGACAGAAGAGGAAAATGACAAATGTTGGAGAGGTTGTAAGAAAATTGGAACACTAATGCATTGTTCATAGAGTTGTGAACTGATTCAACCATTCTAAAAGCAATTTTGAACTATGGCCAAAAGACTATAAAACAGTGATACTCTTTCATCTAGCAATAGTCCTAATAGGTTTATATCCCAAAGAGATTTTTTTTTTTTAAAGTAAAAGGACTTATATTTCAAAAAATTTTTGTAGGAACTCTTTCTATGGAGGCAAAGAATTGGAAATTGAGGGAATAACAATCAATTGAAGAATGGCTGCCCAAATTGTGCTATATGATTGTGATGCAATACTATTGTACTATAAGAAATGGCAGGCAAGATAATGTCCGAAAACCTAGAAAGACTTACATGAACTAGTGCAAAATGAAGTAAGAAGAACATTGTACACAGTGATATACTGTAAATGACTTAGTGATTCTGAGCAATACAATGATCTAAGACAATTCCAAAGGACTAATGACAAATGCTATCAACCTGCAGAGAAAGAACTGATTGAGTCTGAATGCATATCAAAGCATTCTTTTTTTTTACTTTTCAATTATTTTCTTTCTCTTTTTTTGTCTGTATTTTCTTTTACAATGCAAATATAATGCAAATGTGTTGCATGACTGCATATTTATAACCTATATTACATTGCTTTCCTTTTCAATGAGAGGGGGCAAAAAAGAGAGAGAATTTGGAATTCAAAATTTTAAGAAATTAAATTTTATATGTAATTGGGAAAAATAAAATATTTAAAGTGTTAGAGGGGGACGGAGGCAAGATGGCAGCTTAGAAGCAGCAAGGTTTCACAGCTCAAACATAGCCACCTCAAATACCCATAAAATATGACTCTAAACAAATTTCAAGACTCCAAAATCACACAAAAATACAGAAAAATACATTGTCTGCCGAAGGCAGCTCAGCACAAAGGGCTCATTGCAGCATGCTGGGAGCTGAAACCAGCCCAGCCTGAAACCACGACTTGGCCCCAGGGCAGCCAGGATAAGCCACAGCTGGAGCCTTCAGGAGAGTGGATCAGCAGCATCTGTGGCAGTTTCCATAATTATTAAGACATAAGAAACAAGGACTAAGTGAAAGGTCAGTGGATCTCAGTGGAGGAGAAAAGTGGTCTGTCCAAACTGCCTCCAGGGCAAGAAAGCAGCAGAAGCAGCAGCCCTGCAGCTGCCTCCACA
>CM053591.1:175883752-175927198 GCA_028646515.1 Pseudochirops corinnae
ACACTTCTCTAAAGGGACAAGGACAGGGTAGACAATAGAAGAAAGGGGGGCTGTGGGATAGGAAGGAGGGACATATAATCAGTCTCTCACAATATGTCCACTGTGGAAATGTTCTGTGTAATTACATATGTACAGTCTGTATCGAATTGCTTGTCCTTCCAGTAGGGGTAGGTGACGAGGGAGGAAGGGAAAGAATCTAGAATTTAAAGTTCTATTATCAAATGTTAAACATATATATGTACATATTATTATTATTATTATTATTATTATTATTATTATTAACTACATGCAACTGGGAATTAAGATATACAGGCACTGGGGTAGGTAGACCCATCCTGCCCTACCGGAAAGTCAGAGGGGCGATGGGGGAGGACATAGGAGAGAGTAGACTGGGGGAGGTGAACAGTGGGATTGCTGTTTTGGGGTGGTGGGTAGGGGAACGATGGGAAGAAAATTAATAACTCAAAATCTCGGGGAAATGAGTGATGTAAACAAGAAAATAAATAAATTAATTTTTAAAAATGTTAGAAAAATGCCTCCAGCCCTCCTTCTCACCCTCTCTGTGGCACCTCTAATCCTTCCTGCTTTCTCTCTGCGAAATAGAGGTATTCAGCCCTTTAAACTTGTCCTCTAACTTATCAGAGAGGTGCGATATACTAAAACTTATAGACCCTTTCTTCCCAGAAAAGCATAAAAGTTAGTTACTCTGAGACTATTTGGCTGGAAGGGGGATGCAAAATTAGGAGAGAAGAGAGCTAGCAGCAATGAAAAAGTTGGGTGGTGGGCACATGAAAGAAAGAGTTCATGTAGAGAAAACAGTTTTCCAATGATGCTTCACATTAATAAAATTAATAGGAGTCATTTCAATTGGAGGAGAGGGAGTGTTGATGCTATAAAGAAAAATAAAATACTGAAGCAATCTTCTGCCCTGTGAAAGAAATGCAACTGCATTTTTTCCTCTAGAGATGTTTTTCCATTAATTGACTATAAACTCATTGGAAATAGTATAGTATTTGGCATAGAACAACTTCTTAATAAATACTTATTGATAGATGAATTATTTTTATAAGTAAGGATCATCAGAATTTTTTAAAGAATAAAAAGAACATATTCACAATAAAAAATATCTCCCTTCTCTCTCCTCCCCCTCATCTCTACATATCTTTTTAGTTGTTATCAGTATGGAGGTGCAGAGAGAATATCAATAGAATTTTATTTGTGATCCCAACATCCTTTATTTGAAGAATGTTATTTCACCCAAAGGTCAAAAAATTATCCTTTACATAGAACTAATAATATACTAAAACCAACACCATTCCATGTGTCCTGCATACTCCTCTTGAACTTCTAATGTGACATTTTCAATACTGGCACTTTAAGAGACTATCTGAAACTTCTCCAAATCCAGAACTGATGAGAACTCCAAAAAACAAAGGAAAAATGGGTTTGTTCTCTCTGTAGACTTTCTGGGGACCTAGGCTACCAGAAGGGCTCACCCATTAACATTAGAGATAATAGGGAAAAAAAATATCATCCAGTTACATTTCCTGTCTCTTCCAGACAGCCAAGCTTGCCATATTGGAAGAATAGGAGATATGTTCACATAAAGGGAAGTCCTAACCACAAACTCCATCATTAGTTAAATCCAAAATACTTTCTTCCATATTAGCATAATAACAACTCATAGTCCTGTCTTTTTTTAAAGGTCACTGACTTTTTTTCCACAAGATACACTAGGCAGTTTTCCATTTCCTAGTCTGGCCATAGCACTTAAACTATATGTGTATGTACTTGTATGTCATATGTTTACACTCATACATACATACATACACAAATCTGTATGTATGTATATTTATTTATATATGCATATGTGTATACACAATATATACACACATATTACATATATATACTTATATATTCTCTATATAGAGATTATTGATGTATATATACATATATACACATATATGATAGATAGATATAGAAAGAGTCTGTGTGTGTGTTTCCTTAAAGAAGAATTTTTTAAAAATCAGTATTCCTCTGTCCTTAGCTTGAGAATAATTATGCACTCTGAAATAATTACTCTCTACCCATATTAACATGACTTTTTATCAGTGCCTTTGATGAAGGGCTAATATACTTTTGCTCTCAAATACATTAGAACTGATTATAAATTCCTTCATCATGGGCTCAATTCAGCCCAAATTATCCGCACTTTGTGTCACACATATCTGCAGAAGGCAAGGAGGTTTGGGGTATTATTAGTGTCTGACTAGGGAAGCTAGTCATGAGAAATGTGTCCTTCTCCCTGGAATGAGACTTTGAAATGTTTGAGATTATTGAGGGCTTCAGGCTTCAATGAGTTATAATGTTGTGGATGGAAAGCCTTAGTTAATGCTCTTTCAATCCCCTTTCCCCACACCCCTCACTCACCCCTGCGGCCACTGAGGTACATGTCTCTGGACTTTATGGAATCCCTAAGCCAATTTCCACAGAATTTGCAAATGTAAAGGTTATTACTGTAGCTAGTTGGGAGCAATTGGACAAGGGCTAAATACTTTTTTTTGAGAATGGATTTGTCATGTTACTGGACCTGAATTAAGATTCTCAAACCAGGAGCGACATCATAGACTGTCTGATTCTGGGTTTTGAACAACGTGTAGCATGATGTTAGGGCATGATAAGTTTTAAATAACAACAATAATACAGGATTGCATTTTATCTCCCTCTTCCTCCCATTCCTCCACTTGGAGTAACATTAAAATACATTGACTTCATGGAATCGGCCTTTACAGATGCAGAGCCTGAAGGTTCTGTGGCTCATTACCAAGTCATTGAATTTTCACTTATTTGAAATCTGTTGATTTCTATTTCCTATTCTATTTCCATTTCCTGTTACCAAAACATGTGTCCCTTGAGGTTACAAAAATGATTGAAAACAAAAGGTCTGCCATGATCTATATTCATTCTATATTATTGGATTTATCCTTTTTAAAATCATTCTAAGAGTTCAAATCACTGGTTATACAAATGGAAATGAAGAAATTAGTGTTATAAAAAGTCATCAACCTCCCATTTTCTTCTGGAGTTGATTACGATTTTTTTTTTATAAATGGTAGAAAGAGCTTAATTAATGTGCATATTACTCAAATCAAAGTAAAATGCAGGCCTTCAGAATAGAATGTAAGAAGTAAACCTTGAGAAGATTGATATAGTTAACACTAATCCCATAAAACTTGATGACAAGTTGCAATATGGATAAAGAACATGGGAAAGGTCTCTTTGCTATGCATAGATGAGGAGTGGAATTCCTATGAGTATGTGTTGGGTAAGGATGAGAACAGATCCGAGTGCCCATGGTCCATAGATGCCTTTGCCCTTTTGTATGCAGAACATATCAATGAATTTACTTAGTGTTTAGTATGGATGAAATATTGGGGATATAACAAAAGGCAAAGACAATCTCTACCCCAAAAGACCTCACTTTCTAAAGGGGGAGACAATATGTAGATACATTGGTACATACAACATGTATACAGAGATGAAAAGTGTCCTTAGAGTGAAAGACACTAGGAACTCTGGAGACTGGGAAATATTTCCTGCATAAGTGACTTCTGATTTGAGTTTTGAAAGGAAGCCAGAGATTCTAAGGGGTGGAAGTAAGGTGTGAGAGATTTCAGGACAAGGGACAAACAGCATAAAAGCACAGAGGTGGGAAACAAGATATATTGTGAAAGGGGCTTCATATTGGCCATTGTGGCTGCATCAGTCAGCAAAAGGGAATAGAGCGTAAGACTAGAAAGGTAGAAAGGGGCTAGTGTGGAAAAAAAGAATTAAATGCCCAATAAAATAAATATTTTTGTTCCTACAAGCAATATGAAATAGAATGTAAGTGCTTTGAAGACTGGTCTTGTCTTTATTTTGGTGTGCCAAGCACCCTAGCCCACAGCCTGGAACACATTAGGTAATTAATAAATGCTGATTGTTGCTTCTGATAGTTACAAGACTGATAATAAAGCAGTAGCAATTGGTATGTGGCTTGATAAGAGTCTTTTAGGGGAAAAGATAAAACTTTTTTTTTTTTTCCCCACAGTAGGAAGATACTGCATTGAAGTAAAATGTTTATCACATTATTGCTACTCTGAATACTTCATGTGAAAACAAAAGGAGTTCTCTATTGAAGGGGACAGTCATGGGTCACTTTGTTGCTTTCATACCTGGCCTAGTCTTTTATTAGTTGATAAATGACTTCTGCATATTTATGAAAAGGAATTAAGTGGAGAGAATTTGTTAAACAGTTAATTGCAAGGGAATAATGGAAAAGGGCTTTGGTAACAAACAGATAGAGAGGATGCTTGAAGTGCCAAGTGGATGGTGAGGACAGAAGAATATTCTTAGAGGTTAGAAACTTTTATCTAGAAAGGCTCTGATTTCATTCAATGAGGACCAAGATCAGAAGGGGAATCACTTGCCTAGGCTAAATATCAGAGGTGGAATTTCAACCCAAGTCTTAAAGATTCCAAATCCAGGATTTTAGCAACTAAACTATGATTTCTCTCCTTCTTTTATTCAACTCATCTTTTCCAGGTGAAATCTAAGGTGCCAATCACACCTGTCTGTTTCTTATTTGGGAAGAGAAAATAAAACTGAGGAATGGAAGGAAAACAGGATGGGGTCAGTCTTTGGAAGGAAAAGGAAGAAATGTT
Organism: Pseudochirops corinnae; assembly: GCA_028646515.1. Lineage (NCBI taxonomy): Eukaryota > Metazoa > Chordata > Mammalia > Diprotodontia > Pseudocheiridae > Pseudochirops > Pseudochirops corinnae. Next base: position 175,888,456 of record CM053591.1, read on the forward strand.
AAGTATTGCTTCTCCAATTTTGTGGTCCATCTCTGTGGCTTGCATGCAGAATTTCTCTGCTCAACAAGTTGCCACGCACCCTTTACCATCCCAATAGTCCAACAGGAAACTGAAAGAGATTTTTACCAGTTCATCTTCTAATAAAAACCACAGAAACTTTCCCTGGGAATGGGAGTCAAATTACCTATTGCTTTCTTTAGCTTCCTAAAATTGAATTTTGTCTTGGTACATCTGATCTGTCTCCTGGAGATAGGCCTTTCTACCACCTACTTTGGCTGGTCAGTAGTTTTCAGTCATTTGCAACTTTTCATGACCCCATTAGGGTCACTGTGTTTTCAGATACAAACTCTTTCAGATACAGTCCTAACCCTAAATTCTTATATATCAGTATAAAATATAATATTGAAAGAGGAGCTTTAAAAGCAAATTTAGGTTTTATGTAACCAATCAACAAACATTTCTTAACCACCTAGTATGTGAGAGGTCCTGTGCTAGGTGCTGGAGAAAAATCTCCTTTACAATTAGAGGCATTGAAAAGTTTATTGGACTAGCTACCTTGGAAGATAGTAATACACCTTTCCATTTGAGGTCTTCAGCCACAAGTTGGATAGCAAATTAATGGGGACATTGGAGAGGGGATTCTGGTTAACTTAGGTTTCCTCAGTGTTCTCCAAAGTCCTTTGTAACTCTGGAATTCTGGCTGTGATCATGCAATTTTTTTTAATGTAAATTGATTTCTTGTCTAAAAAATGGAGTGATGGGGAGGGGGACACTCCCACGGCACCCAGTAAAGAGCTTGGCACACTGTAGGCTCATAATGAATGCTTTTTTGGATTGCATGCTTGAGTTGTAGTGCCCAAGTCACTGGGATGGTATAGGAGAAATAACTGGTAAAGTTAATGAAAATTATTATATAACATTTTTATAGAAAAACAGATAATATTTAATCACAATAAAAGGAGAGTCATAACCAGGTGGTTCTACTATAATGTGACATGTGTGTTGTCCTAAAGCACTAAACATTTATGCAAAATCCTGTAATTAAAAACCACAGGGCTTATATGGAAAATGGGTTTAGGGGTGCCAAGCTCCAAAATTTCATGAATGACACATTAAAAAAAAATCTAATTAAAAACGGTAGCACAGTTTTGTGCATGTTAAATGGCTAAGAAATACATAAAATACACTACAATAAATCAGGGTGGTATACATGGGCTCAGGCTGCTGCTCATCTTGGGGAAAGGGGGAAGAAGACCAGTTCTTCTCCTCAGCCCAAGGTTTCTGCTCCAGATGATATATAAATTATAGCATGTTACAAAGCCTTGAAGTTTGGATGTGCAAGGGGGCATCAGACTGGGATGTGAGAGACATTGGGAAGTGGGGCAGTTTTCTTCTCTCACTCTTTCTTGAAAGTCACCTTGGACTCAAAATAGATCAATCCTGTTGAAATAACATTACATTTTCAAAATGTATCAACATAGCTTAACTGACTGTATGAAAATTTAAAAGCCTCCATTTTCAGAGTTAAGAATCATTAGTAGATAGAAGGTAAAATCCCCTTATATATAGTAAGTATACTTAAGCATGGTATTTGGGACAATTAGGGAAGCTTTAGGCATATTTCTTGGAAGTTTGGACTAATTTAAATAGGATCTGGTCAGAAAGAATATGAGGGAAAGGGAGAATATAACCTTTCATAACCATTTCCTATTCTACGAGTCTATGACTCTATTATAATGTAATCTTAAATTACATTTTTTAATGTTTTTTTTTTTTAAATCTTATGGCTTGTCATGAATTCTGTTTGTTATATTTTACTTTCTAATACCAAGAGGGGCAGGACTATCTATGGGGGCCAAAATAAAATGGAACATGGAATCACCTAGTCCAGGCTCTTCAGTGTAAAAATGAAAATTCTGAGGACTCTAAGGAGCTATAGTGACCAATCCAAGATCACACAGTAAGTAAATGGCCAAGTATGCTTCATACATCCTGACTCCCCATCTAAGAGATTTTCACTATTTAGTCTTATAAAGTAATAGTGTATTATTTATTTTAATAAATCAACTCAGTCTACCCACTTAAATCACATTAATACTGCATTAGACTTTGATTCTATTATATTTCTCCCAATTGTCTATTTTGAAAGCACAATGAAAAATACAAATTAAATCATATATACATACATATATATGCATATATATATATTTATACTTGTGTATAGTCTATGTGTATGTAGATACACGTATGTGTATATGTGTATATACAGGGAACACCAAGTCAATGCAGTTTAACAACTATAATAGCCCAAATACAACAATTATATAGAGAGAGACAGAAAAATAGATATAGAAGATATGTGTAAATGTGTATGCATGCCTGTATGTATATGTGTGTGTGTGTGTGTGTGTGTATACAGGGAATACCAAAAGTCTTAATGCAGTCTCTATCTCTATCTTCATATATATAGAAAGATATGGAAATAGATATAAAGGATATAAATGTAGATAGATATTCCATAACTTTTATAAAAGTTTAGTTGTGATTTGTATTATATAACATAGTGTATGTATGGAGTATTTTGTAATCCTTCATAGTTATTTTCCCAGGATCCATGGCTATGGAAATGTCTAGTTTTCAGGTGTTTGATAATTCCCAGAATAGCCTCAGGGATTCTAGATAGTAGTTCCCAGAATCATAGTGACAGACTGTCCTACTGAGGCTGTGCCATGAGATAAGGAGTAACATAATGTAGTATCTACTATGCTTGTGCAGAATGATGATATTGCTAAAAATTAACTTGTGAGCTTAATGTTAACAAGATGCCTTCTTTGTCTGTTGCCCTAAAAAAGCAGGTGGGCACTGGTCAGTGAGGGGGGAAAACCACAGGGAACCCATAGTGGAATCTGTGTGTGCCTCAACCAGCCCCCATTGAGGCTTGAGGGGATTTAGGGGAGTGCACAAAGCTGTGCCTATCTCGATCAACTCTATCAAGACGTAGGGACAGCTGCCCCCCCACCCCACCCTTTCTGGTCCCTGGCAGAAGGGTGATTAGGTAATGCTGTAGGAGCTGGTTCTCCCAGCAACCATTTGAGAAAACCAGACTAGAATAAAGTTGATTATTAACCCCTCCAAAACCACCTGCCTGTCTAACCAGATAAAGAATGAACCTGTTATACACACACATATGTACCATGTTAAACATAACATAGCTATAGCTAGACGGTATATTTCAGTGGAAAGTTAGCTAGAATTTAAGCTGGAATTCCTAGGTTACAAATCCTGGGTCTGCTTTTTACTATGTAATACTGGAAAAGTTACTTAATATCTCTGAACCTCAGTTTCTCCACCTATAAAATAAAGAAATGGTGCTCAATTATCTCCAAGTCAAGAAAAGATCTCTATCTAAGACCCTATGGTTGTCAACTAAAGTCCTACTTCACCCAGCAACTTTGCAATGGGCCATTGTTCCCAAGCTCTGGAAAGCTATATCAATTGATAAAGAAATCAACAATGAGGCATAGATAATGAATTAACTTGGAGAATGTTGAATTTGAGATACCTACTAGTTATCTAATTGGAAATATCTAACAGTAAGCATTCGCATGGGACTGAATCTCAGGAGAGAAACTCAGATTTAATGTACAGATCTGAGAGTCACTAGCACAGAGGAGATAACTGAAGACATGAGAACTGATGGATTTTGCAACAGTATATGGTAGCATATACTAGTTATGCTATAAATTGAGGGGCACATAAACTCTTGGTAATATCTACATCCATCTCTCAACACTCTTATAATTTGCCATCATTTTCCCATGGTTAAGATTAATGCTGTACCATGAGCAAGAAAGAAAAAATATAGACTGAGATTCATTGGTGTTGAGAGATAAGAATGAAGAAGAAAGAAGCAGTAGCAGCAGAGGAAGAAGAGGAGCAGGAGGAAGAAGAAGAAGAGGAAGAAGAGGAAGAGAAGGAAGAGGAAGAAGAGGAAGAATAAGAATAAGAAGAAAGTAGGAGGAAGAGCAGGAAGAAGGAGCCCAAAAGAAATTCTACAATTAAGGTATCAGGATTCAACAAAGCAGATAGAGAAGCAACTGTCAGGTTAAATCAGCAAGCAGTTCTCTACCACTTACTACATACCAGACACTGTGCTGAGTGCTGTGTAGTCAGAGAGGTAGGAGGAAAACCAGAATGGAAGCCACTAGAGTATGAATATCTTTGACCACAGGAACTCATGAAACCCTCTTTTCTAGTGTAGACAGTGTGCAGTCTGAAATCACAGATTTCACGAAGTATTAGGGTATGCTTCTCTACTATATACTTTAAAATCCCAGAGCATAATTCTTCTAGGATTAAAAAGATGACTCAGGTCAAGGTCCTGGAAGAACTCCAGGAGCCTTTTTTTTTTTTCCAGAAAGAATGTAAACTCCTCGAGGTCAGGGACTATTTGGTTTTGTCCTTTGTCTCCCCAGAGCCTAGAATAGTACCTGAAACACAGGTGGTGCCCATTGGTTTGAAATCTTGTTGCATTAAAGCATTTGCTGAGTTAAGCCGTACACATTGCCTAGATGGTAACGTAAAAGGTTTCCAACAAATAAACTGACTGTAATCTATTAGCTGATCTTTTCTAAGAAAGTGGACAGGAGAGACATTGCAGACAAAAAACGAGGTGTGTCTTTACATAGAGTCGTTACATAGAAGTAAAAAATTCAAAATGGCCTCATTTTAAAAGTTCCATTTCTTATTTTCTCCTTAAATAACACAGAAGGGAAACTATTTAGCAATAAAAAGACAACGCAAACAAAAACCCCAAGCATATTGGCAGGTATGGGTACAATGAATATTTTTTAAAATGTAGAATATTTAAAAACAGAATGCCATTAGATTTTGTGATTTCCATTCTAATCATCCTCATTAGAGTGAGAGTTGACAGGTTTAAGACAAGCTGGTATTTCTAGTTGGTGACAACACCAAGACTTTCTGGGAAAGGGTAAAATGGATATACTCCAAATAAAACCATATTTTTAAAAATGTACAAAATACATTTTCTGGATCTTTCTAATATTCTCCAAGACGGACTCAGGTTTTCTGCACATCATGTGTGAGACTGATGTGCAAAACCATCTTGAAAACCACATCCTTTTTTTGTTGGTTTTTTTTTTTTTTTTTTGGAATCTACTCAAAGAAGCTGCTGCTAACACAAGCTTACTTGAATATTGGAAGGTTAGCGATGACTTTGAGGGGAGGAAAGGAAACTCAAAGTGGCGGAAGTCGATTTGGAATGATTGCATTTGGGAAACCCATGAGCAAAATTAAAGCATTTGATTTTTAAAATATAAACAAGCCATCTTTAAAGAAGCTTATCTGTCAAGTGGTTAATGGTTGCTGGATTACAAGATTCAATATGGGATAAGAAGCCTGAGAATTATCGATTCTTCTCCCTTCACTCAGTCTTCTTCTGCTCCTCTAGGCAAATAGCATGCCCCATATCAAGCTGCTTTTTGTCAGAGCCCAAATTCATCAAAGACTACATAAGTTACTCACATATTTAACTATTGCCATTTTATCAGTGCCTTTTAGGGAAAGATTAAAACAAAGAAAACCTTAAACAAAATCTCTTTGTTTATTTGTGCTGGATTTGGAGTTAAGCCAACCTGAGTTCAAACCCTTTCCTCTGACATTTAGTAGCTGTATGATCATGGCCAAGTCATTTAGCACCTTTGATTCCCTCAACCCTCATCTAAAAATGGAGATGGAAATATTACTGTATGTATCTCCCATGGTTGTATGAGGATCTAGTAGAATAAAGTATTTAAAGACATGCTTTTTATAAAGTGAATAATCACCCACACACACCTTTTAGTATATTTTTTATATAATGATTTTTTTTTTAAATTAAGAGATGAATGGTTTCCTGTCTAATTAGAATAATTTAACTTACAGACTATTTTATGGGGATATTGCAGTTGGCAATCTGAACTTTTTCTTGAGACATTATAATGTTTAGGGAATTTGAAGATCTGCCCTTCCCATTCATAGGCACATAGAACCCTGGCCCAGAGCTGATCAGGCTCTGAACTATGGGAAGTTTCCAATTAAGTGCTGGGGCATGAGGATTTTTAAGTTCCTCAGCACTCAGACGATCAGATGCTGAGTCTTTGTTATATATTCTGGGACATTGGCATTTTGCTTTGGGAGTTCACTCACGAAAATGATCTTTTGATTTCCTGGTTGAGACTCTGAGTAGACATATGTTTGGAGCCCCCCAACTACTCAGATGTTGTCTGTGCTCTCTCAGTCCAATGATGTATGCAAAGTGTATTGGGATATAGCTATGCTCAGACAGCTGAAGCCCTGTCTGTTGGTTTGGGGCCAATTTTTCTGCCTGTATTTTCTCTGTATTTTCTCCAAGTGCAGGGTGCTGACCTTTTCCCTGAACTAGTGAATATAATTAAAAGTAGGATTGTTAACCCCTTTTTTGAACAGCCTTTCCTTTAAAAGCAAATCAAAGAACTGTGCTAGTAGACCATCTTTGGTATGCTAGGGTGCTTGCTATTACAGACGTGTAGTCTCTTTTCCAGGACTCTTGCTTCACCCACCTCCATTTGATCTGACTGCCTTGCACTCTGATTATTCCCCTTTCCTAGAATACTCCATGATTAGATAGTTTACGCCATGAATTACCAACCCCATGCTGTACTCATTTTGTCTTTCTATCAGAATGACATCCAGGTTGAATTTTTGTCAGCTTAATGCCTACTGTCCCAATATATCCATTATCTTTTGCTCTTTTCTGCTTCTCATATGCATTCAAATGTCCTGGAGTGGCCCAAGTTAAGCCATGCATTCAAATGTCCTGGAGTGGCCCAAGTTAAGCCTCAAGGCTTCCTTTGTATGAGTTAAAATATGTCTGTAATGAAGGGCTGTTTATTGCTTGGGTGCCACTGACCAGTCCCCATTTTCTGGGAAAAACTCAGTCACCAAAGCAGCCTCAATGGTTTGAGTTAGGACCTGTACTTAAGCAGCGCACAAGGAGGATAGGGTGTGTTCACACAATTTACATATTACGTTAAATCTTGGTCCAGCTATGAGGTAATTGCTTCTTACACAATATTATTTCTTTAAAGGCAAATCATGTTGTTTTTCCCTCACTTTCACATGGTTGCATTTCAAAATCATCATATTTCATTATAATATAATTACATATTATCATTAGTAGAGGGTGATAATCATAGATAATTTTGTTGGAGCATTTTAAACTTTACAAACTGGTTCTTTTTCCTCTGACAACAACCCTGTGAAATAGGTAGTAAAAATACTGTTAATTCTATTTTGTAGAAGTATACCATTACAATAGCATGCATTGATCTTTTTCTTTTGGCCTATCATGAAAAAAGAACATGAATCCATATTTCTAGACCTGTAGTTTTATGATGCCAATTGATCTGGCAAAACAAGAGTACAAAAGAAGGGAGAGAGCAGAGAAAAGAATGCTGAAGAGAAAGGAACATTGAAAAAGCAATTGTTTCATCACGGGGATTGAGATAGGAAAGAAAATAAACCACGGAGCCTCTGGAGAACTTGGGGATAAGTTTCTTATGGAGAGTTTCATGCATTCCTAGAATCTCTCTGTACTGTGACTTAAGGATAATCTCTCTACTGAAAGTATTATATCCAAGCTCTGCCATCTTTTTTCTTGACCCCTGGAGGATTCTCACTAGATTTAAAGCCAAACGTGACCAATAAGAAAGATTTTACAGTATTTACCTTCTCTGTGGACCCCAAAATGAACTATATCAGTAGCATCTTCCCCTGTTACCTCAAATTTTAGATGGGTAAAAATAAGCTTTTTATAAGTCTTGCTGTCCTCCACCTTCCCATCCCAAAGCTCTTCTATGCCACAACTCATTCCTGTTAATGGTATCCCCAGCCTCCCAATGGCCCAGCCATATCCTAGCTATAACTGATTCATCTCTGTTCAGCCTACCCCTCAAAAGTAAAGTTTTCGAATTGATTCTTTGTAATACCTCTTCATTCTCTCTATTCCATCTTCTATTTCACATTGCCATGATGTCCTTGGCAGGTGTTTATAACCAAATGATTTGATAAGAACACTGGATTTGGAACCAGAGAGCTTGGATTTTAATCTTAGTTCTGCTTTTTATGGCAGCTCAGTGGACAGAGTAATAGACTTGGAGTCGGGATGATCAGAGGTCAAATTCAGATACCTACTAGCCCTGTGTCAATGTACAAGTTATTCAATCTCACTTAGCCTGTTTCCCCAAATGTAAAAATTGGGATAATGAAGATCATCTGACTCCTAAGGTTGTTTTGAAAATCAAATGAGGTAATATTGGTAAATACTTTATAAACCTTAAAGTTTCATATAAATACTATATATCAGTATTAATAATTGTCTGCCTTTGTGATCAATAGCCAGGTGAATCAAACTTTTTTTTTTTTCTGGGCTGCACTTTCTTCCTCTATAAAACAAGAAAGTATTGGAGGAGGTAATATTCCTGCTCTAAAGGTCATGATACATGAAGTATCTCCTTGTTGAGAATGGATTCAGTCAACAACAGCTTTATCAAAGTCATTTTGTCCTAAGTTTTAAATAACAGTAACACCACAAAATTTGGATAAGGATTTAGTGTTTAAAGAGTATTTTCTTCTCAAAGGCTCTGTCCGGCAGATTTCTGACTTTAACTCATCTCTACAGACATCTTTACCCCTTTTGATCTCCCATGCACACTACTTTCCAGGCAAAAAGCTCACCTTCCCATTTCCCACACATGAGACTTTAACTCTCCCTCTCTGTAACTTGTTACTGACCATCCTGTCTGCCTAGAATGTTCTCTTTTTTCACCTGCATGTAGTGGAACCCCTAGTAATGTGCAAACCTCAGTTCGATTGCCACATCTTCTATGGTGCCCTTCCTAATTGGACCAGATGTTAGTCACCGCAAGATTACTTTATATACACTGTATTTAGAAACAGTTATGGCATAGTGGATAACGAGCTGGCTTTGGAAGATATGGGTGTTGGCTGTATGACCATGGAGAGTAAATTCTCTAGAATTAATTTGAAGATAGTGTCACCAACATCATCCAGCAGTTTTCTATATCAATGAAATCACAGGGTCAGTCTCTGAGTACACATCGTTCCCTTGCTCTCTCCTACTGAAAAAAAATATAAACTCCTGAAGAAAGAAACTATTTTCATTATATTTTTACTGATGATACCTCACCCAGATATTGAGACTTTTTTATGTGCCAACCAACTTTTGATAAATTGGAATGGGACATTTCAACTTTGGGAAATCTCTCCACTAACGTAGATAATTAAGTCATTCACAATTTGTACTTCTAAAAGTTACCTGGGTATGTGAGAAGTGAAGTTGCTTACTCTACATTACAAAACTAGTATATTTCAAAGGCTAGATTTGAAACCAGGCATTTTTAATTCTAAAGCTGATTCTCTATCTAGTGCTCCATATTGCCTTTGTAGCAGACCCTTAATGAATATTTGCTAAATGTAGTTGAGGTTATTATAAAAGAAATCTGTTCTCAGAGAAGTTAGAGTGATTTCATTAGAGTAAAAGAAATCAAATACATCACCATAACTAGGACTTTAGTTGACTCTGAGTTTGGAATCTTTTCCTCTTTTTGTGCTGTCTCTGTCTATCTCAGTAGCCTTCTGTCTCTTTTTATCTATCTCTCTGATTCTGTCTCTCATTAATAAGTCATCGTCTTTTAAGAAGAGAAATAACACCTCACCAAAACAGATCATTGTTCTCAATTCAACATGGCCTATCCTACAAGTATTAGAAATATAGGGCCCCCTAAAATTGGAGGTAGTGAGAGAAAAATGTATTTTTAAAAAGTCTAATTCTTAGTAAACTGAGAAACAGAAACATAAGTAAAAGAAAGACTCTCCCTGTAAAAAACAAAAAACAAAAAAATCTGTAAAGAAATAATTGCAAAAAGAATTTATCAGGGATATTGAGAAGAAATGAGATCAGGGTTTCCAAAATAATCATCCACTGAAAATCCAAAAGATCAATATTTTCTTGACCTGAACAATTAGAAATGTGATGTTGAAAAGTCAGAAAGTAATCTGTGTCTTGAAATACTGCATTCATCTTTGATTTATCATCCACCAAACAAAGATTATATGTCAAGGCCTTTAGGGTCCACTTTATTTTCATGAACACAGCTCCAAAATGAAAGTTTTTATCATCAAACTCCCCTCCCCTTACTCTACCTGAGCAGATTGTCTGTGAAAGGCAGATTCAAAGATGGAAGCTTATGTAAGCTGCAAAAGCAGCTTAGATTAAGGGTAAGGAGTTTAGAGAAGTATAGTATTCTAAGAAAATGAAGGAGTGGAATGAGTTAGAGCACATCCCCCAAAGAGCAATGGAAGACATAAAAGTGATAAGCAAGCAAATGAGGGAGAAGAAGCAAATATTGGCAAGTGACACAGATTCTCTAGGATATAAGGAAATTAACAGAAGATGTAACAGCAAACCAAGAAATTAAGTCAATGACCCAGTAAGAATAATGGATCTCAAACCTGGTGTAAAGCAAAGGTAAAAATGAACCACATTGGATATTCATATATTTTCTCTCTCTCTCTCTCTCTCTCTCTCTCTCTCTCTCTCTCACCCCCTTCCAAAAGGGGGAGAGGCACCAGTGGTGCTTGAGAAAAGGCAGCCAAGTTATTATACAAGATGCATCAAAACCAAGGTCACAGTGCTGTAAGTGACATCATGAAATAATTTATTTATTCTACATATAAATTTTGGAGCCTACTGTCTTTCTAAGCCACAAACAAACAAGCAACCCATACATACATTCTAATATCTTTTTTCATAACCCATTCCAATGCCAGGCAAGATTCTCTTAGGAATATTCACATACTGACTGCTTTCTAGGCTACTATTTGGCCTCTGGAGGAGTTGGGGATCTGCCTACTCTTTTAGACTGATAGCTTCAGGCGCCATCTTTAGCTCTTTTGTGATATAATCCTTCCAGGTAGCTAGGAAGAAACGCCCTTAGGCATGGATAAAATCTATCTTTTGAACCGAGTCATCTCCCCTTCCTTGAAGAATGTCACAAGGAAACTCATCTGAATTATGGTTAGAGAATTCCATTTGATATGAAACATGAAACACTAGGACCAGGCAAATCATTTCTAGGACTTCCAATTTGGTCCACTAAAGAACTAGGGGAACTAGAAATACGTAATCATCAACAAAAGTCGTAGAAGTAGCTCTTTGTGAACTCACTTTATAATTCCACCTTGAAATTGGATGCTATCTATAAGGAATCCTTAGCAAACGCCCTTTATTATTAACCACCAGTTTTCTTTCCTAAGTGAAAAAGTGATTTGAGTAAGTGTGGCTACTATTATTCAACCAGAATACAAATGAGTAGAATATAAGATGGATTCTTCATGTGAGGTGAAAGAGACAATAGAGAGAAAGTCTATTCCAAAAGCCACCTCAACATCAGGAGAAAGCAAGTAAGATCCTGAAGCCATGAGATGGGCTTCTGCTAAGCTTGTGGGAAGACATGGATAAGAGGAACACAGAATAAATAACTATGGATGGGCTGTGATCTGTATCTTTGGAGGGGACAAGGCCTTGTGTTAGATAAAAATCTGAAGATAATTATGGGTTAGGAGACACAACACAAGGAATGATTTTATATAGATCTTGAGTTTGGGAGGGATCTCGGAGGCCTACCTTTTCATTTAGAAATGAGGAAATGATAATGGGCTGGAAAAACTAATGTTTCTATTAATTTTTTTTTTTTTTGCTTTTTGGATGGGGGAAGGCAGGGCAAGTGGGGTTAAGTGTCTTGCCCAAGTTCACACAGCTAGTAAGAGTTAAGTGTCTGAGGCTGAATTTGAACTCAGGTCCTCCTGACTCCAAGGCTGGTGCTCTATTCACTGTACCACCTAGCTGCCCCCAAACTAATGTTTTTATAAACATACATTTAATTACAAATATATAGGCATACATAGGCAGTTACCATGTCTTTTTTGTCTTCTCTTATCTTCAATTAGTATGGACTCAAGGCTCTTCACCATACTGTTTACCATCCTCTGCATGCTCTGCAACTTATGAATGTCCTTCTTTCTTAATCGGGTTTAGAACCATGGCCTCTCCCTCAGTTGTGGTTGGAGCAGGGCAGAGCAAAATGGAATCATCATCTCCCATTCTTCTGATCAAGGCAGAGTATATAGAGAGTGAGACTATCATCTCCTTAGACACAGACTCTATGCTTTTCTTCTTGGAGTCTATCATCACCTTAGTTCTTTTAGTTTTTGATGGCTATATCATACTCTTCACTCTTATGGCACTTGCAGGTCATTAAAATCCACATCATTTTTTTACATCAAATGATTGAGTTGCTTATCTGAATCCATGTTAGACTTTTCATTTATTTCTATTAAATGTCATCATGTTAAATATGGGCCAACTTTCTAGTCAATTAGGGCATTTTTCGATCTTGAGGATATCATTTAACATTTTTTATTATCCTTAGTTTTGTGTCATCAGCAAATTGAGTAAGCACATCACTGATGATGGTTTTTATCAGAATCATTGAATATAATGTGAAACAGTAGAGGAAAAACCAGAATTGTGACTCTGCCATTGGAGGTCTGGCATTTCCAAACTGGCATGAAAGTTTTAGTAACTTTTCCTGAGATCCTACTATTCAATCCATTTGGAATCCACCTAACTTTACTGTCTTTTAGTGCATAGCTCCCCAGCTTTTATACAAGAATTGGATCAGAAACTTGTACTTTGCTAGGATCAAGGCAATTTCTATGTTGTTGGGTTTGTTTAATCTGATTTAATTCCTGTGAGGAAATTCTAAAGATGAATCATTCATCTATAGTTTTAGATTTAGAAACACCCATGTTCACGAATCTAATTTTTGTTGGAGGCAGGATTTGAATAGAAGCTTTCCAGAGTTCTAAGTTAAGCAAAAAGTATCCTTTAAATATTTGAAATAAGACCTTGTATCTTCATTATTTGGGTGTTTGTAGCAAAATACAATAACTCAATAAGACTCTTTCTTTCCATAATCTTGTTACCATTTATTTTTACTTATTTTCTATCAATAGGCATATTTCTAGGGCCTTATAGCAACAACAGCTAGATTTATTAAGCATAAACATTATAGGATATTTACCCTTACTGGAAGATCCCAGGAAAGAAAAAGCAGTCATTCATTCAATAAGTCCTTTTGAAGCACTTTGCTAGGACTTAGTGATAGGAAGACAAAAAGAAAAAAAGAAAAAAGGCCCTTCCCCCAAGGAGTTTATTGCATTTGTTAAACTATTAAAATAATCAAAAAGTACTTGTGCTAAAATTTATAAATGGATAAAATGACAAGAAACTGGAAGGATGCCATAGAATATTGACATTATCTTCATTCATGTTTACTTGAAGGAAAACTGAGTCATTCAAAGGCCATCTTGTTAACAGTCACAGGGCCAATAACTAATGTGCTTGACATAACACTGGAGCATCTTCTATGGTGGATTTAACAAGGAAATCCACACAATACTTTTGTCAGCCTCTATGCCAAAGTCTGTCCCGGTATCTGTGGACAGCTTTGGATAGATGTCAAGCTTTCCTCCTCACAAATGTTGCATATGCAACTCTGGGTTTCTCTCGTGGGATTGAAGTCATAGGATCTTATTATTCCAAAGTTAAGAGAGCTTTGGAATCATCAGTGCTGATGGCATCTTTTTTTTTTTTTTAACACAAGAGGAAACTGAGGCCAACTGGCTGACTATAATTTCTGGCACTATTTTGGATTCTTTTTGCTTAAAAGAGATCAGAGGCGTGTTTTTAAAAAAAAAATGCAAATATGTCAACTTTGAATAAGCCGTGTGCATCCATGCAAAATAACCCAACTGAAAGGCCTTTGACCATTAGGCTACTGCCAAAGCAAACAGAGCTTGAGGAAGGTTAGGATTTGGATCCAGTGTGAAAACTAAGCGCACAGTACTGGGGCCAGTGCCGTTTGGACATTCACTGCTATGAAATCTATCACAGCCTAGGCAATGAACTGAAATTGACAATCAGAGCTGTTGCTGCTATGTTTGGGCCCCAGGGTTTGAGGGTCAACCTGGAAATGTTTCAGTCCCCCCTCAGACCCTCTAGAACTGCCCTCTCATTGAGGGAATTGAGCATCAGTATCAATCTTCCTGCCATAGTGTTCTGATCAAGGCTGGAATTTCAAGTACTTCCCAGGAAGCTACAACTTACTTTTTTTTTCATTTATCTTTCATGCCATCCCCCTTCACAACCTCTACAACCCTGCCAACCCAGCCTATTCACTATTATCTGATCTCTTGTCCTTCTCTTTCTCAGCTCTAGATCTCAGTATATGTCATTTCCTATATCATGAAATGGACTCCTCAACCTTTTCACATGCATCTGTGCCGTTCCTTAAAGAGTTACTGTGCCAGAACCTGACTCAGAAAGACACAGATTCAAATCCTGCCTCAGATACTGAATATCTGTCAGATGAGACCCTTAACTTGTTTTTATTCTAATTCTATAATAATGCCAGAACTTAATTTTCACAATTACCAAGAGCATCAAATGCAAATTTTGAAGTGCCATATTAGGAAAAGGGAGTCTTAAAATCTTGGACCTCTCCCCCAAGCAGTCTGTTGAAGTCTTTGGATCCTTTTTCAGAATCATGGTGTTTTTTTTTTTAATATTTAAATTAAAAAAAAGATTTCAAAGGAGATCGAGTTTATTGAAATACAGTTTTAAAAACATTAAAAAGAAAACAAGTTCCTATACCCCAGGTTAAGACTCTCAGACCCTTTTTCTCTGCATGTCTCACCCTCTCTTCCCCTCCAACCCTACCTCTTTCTCTCCCTCCCTTTCTGTATATGTATGTATGTATATATGCATGTAAGCAAACCTCATACCCTCCAGGGAAGAAAAATCATTCGACAGTAGAGATCAATGTTCAGGATGATTTCACAGGTTATAATGATTTATATCAATACCCAGCATCATCTAGGTATTGAATTTCTTCAGCCGGTCAACACAAATAAGGGGCTTGCAAGTGTGAGGAAAGGACATCTTAGAATGATATAGCATCTTCGAAATGGCCATAAGAAAAGGATCTTAAATGGATGGGGCTCCTGAAACACTATTGTCTTGATTACCAGGGCACCAAAAGCTGAAGGCACCAGTGAGTGATTCTAAAATATATGCCAAATGAAATTTCCACTGAATCTTTAAAGTTTTCCAGCTAGTTGCACCTGTCAGATCCCTTACATCATACTAACTCTGCTTAGAAATGCAAGCTTTTTACAAATGTATTTCATTCAATTTGCAACTCCGGGAAACAGACATCTATACTTTTCTACATGCATGCTCGCACCACGTATGTACATAAATGCATACAATGTAATATGAAATTATGTTAAGCATCTACTATGTGTTAGACAGGGAGGAAATAAAAGAAAAAAAAAAACAACAAGGCTCAGACTGTATCAACCACAATGAGGATATGGACCAGCTGACAGCAGTAACTGAATTCTAGGTTAATATAATCTTTAACTCACATTATTATGTAGAGAAGCAAGAAGCAGTGCAGCATGAATTAAGGACAAAGTGTCAATGTTAACTTAAATGTGGGCTTTTCATAAAAACAAATTATACATTCTGTGGACAGCTGCCGAGAAAACGTGTTGTTTTTAGGCAGTTTGGAAATTGTCTTCGTGGATTGTAATTCACTGACTCACAGATCTACCAGGTCACTGTACCTATATTCTTGCTCTTCTTTTTTTTTTTTTTCTCCAGTTTTCTTCTTCCTTCTTCTTTGTCCTCTTCCTCCTTCCTCTCCCCATCTTCATCCTCTTTCACCTCCCCATCCCTTCACTTTTTATCTTCTTCTTTATTCTTATTCTTCTTTAAAAACTGGCAGGATTGATATTGCATATATGATAGAAAGAAGCTATGTATGGTCATTTGTTAGAATTTGGGGAAAATAGTAGTGGGAGAGAAAGGCAAGAGAGACAGAGACACACACACCGAGATAGGCACAGTGACAGGGAGGGAGACAGGGGAAATAGGAAAGAAAGAGGAGTGAGGTTTTTAGGGTTATATTGTGGAGCTAGGAGGATAACTCAAGACTATTGGACAAATCTTCTTGGCAGGGTTGAGTGGAGGAGCACGATAAGACAATTAGGTGTGGATGGATTACATTGAAAATTGGTGGAGTATTCAGATAGATGATTTCATGGATCCACAGAAGTATAAGGAGTGTCCTGTCATCAGTGTTACTTTAATACAATTTGAGTAAGAATACCATCTCTTCTTTGTATGTAACTGGCCTTTAATACATATTTCAATTAGATCCAGAGTTAATTATCCTATAGGAAAAAATCTCAAATAAATAGAATACAAATCAGACACCATGACCAAAAAATTCATCACCAAGTAATCTTCCCACTCTGTGTGTGCCTCTATGGATTTAGTTTTGTCCTTGGAAAACAGACTTGACCTGTTGCAACAGTCATTCTTAAAATCTTTCTAGAATATTAAAACCTGCCAGAACTTATAATTTCCTAGAGCCTTAAAGAACCCTCCATCACCTCCCCACTACAATGACACATTAGTGTAGGGTATATTTAACCAGAATGTTCACTTAAATAAACTTTTCTAGGCATTATTTTTCCCTCCAAGGGAGAAATTGACAACCATCAAAGACACAATTTTCCATCATGTAGTCAGCAACAAAGTTATGGTCAGGGCCAATTCTGGGGGTATTAAAAATCCAGCCTATTCTCACATATTTATATCTACAGCTAAAGTTCTAAATGTATAATGGGGATTTTTCTCTGTAATGAGGACATGGAGGTAATTTGAGATCTTTCCTTTGAGACTTAAAAACCTTCAAATGTAAACCCCAATCTCTCCTCCCAGACTTTGCCTCATCCCTCTATATTCCAAACAAACTGAACTTCTGGTTGTTCCCAACACATGGCACTGAATCTACCACTGAGCCCTTGTACAGGCTGTTTTACCATTCATGGAATGCATTCCTTCATCACCTTACCTGTTACCCCTAGTTCTGAATAAAATGTCACCTACCTCAAGCCAAGTCCCTGGCCCCTAACATTTCCTTTTACTGTGCATATAGTTATATGTTCTTATCTGTATGCAGATTGTTTCCTCTCAGTAGAATTTGAAGGCAAGGAGTAGAATTCTGCTTATCTTTGTAGAGAGAATATAAGGGAGGTGAAAGTGAGGCTAGTGACCTTGCACAGCCCTCCCTCACTCAAATCCAAGTCAACTGCAAGTCGTGTTATCATTTCCTTGATGTCATGGTCCTCTTTGAGAACAAAGGACAAATGCCCCTTGTAAGTAGCTTCTCCTCTCCTCTTCTCTCCTCTCTGTCTTTACCTGGGGGTACTCTACCCCAGTGACCACACATTTCAATGATCAAAAGTTGCATTTTTTCTTTGGGTTGACTGGCCACATTTCTTGATGAAAGATCAAGTCTTAAACCCAGTTCACTCTGGAGTTCATAGATTAGAATATTGTCCAATAGGTCCCTGCCCTCCTAGCACAGAGTGAATGTAAATACTGAATAGTAACTTTATAGTAATAGTAGTTTCTCTCTTGGCCAGGAAGCCTAAGAGTCATTTCCTCCCAGTTTGATTTTTTTTTCTTTCTGGATTAAAGGGGCCATCTAACTTCTTAAAGAGGCCTATTCACTGAATGGGTGTTACCTCATTCAAAGTGAGAACCTGAAAAGACTTTAGACTACCAGGGCCAGGGTCTCCCAATGCATCCTGGGCTATCTCCAGCTATCCTGATGAATGTCTGACTTCTGGGCCTAGATGTCTCTGGAAGAGAAAGTGAGGCTGGCAACCTTACACAGCCCTCTCTCACTCAAATGCAAGTCATATCATTTCCCTGATGTCATGGTCCTCTTTGAGAATGAAGGACGAACACAAGAAGAGAGAATATCAAAAACAGAAAAATACACATTAACATTACATTTTGTCAGCTACAGAAAAGCAACAAAGGTTTTCTGAGTAAGTGGGACTATGTACCAATGTTTCTGTGATTCTATGGTATACAAAGGGAAATAGGAAAGAACAAAGGTGAGAAATTTATTGTGACCATACTTCCAGAGCTTTGAAGGGCAGATTCAGGAAAATGGACTTTCTATGGTATGTGATAGTGAATGAGCTGCAGAATAACTTTGAGCATGCTAAAGGCATTAGAGCAATGCTTTGCGAAGAAACTGGGATTGTTTAGCCTGAAAAAGAGAAACCTTACAGAGGCATCAAAGACCAGATCTTGGGAAAGGTCTGCATTTCATTGTCCATATAAATTTTTAACATCTCCCATTGTTCCAAAAGAGTAAAGATAGTTTTTTTTTAAGTATAGTAAATCCTTATTTCCATATGTCTTTTTCTCTCTAAAATATCAATAGAAGCTACAGGGGTGCAGGAAAGCTGGATAAACCTGTTTATTGAATTAATTTATTTAACATAAGTGAGTTTTAGTATCCAGAATAAAGTTTAATCCTCAGAAAGATTTTAGACTTTGTCTAAGCTCCATAAATTCAAATATATTGTAGGGATCATGGCCAGTGTTTAAGACAGTAACCTGTGCCTCATTATTAGACTAACTTGTGCTGCGATCCCCGTTCCCCATTTGATCACCTACATCATTCTTTGAAGTGATTGTGGGAGTATTGAGGGGCCTCCTTCGGGCCAGAAAGAAGAGACAGTCACTTCAAGAGCAGTTGCCCATGTCACCTAAATAGTATGTATTTCTATGATGGTTTCCTTATAATTATCATGACACCAGTAGGTAAACATATTATCACCCCTGTTCTACAGGTGAAGAAGTGGAAATGATCGTTCACAGTCCTCCAGCATCTGGGTCAAATTAGGAGATTGTGATTTAAACTCCCCTCTAAGTCCATAAAATAGAGTACGGTTTTCCAGAATGCAATGGGAATTTCTGGGCTCTTTGGTTCAACCCATTCTTGAATAAAAATCCCTTCTCTAATAGACCTAACGAGAGGGCTTCCAAACTTTGTCTGAAAATCTAGGTGCAGGGAATGCATTTCTCTTTTGTCTTTATATTTCTAACCCCCAGAACTGTGCCTTGACCATAGTAGATACTTAATAAATGCTAATTTTGATTGGACTCAAGAGTAATACCCTGCCAACTGAGGCAGATCCTTTCTGTTTTAGATATTTCTATTAGGAAAATTTCCTTTACAGCAAATATAAAATCTGTCTCTAATTTCCACTCATTGTTCCCATTTCTATTCTTTGTGGTCAAATAGAAATTAGTCCCTCTTCCATATATCAGTCCTTCAAATACTTGAAGATAGCTATAATACCCTCCTTTAATCTTCTTTCGGCTAAGCAGCCCCATTTCATTCAAATTATCCTTAGAAAGTATCTTATAGGCAATAGCCTTACATCCTGGGCCTCATCTCATTCTAGTTGCCCTTCTTTAGACTCTCAAGCTTGCTTATCAATGGCATTCCAAAAATACAGCTTTGAGTGTCCTTCCCACTACAGGGAGCTATCTGATAAACATTACTACCATTTTCATCATTTTTTCAAAGTCCTTAGCCACACATTACGGATACTTTAAAAAATATTAATCTTATCAGAAGGAAAGAAAACAGTTGTAGACCAAACCAATCAGCTGACAATAGTTCATCTTCCCTATAATGAAATATTATTTTCAGGTTAGTCTCCTTTGTCTGTCATGGAAGCGCAGATAAATTAAAGTAGCAACTTTTTTGTGTAATGGGAAGAGGAAGATCCATCACCATCCTTCTAGGTATATTATAACTTGCATATTCTTAGAGAAAATATGACACATTTATTGATTCCCTCACTCCTTTATCTATAGCCAGCCCAAACCATTTGTAACAATAAAATGAAAACATTGGCAAAAAAAAGTCTTTTTTCTCATCTGCTTTCGGAGATCAGTGCCTGACAAATTTTAACAGAGTACTTCCTTTCTCAGTGGTATATTCTGTCCAACTCATTTCTCAGCAGCAATAGAAGATAATCAATGGGTTTAAATAAATGTCCACTGACATCTCATTTCATAATTCCATATTACAGATAGATTTTTTTAAACTGGAAAATGCAACTTGTGGCCATTGCAAGAAGACATGAATATTATTTTTTTTAATGCACTGTCAGAAACAAATGCACACGTTAAAAATAAAATAAAGCAACACATAACTATGACAACAACAAATGGATGGGTCATAATGTATTTAGGTTAAATTTGACCAATCTGACCTCTTCATCAGAAATTACCTTCTCAGCTCTACAGTGCACTTTACTCTTTAAACGAAAAAGTGAATCCCACAAATACTACAACAGATTTACATTTAATAATAACCATCCTGTAGCAGCAGGGGATACATTTAAACATTTGAGCACTGACTGTTTATTGCCATGATTATTCTGACAGTCACAATGAGCCAGAATCTCCCAGTATAAAATAAATGTCAATGGAAACTACATTCAAAGCAACATGGATTTGAAGGGAAATGGTGAGAGAGGAGGGGAGATAATTCAAAAGCTGATTTTCACTCTAATAGCCATAATAGAGAGAGTCAGGAAGACCTTGAGGATATTCACCATTCATTCCACAAGAAAATAATAAATGACTACTGTATATCAGACCAGATATTGAAGTATTATTCACTACCTGTTACTGTAACTGTTTTACAGTCGTTTCAGTTGTGTCTGCCCCTTTTGCAACCCCATCTAGAGTTTTCTTGTCAAAGATACTAGAGTGATTTGCCATATCCTTCTCCAACTCATTTTACAGATGAGGGAATTGAGGCAAACAGGGTTAAGTGACCTGGCCAACACAGCCAGTTAGTGTCTGAGGGCAGATTTGAGCTCAGGTCTTCTTCGCTCCAGGCTCAGTGCTATAGACACGGTACCATCTGGCTGCCCCACCTGACTCCTATTTCTAATGAAGAGGAAGCCCTCCTTTCATATAATTGATATCATGCTCTCCCCTCTTTTCCAGCTGATTTGGCCTATTCTCAATATTATCTTTTCTTACCCTATCTGCTGATTTCTCCCATGCTGCCTACACATACACACAAACCTTTTGCATCTTTAAGAAAAACTACAACACTCAGCAGATTGCCACAATCACTGCTACTTTCTATCCCAGTAATATTTTGAATCTCTTTCTCAGATAAAGTCCTTGACAAAGTTGTCAGTACTCCGAAACTCTACTTCGTCTCCTTTCATTCTCTTTCCTCCCTCCAATCTCATTGCCAATTTCATCAATCAGCTGAAACTACATTCTCCAAAGTTATCATTGACCTCTCAGTTGCAAAATCTAATGGCTACCAGCTGCGAGTCCCCTGAAATTAACTTGCATTTATCATGTATATATTTGCATATATTTATATGTATCTATATATTACATGTATATATGTATTGATAGAAGGTAAGATCCTTGAATTCAGACACTATTTCATGTTTGTCTTTGTATCTCTAGTGCCCATCATAATTCTTGGCACATAGATGTTTGTTTATATAATTGTATATGTATGTAAGTATATATATATGTATACATATATGCGTGTGTATATATATGTGTGTGTGTATTTACACACTCTCCCTGGGGCTCAGTTTCCTTATCTAAAAAAAAAAAACGGGGTACTGAGGGTTGGACTATAACTACCCAGAGGTCTCTTTCAAGTGTAGGTCTAGAATGCAGGGATTGATTGATCACAACCAGGAATTAACTTGGGTAACTGAGGATGTATGTCTAAAGGTTCAATTATTTTAATAAGATAGTATTTTAGATGTTGGAAAGCTGACAATAGGATCCCCAAGTTTCCAAAGCATCCCCCAACCAAAAAAATACTTCATATGTATTTTCTATTTTCTTCTAAATCTTGTCATTTCCAGTCCCAATAAACACGATGATGTCCTTGAGGATAGCAGCTTTGTCATTTCTCTCTTTTTATCCTCTGTTCCTGGTAAACAGGAACCCTTAATAAATGTGCGTTGGGTGAATGCATGAATGTCATTAAGTTCAACAAAATTGATTCCCCTATAATCTATCTCAGAACAATCACCGCAGAATTCAACAAATAGAAAATGAAATTTAACAATAGTTAAGTTTGTTAAGACTGACTTAACAACAGTGTCTTCTGGCTATAATTATTCCCAGTTGGCAAATTAACTTTCTTCAGGTAAGTAATATCATTTTTTAATGAAAGTAGAAACTGACTGCAGTTATAATTAAAGACCAGCCTTATTTGCTATCAGTATATTTTGAAACTTCATACTAAGCCTGAATAATTAAATCACACTTTCTTCCTCAATGTGCATGTCTAGCTGAAGGGTTCCCCACAGCCAGCAGATATGGTTTAGAAATTTAAAAGAGTAGAAAAACACAGAGCAGTAGTAATCCTTTAGGCAAACGTTGTCTCATCCCTAGCATATTCACAGGATTGGTACCATCCCAGAACATTAGAGAGTGGCCCTATTTTCTTAAAAGCAAATATTTGGACATTTTTGGATAGAAAACAATCTTGATTGGATCAAGTGGGTTTAATAGTTGGAAATAAATCCTAATGTTTCTGGACAAATGGGTGTTACCTTGAGCCTCCAGTCACCTGTGAAGGATAAGAGTCAGAGAGGATCTCGAGAGATATATTACTATATCTCCTAGTTATGGCGTGGGAGAGAGCTGATGGGAACTGATTTTCACATAGTATGTTGGTGAGTCCTAGGCCTCCCTGCCTTGTTTTCTCGTCCCCTAAGCATCCATGGGGTCGGACATCTACAAAGAGTTACACATGACTGAACAACAATGAAAACCTTCCCCTCTTCTAACTTGTCCATTTCTGCCAAAGGCACCACCATCAGCATTATACTAATTATACTCTTCACTTTCCTTCACACACCCCCATATCCAAACAGTTGCCAAATTTTGTTTTTTCTCCCTCCACAGTGTCTCCCAAATCCTACCCCTTTTCTACCCTCCTACAGTTACTATGTTAGTTAAAGTCTCCACCAGCTCTCTCTTGGATTATTGCCATAGAAGCCTAATTAGTCTCCCCATCTCAATTCTCTCACCAAGCCAGCCCATCTAAAACACAATTGCCAAAGTGATTTGCCTTAGACACGGGCAAAACCATGTCCCTCCACTAGTCAATCTGCTCTAAGGGCTTCCTACTACATCTGGGAGAAAATGTAAAAATATAATACAAAGGTTCTGTTTACCTTTGAAAATCCTATACAATCTGCCCCAGTCTATCCGTCTAGCCTCACTGGATATCACTCCCGCTCTGGCATTTTGTAATCCAACCAAACTGGCCTTCTCTCTGTTTCTAAACCATAACACTTAATTTCCCATTTCTACCTCTTTCTCCATGACTTTATATTGGCTGTCCCCTACATCTAGAATATAGTCATTTAGAGACTCCCTCTTCATTGAAGACACAGCTGAAGCACCACCTTCAACATGAAACCTTTGTTAATTCCCCCCCACTACCCACGATAAAATTACTCTGTATATATTTGAGTTTTTTGACTTTATATTCATTATATATGTATTTTTATATGTACTCCATTATTTAATCTCTCTCATTTTCCTGTTTCTTTCCTGAGATAATATTTATAAAATGCTTAACCCAGTGCCTGACACATAGAAGGTACTTAATAAAAGCATGTTTTCTCTCTCTACCCTTCACCTTCCTTGCTGCCTACAAACTTGCCCAAGTCTCTTCTGCTTGAAGGTACTGGACATGGTTAACCTATAGAGAGAACACACAGGGCTGGGGAGGAGGGGGAAAGGCATACAGGGAGGATAGAAATGACAGCTATCATCAAGTATTTGAAGAGCTTTCATGGGGAAGAGAGATAACATTGCTTCAGTTAGGCCTCATGAGCAGGACCAGGAGCAATGGGTAGAAGATATAAAGAGGGCATTTTAACTTTTATGTGGAGTAAACCTTCCTAACAATTCAAGCTGTCCCAAAGTAGAAGAGCTGCCTGGAAACATGTGAGCTCATTCTCCTTGGAGATCTGGATGACCACTTGGTGGGAATGTTATAGAGGATGTTTCTTTTTCATGTATATTTTGACCTGGATGGCCAACAAGATCCCTTCCAACTTTCAAATTCTGTTATTCAACACATTCACTGAACATGGAAGGTAATAATGCCTTTGTGGTTTTCTTCATATGCGTTCATGTCTACTATTGTCAGATCATGAGTTGGTCAAGCATGCTAAGAGATCACTTTATTTTTAGAAAGGAAATTAAGTTGAATTCAGTCCAGAGGATAGAAAACCAGATTATGAAGGGTCTAAAGTCTAGGTCATAAAAGGTCCAACTGAAGGAACAAGGGATAAGAAATCATGATCTCCTCCTCTATTCTACCACAGGGATGACCGCAGCATTTCATCACTTATTCAGAAGTGAAATTATTTTATCTTATCACAAGTCAATAACATTTAGTCATTCAGTTTCTTCTATGTGTAAGACATTGTGCTAAGCACTGCAGTCACAAATTGGAAAAAAAAAGAAAGACAATCATCATCCTGGAGGATCTTATACTATACTGGGGGAAGACAACACACAAAAGAAGCTGAAAAGGTAGGGGAGGTACAAGACTGAGGGCCATGGTGAAATTAGTCAGAGAAATTCCAAAGTATTGCACAACTTTTGAATATTCCATCATTCATCATATTTTACTCTTACTAATCTTATTGTTCATCCTCAATAATCCAGGTCATCACTCCTGCTCTGTCTTCACTTTCCTTCCTTCCTAATCTGAATTCTATAGTTAACCATTTCAGCTACATATAACCCTCTACTCTAAAATCTCTTGTCCTCTGGTCCAATTGCAACTTTCATTTACTAAATCTGAAAACGGAATTATTCATTGTATGCTTCCTCCCGTCCTATTTACAAAGCATTGAACTGAGCTGGAGAAAGTCATGCAGCTGAATTGATCAGACATTCCACCCAATTATATTATCTAATCTCCACTGGGCCTGAATACAGCCATTTTTAAAAACTTTATCCTATCAGGGCTGAGGAACCTGTGGCCTCGAGACAACATGTGTCTCTCTAGGTTCTTAAGTGTGGCCCTTTGGTTGAATCCAAACTTCATCTCAAAGGGCTGTACTTGAGGGCCTAGAGGTCCACATGTTGCCTTGAGGTCTCAGGTTTCCTACCCATGCCAGATTCTCTATTCCATTTCCCACTGCTATTTCAAACATTCTTCCCTTCCTACAACATCCTTTCCTCTACCCTACAATCTCATTGTATACTTTCCTGAGAAATAGAAACCATAATGTATAAGTTCCTTCTGCTTTCCTTCTGTGTATCAATCCCCATTCTTTCCTTTACTATAGTGCTTGATGATGGTATGGTACTTCTCCTTGTCAAAGTCAATCCCACAACATTGACACATATTCACATCTCCTCTTCTATAAGAGGTTGGCATCACAATCACAAGTTCCCAAACTCCCTAATCTATATCTTTGTATTTATTGTGTCTTTCTCTGCTGCCTATAAACATGCCCATCTCCCTCATCTCCAAAAAACCTTAACTAACTAGACCCAACATGACCTCCAATTACTCTACTACATTTCTCTTTCGTTTCTCAGAAGAAAAAATATTGAATACATTTTCTAGACTCATTAATCTGTTCCCTGTCTTCTCACTTATTCCTCAGACATTTACATTGTGCTATCACTCAACCCAAATGCATCTCTATATGAAAGATGTCACTTAGGAGCACCAGAGAACCTTCTCTTCCACTGAAATTCATACTATTTTCAGAGATTTAAAGAACTATAAGTAATTTGGATGGACCTTATGTGGAGGATATATAAGAGTCAAAGAAGAACGTATGATATGTTTTAAGATCACAGATCCATTGAAGGTTTGAAGAATCACATGTCTTCAAATACTGCTTTTGATGTCCCAGATTGTCAAAGGGCAGTTAACAAAGTTTCTTGAAATGAGTCTAATAGGGCTAAGAGGTTATTGCTACCACTCATGAACCCATATCCAGGGTGCTCCCTATCAATTAGCAGTTAGAGTTCATAAGATTTTAGAAAGGGTATTTACAAAGTAGGTTGAGCAAGGAGAATTGTTAAAGGAACTTTCTTCCAAATGCTCTTCTTGTACACAAAAGGTCACCACGGACATTGTACTCAAAATAAAAGAAAATAATTTAGCCAAAAGATAAACTTGTGGCTCTTAATTACTGAAAATTATTTTCTACTTTTGTGGAGTACTCATAAAGTTCTTTTTAATAATCTCAATTCCAGTAGTCAGAGCCTTGGGAGAGGGCTGATGCTATCTCTTCTTGGGCATCTTATCTGTTCTCCATATGTCTCTGACTTTTTGATACCAATGTTGCTGTCAACTGCTGATGTGGGAACACTGCTAATAGTTCTGGTGGACATCACTACAGGCCTTCTATCACTAGTGGGATCTTTGATGGGATGAAGAGATCTCCCAAATTGAAATGCTTCTTTAGAGTGGAATAGAATATGGGGGAGGAGAATTCTCTCCTCCCCACCAAATGATTGTCTCTATGCGTTTGTTGTAAGGATCAAATGAGATAATACTTATAGAGTCCTTAGTACAAGGTCTGGCACATAGTAAGTGTTAATAAATGCTTCCTTCCTTCCTTCCTTCTTTCCTTCCTTCCTTCCTTCCTTCCTTCCTCCCTCCCTTCAGTCCTTCCTTCCTTCGTTCCTTCATTCCTTCCTTCCTCCCTCCCTTCCTTCCTTCCTTCCTCTCTTCCTTCCTTTCCCCTGTCTATGATACAACACAAACTGCTCAAGTAGAATAACATCATCTACACATATTGTGCTATTGCTGTGGTTCCTATGAAAGATTATCAATCCTCACATGTTATTTTGATGCCGTTTTCTCAGTTCCTGTGTACAGTTTTTAATCTTGAACAGACAACTGGAATTTAAATGCCCATTATTGAAATAGAGAGGGAGCAGATTTGAGTCTATGAAACCATGTGGTTAATGATCAAAGTGTGGGAGGCAGAGGAACAAAAACCTTTCCACCAGATTGATTGACTTTAGAAACATCCTTTGGATAATGATGAGAAAATTCCACAGAATCCACAATTTTTATTTATCTAAAAAAGTCATTTTTGACATCTTTGTGAGGAAAAATAATCCCAAATAGATCAGATATTAAACATTAGGTAAATTAATATAAAAATGAGGATCCTAATTTTATTTCATGCATTTTCCATTTCTCTGCTCTCAACTAAATAGTATTGGAAAGATTTTAGGGCTTCCATCTTTAAAGACACAAAAAGTCTAAATAAATTTTCCTTTATACTCTATGCATTACAAAAAAAAACATCAGCAATACTAATAAAAATATTTTTTACCTTAATGTGAATAAGGAGAAAATAACTTTGTCAATTCTTTGCTTAGCATCTATAGACTGGAAAATAGAACTAAGTCAATAACTTGTGAAATCTCTTCTCTTTTCATTTAATGACTAAAAACAAACCAAGTGGCCTAGTAAAAGTGTACTATAGATTTTGTTTTCTTGCTGATCAATAATAATGATTGATACATTCAACAAAAAGAAGCATAGAATTTTTTTTTATAAGGTTACACTTGTCTGTTTTGTGGTCAAACAAAAAAGACAAACATTAAGACACTTTTAAAGCCATCTTTTACCTATATTAAAATTTTGGGACATCCCAAAAATCTCATTTCAATTTTCAGTTTTATTAGTTTAAAAACAAAAACTGGACTAAGACTTTGAAAGTACCCTATATGCTTAATATATGTTGTTTCTAAAACTTAAGATCTAGTAAAAATCAAGACCAATGATCTTGTCATCTCTCTGTCTCTGTCTGTGTGTGTGTGTGTGTGTGTGTGTGACTACATCTCTCTCTGTGCATGTCTCTCCCTCCTCTTAACTTATTAATTCAGCCCTTCTTTTGTTACATTAATTCATTTATCCAATTCATTAAGCCATTTATTCACTCCATTCATCTATTAATTCATTCCTTCATTTACCTTTTCATTTATCCAATAACTATTTTTTGAGTAACACTAAACAGTAGTTTACCATTGATCAAGTGAACTTTTGAGTTCTTCTTTAGTAAAGTAAATCACTTCCCCTGCAGTTTCCTAGAATTATAACGTCCCACAACATGCTCATATACCCTAATCTTCACGTCTGCATCTCTGTTTATAGATTTCACAGAGATGACATGTTTGCAAAAATGAGATGAGTCACCATAATAAGGAAATGAAGGGCATTATTTTATAATTTGTTATCAAGTGAAGACAGATCTCGGCTATGGTCCTTTGGTTTTGGTGCTTTTGAAATGCAAATGAATGTATTGTTAATAAAGATAATAAGAATTAATAAAAGTGACAAAAATGTATCATTATTGGTAGTACTTTAAAGTTTCAAAAGCGTTTTTCTTATATCAACCCTGGAAGTGAGGTGGGGTAAATACAATTATTTCTATTTTACAGATGAGTAAACCGAGGCTTTGAGAGGTTAAGTGACACTATGCTATAGAAAGTGGTACTTTGCTTTGGAAAGTTATAGACAATCCATCAACAAACATATAAAAACCACGGGATGATTCTGAAATGTTGTTGTTGTTGTTGTTGCTGCTGTTCAGTCTTCTCTGACTCTGTGTGACCCTGTGTACTTTGACCTGGGGTTTTCTTGGCAAAGATACTGAAATGGTTTGTCATTTCCTTCTCTGGTATATCTCCATTTTACAGATTAGGAAACTGAGGCAAAGAGGTTTAAGTGACTTGCCCAGCACACAGCTAGTGTCTGATGTCAAATTTGAACTCATATCCTCCTCACTCTGGGTTCATTATTCTATCTACTGAGCAACCTAATGGGAGAAATGGTTCTTTATTTTTACTGATCTCTATCTAAAATTTAACATTTATGTCATTTATTTAAAAATGTTATTCTGATAAAGGGTCTATTGGCATCAGCAGACTGCAAAAGGGTCCATCAAACATGCACACACACACACACACACAAACACACAAAGGATAAGAACTCCTGTTCTGTCCTATCCTGTTCTCAAAGCTATTAATCCCACTTACGTTTAGGGACTTGCGAGTATGGGGAGGAGATCTCTAGAGCTGTAATTTCATCCATGGAGGAAAGTCCCAATGCAGAAATTTCTACTGCCAAATAGATTGACAGCTCTTCTCTCATTTATAGCTTTACAAAGAACCTGGGTCACTCATAATTCAATTGATTTGTTCCCTAAGGTCACATAGCCAGTAACCAGGCCTCCAAGACTCCATAGCCAGGTTTTTTTTTTCCTATTCTACTACACTACCTCTGAAACAAAGAGGTTAAAAAAAATTAAGTCACTAGATTCTTGATGGCATTTCCCCCATGGAGGGGTTGCATTTCATTTAAAACCTCTTGAAGCTGAAAGTGTTCCAGGAGCAAGAAGCATGGCTTGATAATAGTGAAATTACTTATGTGAGCAGGATTTTGAGACAAGAAGCCCCAAAGGGCAAACCCCCTATGGTGCTTACACCTAAGACCAAGATAGGCCTTGGATTTGAAGTCACAGGATGAGGTCTATCATTTATTTGCTTTCTGATAATGAACAGTTACCATCTTGTAGGAGACTCAGTTTCTTTACCTACAAAGTAGGGGGTATATCAGTACTATCTTCCTTGGGTGACAGGGATTGCATCCTCCTATCAAACTGCCTTCCATCTAGGTCTCTATTTTAAATGCATCTACTTATTGATACATTGCCACCTGCAATTAAAATATAAGCTTCCAAAGAATATGGACACTCCTTTTAACCTTTCTCTGTATCCCATGTATTCAGCACCTCTGGGCACTTAGCCAGCACTTTAGAAATGCCTGTTGAATAACTGATAATAATAGTATTTATGTTTTGGTCACCTTGGAGAAAAGAAGGCTCAAATTTTAAATTTAAAATATTTTAGTCACTATTATCTCCACCCTTGATGATGTTTTTCTAACCTGAGAACATTTTTTAGTTTTTCTTACTTGACCCCCAAAGCTGATATTTACCAGAAAATCACTTAAATCTTTATGCTACTGAAATGAAGAGGAATCAAAATCCCTTATTTGTGTTTTTTCTTAGTATTACTTCTATTTCCACTCAGCAATTTGACTATAAAGTCCAACTGCTTCTTAGCTTTGGAAGATGTGTTGATCAAATGTCTAACTCTCACCTAGGTCAGCCTTGGTATAGTGACAAAAGGATGGATTTGTAATCAGAAGGCCTGGTTCAAACCCCAATTCTTTCCCCTCACTACCTGGACCCCTGGTGACCTTAGACAAGTTTTATAATATAGAGGTCTCACGTGATTCGTATCTAAGATGGAAGGGTTGGCCTAGTTCAAATCCTTTGATAACCTAGCACCCTCCTACCTATTCAGTCTTCTCATACCTTAGGCCTCACCATATACACTTTGATTCAGGGACAGTGCCCTCCTTTCAGTTCCACAAAGACTAAGACATTCTATCTCATCTCTGAGCATTTTCTCTGATTGTTCTCCATGCCTGGGATGTTCTCCCTCCTCATCTCTGCTGACGGCTTTCTCTAGCTTCCTTTTAGTCCCAACTAAAGTCTATAAGAAACCTTTCCCAACCCTTCTTATTTCTAGTGCCTTTCCTCTGTTAATTATTTCCTATTTATTCTATGTATAGGTGGTTTGTACACATTTGTTTGCTGGTCATCCCCATTAGATTGTGAGCTCTCTGAGGACAGGGACTGCCTTTTGCCCCTTTTTGTATCCTCAGCACAAAGCACTGTGCCTGGCACATAGTAGGTCTTGAGCAAATGTGCCTTGACTGAATAGTCCTCTGAGCCTCAAATACTCTCTCTCTCTTTACCTATATCATCTAGAACCCTTCGGTACATAGAGTGCTCAGCTCAAGAGTCACTTACTATGAGAGACACATTCCCTAATTCCCCTAGTTATGTGTGTTTCATCCAAATGCCTGTGTTTCCTTTGTATCTCTCCTGCTTTTATTTGATTATGAATAGGATGAAATAGATTTCAAGTTCTCTGAGGCCAGTTTCTTTTAATCTTTGCATCCCCAGTGTCTACTACAGTGCCTCACACATAGTAGGCATTTAAGAAATTCAAATTAGTCTTCTTCTCCTATATTCACAGCTTTTATCCTATATTTTTCCCCATGGTTGCCTTCTATTAATTATAATTCTTATTTCTCTATTGGAGTATTAATGTTTTGTATGAGCAACAAGGAGGCAGAATTAAGGGGCTTAAAAAAGTCACTTGCCAGACATAGAGGCTGTCCTTGAATCATAGCAACCAAAATGTCAAATAAATCACATATTTATTCTGATTAAAAAGTCAGTATGGGTATCATGTAGAATGGTCTTCAATTCCCACATGGTAATACTGGAACTACTTAAGATACATTTCTAGAAATATGTCCATTTACTTTTCTCATCCATGTGATCATGATTGGCCTAAGATTCACAAAGCTACCATTGTATTAGTACAAAAGAATTCACAGAATAGATAGAAATCTTGGCTTAAAACCAAGGAGATGTGAGTTCAAGTCCCCACTTCGACATACATTGGCTCTTTTCCTCTAGGCAAGGCTCAGCTCTTAACTTCTCAAGGTCCATGAAACAATGAAAGAGAAGGT
Source organism: Pseudochirops corinnae (assembly GCA_028646515.1). Taxonomy (NCBI): domain Eukaryota; kingdom Metazoa; phylum Chordata; class Mammalia; order Diprotodontia; family Pseudocheiridae; genus Pseudochirops; species Pseudochirops corinnae. Next base: position 175,920,213 of record CM053591.1, read on the forward strand.
CCCCATTACCTTGGATTTAGGAAGATTCTTATCAAGAGCTTCTTATATTAATGAAATTGTTTGGCCAAAAAATAAAATTATATAAAATATGCAAAGAAGAACACACTATCTTTTAAGGAAGTCTTTCCCACTTTGCTTTACTTAATAGGGAATTGGTTTTGTATGTAAAGTGCTTTTGCAAACCTTAAAATACAACCTGGATGTCTGTTATCACTATTACCATCACCATTATTATTAGACACCACACTATTCACCCACCCACTGTTCCTGTTTCTACCCTCTTAGAGTCGGCAGAGCACAGGTCTAGAATTTGATTTGTGTGACAGATCTTCCAATACCCAAAGGCAGTTCCTCAATCTATCAGTAAATGGCATGTTGTCCTCTCATCCTCCAGACATTCGCCAGTGCATCAATCCACCTTCTCAAACGTGACACCTAGAGATCACTAGAGTACTCAGACACGGTCTGACAAAAGCAGGGTACGAGATGTCTATCTCCCCTTTCCCTCATTCTGGGTGTGTTGTCTCTCTTCACACATGTTATGATGGCTAAATTTTCTTTTTTGGTTCATATATCTTATTGTTTGCTGATCCATTTTAGACTGGAAGTCCATTAAAACCCACAAATCTTTTCCACATGTACTGTCTTAGACATTCCTCTCCCATCTTTTCCATGTGAAGTTTTTTTTTTCTTTCCACCTAAGAATAGAACTTTACATTTAATTCCAATTAAAATTCAGCTTCTAAGATCTGGCCCATCTTTCTATCTTGTCAAGATCTTTTTGGATCCAAGCTCTGTCATCCAACATGTTAGCTCACCCTTCTAGCTTCATGCCATCTGCAAATGGGACAAGTGTGCCATCTAAAGCCTTTGCAAAGAGTGTAGAAAAACACAGGGCCAAGAAGCAAGCATTGCATAAATTTATGTTTTTCACCCAACACCAGAGTATTATGTTAATTCAACAACTCAATTCAACAAGCATTTATTAAGCCCCTATTGTATGCCATGTACTATGCTAGATGCTGGGGATGCAAAGACAGAAATGAAACAGTTCCTCCCTTCAACGAATTTACATTACACAGAGAAGTAATACAGAATATATTCAAAGTATGTACAAAATGATTTTGCAGTGGAACTAACAACTTGGGATATCAGGATACATATTCTAAAAGAGTTTGTACTTGAGCTAAACATGTAACGCCATGAAGGATTTCATAAGGAGGGATCAGGAGTGTATTTCGAGACTCCATCACATGCAAAGGCCTAGAGACAGAAGATAGAAGGTTGAAGGGCAATTATTTATGGAAAAAATAGCAAATAGGTATGTTCCTCTGGGTTGAAGAGTGTGTAAAGGAGAATAATCAAAAGCTTGTCAAGATAAGCTTGAGTCAGATTGTGAATGGCATTCATCACCAAAAAGAGAGGTTTATATTGTATGATGTAAGAAGAAGGAGCTATGGGAAGGGACTTCTGATCAGGAGAATGACCTGATCAGACCTGTACTTTAAAAATATCAATTTGGTGGCTCTGTGGAAGATGGATTGGACAGGGGGGAGACTACAGGTAGGAAGATCAACAAGAAAGCCCTTTGAATCCAATGCAGAAAAACTCCATATAGGGTTGAAACTCACAGTTTAAGAAGTGCTAAGGGGATCATGAGTGGAAAAAGTTTAAGAAGCCCTGCATTGACCAAGTGAGAGATAATGAAAGCATGAATTACTTCTTCACCTGGGAGAGGGAGAGCCTCTTGAGTGAAGAGAAGGGGAAGGATGCAAGATATGGCAGGGAGGAAGAATCAACAAGATTTGTCAAATGATTAGATGAGGTGAGCACAATAAAAGTGAAGAGTAAAATGGACTGGAAGGACGCTGGTGCCTTTGATAGAAATAGGAAAGTTCAGAATTTGGTTGGGTTTCAGGGAGTGTAAAGCCAATCATGAGCAGCTCTGCTGCTGTGAATAACTTTAAGGTCTAATCACATAGTATGGTTACTCAGAAATAATGAAAAGCAAAAGATGCAAGAAACTAAAGCACAACATTCACAATATAACATAAAAACTTATTGCTATGGTGGCCAAAGAATCTTCAACAAAACATATCACTCAGTATGTCACAATCTCCTCAATCAATATAAAGTACCCAAGTCAAGTCTTTCATTTTGACTCCAGAATGGTTTCAGATCATCCTTAATCCAATCATCCTTAAGGGGTAGCAGAAAGTACAAATACCATCCACCCCTAGGTCACAATAAGTTACAATATCATTAGTTACCACTGCGTATCCAAGTAAGGTCTTCTTTCATCTTAATTCAAGGCTGACTTCAAAATCCCATGGCTCATCTTCCAAGCTCCCAGCTCTTACCTGGATTCACATCCAGACAGCTCTCTGCTTTAGTTCTATATCTCAGTCCATAGGGACTATTCCCCTTCAAGCTCTTCACAATTTTTCTTTCTAGGAAAACAAATCTTAATAGAGCTACAAACAATATTTATACAAATTGATGGTACTATCCTCTCAATTCACTTTCTGTCTTAGCAACACAAAGCAACAGGCAGAGCGCTGACAAAGTACACAAATTAACAGACAGAATGCTTCTGTCTGACAAAGTAACACAAACCAGCAGAGTGCTTCTGTCTGACAAAATAACACCAACACAGAATAACAGACTGAACAACAGAGAGAGTGCCAACCTCATAAATATCTCTCTCAACTCTGCTTGGTCCCAGCTCATGCTGGACCTTTTATCTGCCCTGCTCCTTCCTGGTCCACTCTTTTGGCAAGCTCCTCCCAACGTGGGCTCCATGTGATAACCTTAGGCCTATTAAGGGTAGGGAAAGTCTGAAACTGCCTCTATTAAGGGCAACACAAATGTATACTGTTTCCAACAAAGACTTCACACAATCAAAGGTGAGGATCAAAGTCACTTGAATAGCTGAAACAAACAGCAAAGTACTACTTTGCTATATACATATACATATACATATATATATATACATATATATATACATATATATATACGTATATATATATATATATATATGAAGGAAGCATAGTCTCCTCCCTTAGGAGCTCATAGTTCATTCAGTTGGTGAGACAAGCCACAATACAGGAAGAGAGTTAAACCATCAAAAAGACATTCAGTTGGAAATGTTCAGCAGGCACTTGGTAATGTGGGGATAGAATGGAGGCACTAATATGATTCTATCTATGTTGATTGATCAATCAGTTGATCAATAACAGTTCAAGCTATATATTCCTTAAACATAAATGGATTATATTTATGAAATCCTGTGAAAAGCATGAGCCCACATACTGAACATCTACAGACAAAACAAAAGACCTTGTCCCTCAACAGCTGGCATTCTACTGAAGAGGTTCATGTGTCATCTTCAGCTCCACCCTCATCATTACTATTTATTGTTCTACTCAAGTCTTCTTCAAATTGAAAGGAAAATTAGATAGCACTGAGGTATAAAGTGTATACTGATCAGGGTCATTACTCATCAACCAAAGCAAATGCCAAATAGATGAACAATTTAACATTGCTATTAAATCATGCTATAAACAAGTAGTAGAGAACAGAATGTTATCTTTCTCGTAATCATTGGGGTGTGTGTGTGTGTGTGTGTGTGTGTGTTTGAGTGAGGGAAGGGTCTTACCTAGCTGTAACTTAGAGGAAGTTTTAAGAAACAAAAATGGGTGAACTTAATTATATACCTAAAAGTAAAAAGCAGATTGTGTGGGCACTCAACTTTTCTCCCCACCCCCCTCATTCAGAGCACAATTTATAAACCTCTACAGGTCAACAACCTCTCCTTTGACAATCCATGTCTTCATATTTCCCAGAATCCTTGCATTAGCCACACCCTGATTACATGAAAAAAATAATGCTGCCTGCAATGCAGAGCAGAGGGTAATACCTTTTTTTTTAAATTTTTCCTGAGGCTAACTAGCAGAGAGGGAGGTAGAGTGCTTAATTTGGAGACTCCCAAATTTAAAGACCCTTCCAGGCACTGCTTTGTCCCAGTCTTGGATGTAGGATGGCAATTGTGAGCCTGAAGCAGTGGAGAATGAGGAGAGGATGCTGGGGTTCTGTTTCTTGCTACAAGAAGGTGGTGTACTAGTTGTAAGTATATTTGTCACAATATCAGGATTTGCAGATAGGCTTTTGTGACCCTGTGATTTTTATTTATTCCTGCACATATTACTCTTAAATGCAGACAAATATACAAAAAACCTGAAACATTCTACATGCAGCTGTCAAGGAGGGTTCTGGGAGGGGGAGAAGGAAGAGGTTATAACAAGAAAACATTTCCTCTTTTTACAGACTATCTGTAATTTAATCTCCAAACCTCAAAAAAGGTTCCTCTGATTTAGAACACAGGATATCTGGTACAATAATAAGTGCTGACTCTGTATCCCACAATTCCACAGGAATGTTGACTAGGCTAGGGGATCCAATCTCTACCACGTAGTAGCACTTCTGAGGGCACTAGGACTTTTCAAAACCCTTGAGTTACTGGGAACCCCTAAACCCTCCAAAACTGTGCTTTTAATACTTTGTGTTTCTTTATATTCTCAGAGGTTGACACTATAAGCATCCTGAAAGCAGGGTCTGTTGTATATTTCCTTTTTATGCCCTAGTGCCTGAGACACAACAGGTGCCTTATAAATGTCTAATGATTGACTGATCACTAACTTTGTGACTTTGAGCAAATACCAACCTCTCAAAATCTCAGGTTCCTGATCTGTAAAATAAGAGGATTAAACAACATGGCGTCCACACCAGTTAGAAATTCTTGATCCTATGCATGTGTGACTGGGGGAAAGAATGGGAAATCTTGGGGAGGGGTAGGAGTAGGATTAAGGACTATAGTCCTATAATCAGTTCCGAAACATGTACCGTATGGTTCCAGTGGGTACAACATGGTGGGAGGAAGAGACTGAATGGGGTAAGATAGAAAAGCATGGCAGGATACAAGCTACATAGCTAGACTAATCAAAGGGTACAAAGAGGCTCTCCTTGCCTCTTCTCTATCTATAGAGGAATTTTCTCCCTTTTGACTTCAAACTTGATTCTATCTATCTATCTATCTATCTATCTATCTATCTATCTATCTATCTATCTATCCATTCATTTATTTATTTTTATTTTTAATCATCTCTTTAGTAACATCCTCATCACTCCCTTTTAACTGAAAAGTTCATGAGCAGACTCTATGGTCAATTACCTTTTATCATCAAGTCATTGCACCTTTTACTCTCCATTATTTAAGGTTTATGAAATAGGTTGATCAGCATATTTTTCCTTACTAACTGAAACTACTTCCTGATGTGTGTGGTTTCTTTCTCATTTTTAGTGGAGTATTGGCACCAGGATCAATCTTTTCCCTAGGTACAGGCACCATGTATAGACATAGATTTTTTTTTTTTTTTGGGGGGGGGAGGCATACTTCTTCATCTTCAAATCACTATAGCCTGATAATTCAGAAAGCATTTTTTCACCCAGTAGATTAGGATATCCTTGAAACTGGCAGGCAACTGAATGCCACAGTGGATAGAATGAGGGCTTAGTAGTTAGGAATATCTGAATCCAAATCCTGCCTGCCTCATGAACTTAATTGTGAGTATAGAAAGTCATTTAAGCTCTTGCAGCCTCAGTCTCCTTTTCTAGAAAATGGGAATGATAACAGCATCTACCTTCCACAGCTATTGTGAGGATCAAGTGAGATGACAAATGTAATGTACTTTGCAAAACATAAAACACTATACAAATGTTAGATATTATTAATAATATGATTTATTAATAACTGAAATATGGCAAAGAATCGGTAATCTCACTAATGTGGGTAGTGTCTCCAGTTATGGTAATTATTTTGTTTTAACTGCTATTTCAACTCTGTACCCTAGTTTGCATTTTACTTTAAAAAAAAATTGTTGTCATCCCCTTCCATTGCCATTCCTGAAAAATATATTATCATTCAATTGTTTGAGTGGAAATTTTATCCATAACCACTTTATTGACAGAACACATAGAAATAAAACATTAATGAATTTGGAATGCAACTAAAATGTAGAAAATCAACATTTTTTTAATATGAAAGTAGTATATATTCTGAAAATCAAAGAAGAGATTAACAAAATTAAAAACAATAAAAATCGTATTAATATGTAAAACTAGAACATGATTTTTAAATAAAAATACATAAACCATTAGATAATTTGATGGAAAAGGATAGAGGAAAAATATAAAAAAAGGAAAAAGGAAAAAAATGGAGAATTCCAAACAAATGAATAAGAAATTTAAATTCTATTAGAAATTATTTTCCCAACTTTATTACCATAACAACTTAATTCAAAAATATGAATACTTATGAAAATATAAAATGCCTAAATTAAGAGAACAAGAAATAGAGAATGTTAGCAACCCAATTTCAAAGGAAGAAATTGAACTATCCACAAATGAACTTATAAACAAAACAACTCCAGGATCAGAAGGACTCACAAGTGAATTCTATCAGATATTCAAAGAACAATTAATTATACTGTTGAATAGACTATTGGCACAAATAGCAAAAGAAGAGATACCAAGTTCCTTTAAGACATAGATATGGTCTTGAGACAAACCAGGAAAAGATAAAGAGAAAAAGAAAATTATAGATCAATATCCCTAATGAATATTAAAGCAAACATTTTAAATATGCTATTGGCAAAGAGGCTAAAACAACATATCACAGCACCATATACTATGACCAGGCTAGATTTATACATGGAAGATAGAGTTGGTTTAATATTAGGAAAACTATAAACAATTTACCATATTAACAACAAAAATAACACAAACCTGATTTTTATCAATAAATACAAAAAATTTTGACAAAATACAGTATCTATTTATATTAAGAAAAAAATGAGAAAACATAGGAATAAATAGGGCTTTCCTTAAAATGAGAAATTGCAGATATTGAAAGCCAAGAACTATCATTA
>CM053591.1:175934067-175954565 GCA_028646515.1 Pseudochirops corinnae
AGCAGAACCAGGAAAAATTTGTACACAATCACAGACACATTGTATGTGTGATGGCCAACTTTGATAAACTGGATTCTTCTCAACAACGTACAGTTATGAGACAACTCTACAAGTCTCAGGATGGAAGGAGATGTCTACATTCAGAGAAAGATCTAGAAAGAAGAGAGTTTAAATGGAGACTGAAAAAATCTACATGCTATCGTTCTTTTCCATGTTTACTTTTGTTTCTTCTTTCCCATTGTTAACTCCATTGGTTACAACCCTTCTATACAACCAGACTAATGTCCAATATGAAAGTATTTGCAGATTCTATACTTGATTGCAAGCTGCCATGGGGGAGGGGAGAGGGAGGGGAAAAAATTTGAAACTCAAGGGATTGTGGAACTGAATCTTGTAAACCAAAAGTAAATAAACAAATCAATTAATAAAAAAAAATCAAAAGAAAGCAAAAGAATATACTTTCCAATATACATTCAAAGGTCCCAGTCTAAGAGAAGCCTCATTACTCTTGACTAGCAATTGTATATTCTCCATTTTCTTGACACAGGATCTGTGTTCTTTGTTTGAGGTTAGAATTTTGAGCCAGAAAAAAAGAAAGCCGTGTGTGTGGGGGGAGGGGAGAGACATGAGAAGTAAAGAGGCCTATGATATTGGCTGAAGGACTACATTCAGTCTCCTGACTCCATGCCTCTTTGTTGACTGGCCCCCATGTCTAGAATACACTCTCTCTCTCCTTCTACCTCAGCTTCCTTTGTTTCTGTCAATATTCTGCTCAAATCTTATCCTCTGCAGGAATTTTTTTTGGGTGCTTTGATTCATCCAATAAATTCCCTATCGGATTACCTCCCATTTACACAGTTTATATCTTCTATATATATATGGCTATTGGGAGACTCTTTTCACCATTGGAATGGAAATCCCTTGAGGGCAGCAACCCTATATTTGCCTCTTTATATTTCAAGAAAAGTGCCCAATGCCTGACCCATACAAAAGGCTAAGTGGGAGAAGATCTCAAGCAACTGAGAAAGATGACAAATGAGGGTGGCCCTTGAACTGAGACTTGTTGGATGCTAGGGGTGAATAGATTTGTTTGCATTCCATTGATTGTCATGTCTTTTTACAAATAACAGTATTGGTTCAATTGCTATTTGCAAAGTTAGTGGTAGAAAGATTACAGGCAGAGAATGGAGGGACGCTTATAGGGCATGTGAGGACATAAGATAGAGATGACTGGACAGCCATGCGATGCTTCTCAATCATTAGAAATGGACAACTCTCACCATTCAGGAGTGCAAAGCTGTAAGGTAAGAGCATAACAGCCAGGTAGAGGGAGAGGCTACAGTGAGGAGGCATGGGATGAAGATCCATAGAGAGCCAATGTGCTATATTGTTCTCCGCCAGCCCCTGCTAATTTCCAAGTAGCATTTGCTAAGAGGATCTATCATACCCTCCCGATACCAGCTTACGGAAGGTACACATTGATGTAGACAATGGAGGAACAAGACAGGACCAGACTGTTTTCCATCATTGCACAGTGAATGTCTTTACAAAAAAGTGTCAGAATAAAGCCCATTCTCTAGGCTTATCATTACTCAGAGGAGATCTCCAGTAGCTACTGGATGGTCATCTAAGCTCTCTCTCAGGCTCTGTGTTACAGTAGTGCAGAAAATACCTCTTTGGTATAAGCTCTATAAACACCTGCTCATTGCTGGATCTTGCTGCCTGGAAGAGGGTTATTCACCATTTAGATAGATTCAAACACATGTATAATAAGGTCATGACAGCTATTCCTGTTAGGATGCTCCAGCCAGCACTGGGACTCCAAAGACAAGATTATAGAGGGGAAAAATGAGAAAAAAAGCTTTAGTCCCTGATTTAGCTTAAAGTCATTCAGAGAAGTGGCAAAGCAGTGAACTCCTTTGATGCCATCCATTGTTTAGAGAAGTCTCTTGAAGGGAACTAAATTAAACCCACCCTGTGGTCTGTGGAATTCTCAGACAATAGCAGAAGCATTCACAGGCATGTCGAGATTTATGTGCCAGAAAAGAAAACACTGAAGACGTACATTAAAAACAACTATATTTTATACGGGATTCCAGTAGGCACCTCATAGGTAACGCGGATTACTCAGCTCAGTTTGGTTTGGGAAAAATTCCCACCCAGATTGCCCAAATAAGGTACCTGAAGGAGATGTGTTTACTCATTTGTTAACTGAGCTAACCTTAGCATGAAGATTGAGACAGGGAGAGGGAAAAGGAGAGGGTGAGGATTAGAGAGGGTGAGAGGGGAAAGTGGAGGGAGAGGGGGGGAGAGAGAGAGAGAGACAGAGATAGAGAGAGACAGAGAAAGACAGACACAGAGAGATAGAGAGAGACAGAGAAAAAATAGAGAAAGTGGTAAACAGAGCAATAGAAACAGAGAAAGGAGAGTCCCAAAGACATACACACACACACACACACACACACACACACACACACACACAGAGTGAAGGAGAGAGGGAGAGAGAATGTTTTAATTTCAATCATCTCATGATTTTTAATGACAGATTGAATTCCCTGTTCTAAAAGCAGTTTGCCTTATCTTTAAAAGCAATTTAAGAAACTCTATTTATATGATTTCATGACACATAACTAACCTTCCTTTGAGATTCAGTTCAGGTGTCATCTGCTAGAGCATGCTTTTTCTGATTTTCTCATTTTAGCCATTCTTCCCAGGGAGTCCATGAAATTGTATGTGTGTGGGAGTCTTAATATTTTGATAATGTTTTTCAATATGACCAATTTCCTTTTTCCCTAAGATTTTTATGCATAGAAAAACATAATTCTGAGAAGGAGTTCTTGGCTTCATCACAGTTAATGTGAGAGGATTCCATGAGACAAAAAGGTTCAGAACACCTGCCAAATTGTTAGTGATCCATCTTCCACAATTTACTTTATATTTATTTTGCATAGAGTTTTCATTTACTGATTTGTAAATATAATGCATCCCAAGTCAACACGAGCTCTTTGAGGACAGGCCAGAGAAGCCGAGGCAGGGCTGCTTATATTCTGAGCACATTAGGGAGTTCTTAGCACATGATGTTTAGTCCTTTCACTCATGTCTGACAATTTGTGACCCCACACTTAGAATTTTCTTGGCAAAGATACTGAAATGGTTTTTAATTTTCTTCTCCAGATGATTTTACAGATGAGAAACTGAGGCAAACAGGGTTAATTGACTTGTCCAGGGTCACACAACTAGTAGGTATGTGAGGCTAAATTTGAACTGAGGAAGAGGAGTCTTCCTGACTCCAGAACCAGGAGCTCTCTCCATTGTGCTACCTAGTTGTCCTGTCTTAGCATAAATAGGTGCTAAATAAATGCAGATTGAATTAAGTAACATAGGTTTCCAATAGTTTTCCCTCTTGGTTTAAACCAAGTGATAAATGGGATCAATGGTTTCTGCAAACAACTTTATGAATACTTTAAAGCTTCAAGGGTAGTAAATTTCATCAATATTAATACTCTTTCCCACAATGCAAACCTTATCCTCATCCCTCACCCATCCCACACCACTCTCACCCCGACCACAACTTGGTGGAGAGTCTTTATTAGCTGCTGTGACTTGTCTTGTGGCCATCCTGGTAAAAACCTTTTTCAAACTTAGCTCCTCAGATAAGACATCTATGATATATCTCACTGGGCCACCAATTCAAAGCCCTTTTTGTTTGGGAGGAACAGCCAGAGTTTGGTCCTGCTAGTATAGCCTTTAGGAATACAGGTCACCCCTGAGCCAGAAGAAGGAATCCGAGGAGAACATTAGTGGACAAAGGCATTATAATAGATATGGTACTTCAGTTGACTTAAACGAGATCATAGGCCTACACTGAACAAGAAATTCTAGTAGGAAACAAAAAGTATCATTTACCATCATTGTCCAATGGAGCTGATATTCTTCTGGGGGAAAAAGACACTTAAATTGGATGTTTGAGAGTAGCTTAAGGACATAGAGGCTTTCTATGGTTTCACTATATCATATCCCTTAAAACTATGATATAGTATAGGCCCTAAGTGAATAAGATTTTTCCAACAGCAACAAAAAGTTATAACCAGGGTCTCTGATCTGGTCATTAACTACAGCATAGATTGGATGAACACTACTTAATAGAAATGGATATATTTAGAAATGTATCTAAACTTGGGAAAATGGTTAAATTTATTCTAATCTCCAGAAATGGGCAAAATAAAATGTGAGTGCCCTCTCTCTCTCTCTCTCTCTCTCTGTCTCTCTCTCTCTCTCTCTCTCTCTGTCTCTCTGTCTCTCTCTCTCTTGCTCTCTCACGCTCTCTTTTCACATATAATATATATATATATCTATAAACACACATATGTACATATATGATAATAATATATAATATAAAATTTCAGAATCATTCTATTGATTTTTTGGTAATACTTGAGATGTGGTCACACGAATCAATAAAGCCATAGAAACTAGAAATAGAGGTTGACAGATTCAAGACCCTTAGGGTCTAGTTGACCAGTTCTGCATTTACTTCACAGTGTTGTCATTTCATCTTTATTTTTTCTCTCTTGCCTAAACATAGCATAATGACAAATTATGTCACGAGTCTGGCTGAAATCCAGATGTACTATGTCCTTAACATTCCCCTGATCCATTAATTTAATAATCTTGCCAGAAAAAAAAAGTTCTTGATGAACCCATTCTGACTTTTGTTGATCACTATCTTCCTTTTTAGTTCTCAGAAACCATGTCATTCTAAAGTTTTCCTAGGGGTCAGTGGAGAACCCCAGAACCCACTGGTGCTCTTCTTCCTGAGAAAACAGGAAAACATTTGTCTGTCACCAGACACCTTCTTCATGACTACCCTAGTTCTTCAAAGATCAAAGTGGTAGCTGCATGCAGGACTGAATAGTAAGACAAGAGACCAACTAGGGAGAATGAATTAGCACACTATTGTAATAATCCAGACATGATATTGATGAAAGATTAGGCTAGGGTAGCAATAGAAAGGCCTTTGTGACCAATTCAATAAAAGGCACAATGAAGAGAGATATGTCAAATATGACTCAGAGAATGACGGTGCTATTCACAGAAACCATGAGTTGGAAGGAGAGCCAATATGAAGGGGAGATAATGAGTTTGGTTTTAGGCATAACAAGTTGGAATAAAGAAGTTAAATTGATGGATCACTCAAACTAGCATTCACTGAGTGCTTACTATTCAAAGGCGTGTACTGTGCTAGGCAATGAGAATTACAAAGACAAAAAGAAAATAATATAGGTCTTTAAGGAGCTTACTTTCTAGTGAAATGTTTACATGTAAGTATATATAAAATATTTGCTAATGTCTAGTAAATAATTCAGGATAAATATAGCCTTTTGCATAGCACTGAAATGACTAAATGACGAAGCAAGTAGGATAGTGTGGAGCTATAGTATTTCATTGGGGTTCCCCAATCCTCATCAAATATCTTGGCTTCTGGCTAATGCCTTAGCTTGAATTCTCATGGAATACCATCCTTTTATTCTGTAGTTGGAGGCTAAGAATGCAGAGAATATTTTATGTATTCAAATACTGATTGAACATTCACACCAAGATTCAGTCAATGGATAATCAACTACGTCGAAGAATTGGCCAGACTGGCAGGTTTTTCTTCACTTAACCCATTAAGTTTTTTATTAAACAGACCAAAAGTGCTGCTATCAATAATCATAACCACAGCCTATTTTTGGCCAATTGGATAGATATAATCCTTAATGTCACAATATGACAAGATAGGAATGAAATTACTTTGTAAAGAAATCTCAACAAAACACATTTCTTGGCACCTAGAAAGCTGACACTTTCATTTGTATTCTTCTGATATAGTCAACGAGGTAGCCATCAATGATCACAAAAATCTCATGATCCAAAATATTTTATAGTCCAACATGCCAGATGACTTTCTGTCCCCTTCCCTTCTTCCCAGGGCTTTTCAAGGTTCTCCAGTTACCGTATTTTCCCTTCCTTTTCACAAAATAATCTCTAATTCTAAGGGAAATTATCTCAAGGTGATAATTAGTCTAACGAAAGATAGTTCGATACAAATATTCTGGAAGATGAAGCTCTTAGCAAAGGGTTTACTTGGGGAAACATTGAGATATTTTCCATTTTTTTCCCATATTTCTCTTTTATGTCATTTTCCCACGTTATCCTGCAAATGAAATACAGATTTGTACAAAGGGGTAAACTAAATTTTTGTATGCATATGTGCTCCATATGTAAAGAAATGAGATGGAGAAAAAGGAAGTAAAGGCATGAAATAATATCCTTGACTGACCGAATTAGAAATAAGTTACTGATACAGGAGCTAATAATTTATGACAATCAGCTCTCTCTGCACAAATAGGTCATTTAAAAATATAAGGACAATATTATTTTTTCATGATCCTGAGATGACTGACTTTATGGATGCAGTTATATCTGCAGCTTCATTTTCCTGAGGCAGACAAAGATGAGGACTCTGTGGTTAGGGATGAAGTACAGCACACGTGTCTTCTACGAGGGAAAATATCCATATGCCTTGCATATTATTTAATGAGTTCTATCCTTAAATGACCTGATTGAGTTTTCATCTTTGTTCCTCAAAATTTTGATTCATACTGGCATAAGGAGCTAGATCAGACAAAGATATGGGAGATGTGGGGTGGAGTGAGGAATAGCAGTCCTGGATGGGAGTGGAGGGTGTATTGCACCAAGGCATTTAGGATAAAATGAATATACTGGAAGTCTATAGGATGAGGCTAAAGATATGGAACACAGAGAAAGGGAGATGGAATTCTGCCAAAGGCAATGTGTATGTAAAATGTTTAAGCAGACTGAATCTAAACCTAGGAAAAAAGGGAAGAAATTTTGTTCTTTCTTCTATTCTCCCTCCTCTACCATATGGCTCCCTATTCCCAGGATCCCAGGTATCAGAAATCATGACTAGTTATGTCAGTAGTAGAATTCAACTATGTTATGGGTAAAATCAACCTTTTATAGCATGTCAAGACCTTTATGATCTACTAGAAACACTACATGTGTTGGAAATGTGTTCTCAGTTAAGAATCTTCTTTTGTAAATAATAATAATGGTAGTTTTCCCTCAAAGTAAGGGCTGCTGGTATTGAACATTATAGTACTGTGGAGGCACAAATCTCCTGGAAGATAAGATAAAGTCAAGCATTCCTATCATCCCTTAATGGCGAGAGATGCTTTACTTTATTTATTTTCCCCTTGTATGTCCAACACGTAGCATAGTGCTTCATGTATGGGAGGTGATTTATTAAATGCATGTTATGTCAAAAGGAATTCACCATTTCACATTTTGGTAATAATGGCCATAAGACTAAAGGTAGTAGCAATATCCAGTGTGTATTGAAAAGAGGAACCAGAGTTCTTGACTTTACTGGACTCTTCAAGGGAAATTAATTCTGGATAGTGTCATTTTATGACCTATGACCTGAGGAATACAAACACTCAAGAGATCAGATTCCAGTTATCATGTTAACCACAGAAGGATGAGATCTTCACTTTGTGCTCCATAGACCTAAAGGAACAGATGGGCACAAGGACAGTGGGGCAAAGGATCTTGACTTTGCATAGTGTACATTTCACACAATTCACTCAGTCCAAAAACACTGTGTCTATGTTCAGAATGGTGTGTACCCTTCATGTATTATACCTGCAAAATAGATGAAAAAAGGAAAAACATAAGAGGAAAGGAGATCATCCCAATGAGAAGTGACCTCTACTCCATGCAAATCTCAAGGTACCATTTGTATCTCCTGTATGTTTAATGCATTCTGTTCCATGTTGGTCATTTGTAATCCTATATTATCTTCCATACTAGATTGACATCTCATTGAAAGCATCCACCATTCAGTTTACGACCCCAGTGTCTGCTATGCATCAAAGTTGAACATTAAATGTTCATTGATTAAGAAATCCTCATCTAATAAATGATGAAAAATAATTCACCTTAAAAAGCCAAATATACAAAATATTTTATATAAAAGATGGTCCAAGGTCACCCTCCTAGGACATTATTGTCCATGAGGCTTTCCTTCCCCAGGAAATTCACCAATGGGAAATTGCCATATATTACAAGATTGAATGTGTCTGATATTCATATCACAATCCTCTTTGTTCCTATAATTGGCCTCTTTCACTGGAAGGTGGGGATATTGGCCCTAGGGCTTCTATTTAAAGAGGAAGCTCAGAATGACTTTTCTCCCCATTTCCCACCTGCAACTTTGCCTTTGGACTTCTTTGGTACTCTCCATCATGCCCCTCCCCACATTGGTTACCTTCTCTCTCCCCTTCTGGGAAGCAAAGACTGTCTTGACATTGGTACTTTTATCTCCAAAGCTAAATTTAGTGCTTGGCACATAGTAGCCATATAATAATTTATAAAGTCATACAATTTAGTGTTGTTTTTCAATATAGTAATTTTTTCAGTATAGTAATCTTAGATAATCCTCTTATTCCAAAAATTCTGCCATTCCTAAAAATATAGTTAGAATTTCTTTGAGACATACTTCGGAGCTAGTATTTCAGAATACAACTCATTATGTAATGGGCATACCCTGTCAATAATAGGGTCCGATATCACATTGTTTTCCCTTTCTCAGGTAAAAAAAAAAATCTACGAATTACTCCTGTAGCATAATGGGTTTCATTCACTATGAATGCTTAGGCCAATTTAGTCTCTAATCAACAGTCAGGACAACAGGGCAGATAAAGATTAGTGCTCTTTCCTGGGCAGTTATGTTACTGTTTTTTAAGCACTAGAGTCTTCAATTCAGCCCAAATCTCATTCTCTTTCCTATGTGCCCCCAGCATTAATAGTTTCATTTAAACTACCCTATTTTATCTTATCTAAATTCTTTGCCACTCTTCTTTATGTTATGATGAGTCATAATATTGATGAGTGTCTCCCATATCTTGGTTTAATTTCCCACAGTATCTTCTCCTTCATATTGTGAGTCGCTCACATTTTTTCCCACTGAGCACTCTACAGATATGCTTAAGTATGAAGTTCATTACAACTTGAGTGGCACTGATGTGTCATTATTTGAATAAAAACATCTTGAGAAATAATATGGAAAAATGCTTCCAAATTAAATTTTGGAGCCTGGAAAACAGTTGTAAGCCAAGAATAAAGCATAGTACTTAAGTAGCACGACTGCTACATTATTTGTATTACTAGGAAACAATCAGAAGGGCAGTCATATCTCTGGGATCACTACATTTAGAAATAAATAGGAAAAATAAGTACTAAGTCAATAAAATAATCATCAAATGTTGGAAACATTTTTGATTATGACTGAGAGAAAAAAATTATGGCACTCAAGGAAAACTGCAACAACTAGACCAGTGTCCCTTTCCTTCCATTCTACCTAGTGAATTGCTTCCTCTTCTGATGATCAGAGGCTGTGATCTCAAACAGCATCAGTGCCACAGCTGCTGATAATTCCAAGACAAGTAAGACTAGCTATTCTCAAAGGTCCCATCAACTCAACCATTACATGTTTCTAAGATTTAATGATTTACAGTCAATGGAAGTGTATAGAATTCCTTTAGGATGTGCTTTCAAAAAGAGCGAGAGAGCAAGAGAGCGAGAGAGAGAGAGAGAGAGAGAAGGAGAGAGAGAGCAAGAGAAAGAAGGAGGGAGAGAGAGAGAGAGAGAGCAAGAGAAAGGAGAGAAAGAGAGAGTTCAGAATGTTCAGAGAACACTCTGAAATTATTTCATTGTTCTCTTGTCATTGTTTCAATATTAGGTAATCATCACAGTAAATCTCTTTCAACAGTACAACACTCCAGAAGTTTCTACATTGCACCAAGGTTCCTGATAAAAATTGAAGATTCCAATTCTCCAGATGTTTCTAAAGAACTTCACAAAAGTTTTATCATGATAAGGAACTGGCCTTGGGTTCTTGAAGACTATGCCACTGGATTTCAAGTCCTGGTGGCTTCTATCATGCTGAAAACACATTATGTATGATTTTGGCTCCAGAATGGATCAACTGGTCAAGGATAGTCTAGCAAAGTACATCCAGGCTCATTACCATTAAGTTGATGACCCAGGGATGATTTTTTTTTTTCACCTTGGAAACACATGAAACAAACATCCAAAAGTTCATAAATCTTATATGTCAGTCTTCTGCTATTCTAGTGCTGTTAAGAGAGTGGGAATGAAAAGGGAAGGACATTTATAAAGCATCTACTATATGTCAGGTACTGTGATAGGTGCTCTACAAATATTTCATTTGATCCTCACAAAACTCTGAAATATAGATGCTATAATTATCCTAATTTTACATTTGATAAAACTAAGGCAGTGAGAAGTTAAGTGACATGGCCAGGGTGACTCAGTGAGTAAGTATCTGAAGTTAGATTTGAACCTAGGTCTTCCTGACTCTAGACCCAGTTCTCTATCCACTGTCCCACTTAACTGCCTCAAGTGAAGGAAGGGGAGCAGAGCATTCAAAGAATCATATGGCTTTTAGACCACATGGAAATTTTAACTTGATTATTAGCATGGTTGTCTAACAATGAAGGTGCAGAAATAGTATTGGAGGAACTGACCAATATCAATTTTGACATCTGTGTTATAAATATAGACAGAAGACACAGGGAATCTGCTATTAAATGGGAAGATGGATTGCAAGCTGCCCGGGGAAGACAAATGGAGGAGCTAATTCCATTACACATTCAAACAAAGCCTGAACCATCATTTTAGGGAATCCTTGGGCATTTTGTCTTATAATTATCATCATAAGAATAATAATAATAAAAACACAATGAATGCAACTCCAACATCTGTTACAAAGGATGAAGGGGCAGAAGTAGTCCATGAATAATTTGGTAAGACCATCTAAAAATCTATACGTACATCAAACCCTCAGTAATTTCAGTACAAAGATGGGAATAGGGGTGAATGGTGAAAGAGAGAGTAAGATTAAGAGAAGGTGGGGGAGGGACTGAGGGAGATGGGGAAGGGGTGAAAGAAAGGGAAAGAGAGAGGGAGGTGAAGGAGAGAGGAGAAGAAAGAAAGGAGGAGAGGAGAAATAAAGAGGAAGAGAGCAGAGAGGGGGAGAGAGGGAGAGAGGAGAGAAAGGAGAGAAAGAGAGGGAGAGAGAGATGTTAAAAACATATAGACTATACAGAAATATCATACATGCATGTCACCAAAATTTTCTCAAAAAGAAAGACTGGTAATGGCCAACTATATTCCAGAAGACTGATGAAACATGGTGTCCATTTCTTCAATAGCTGTGATGGATTTAAGATGAAGAATAATAGATAGATAGATAGATAGATAGATAGATAGATAGATAGATAGACAGACAGGTAGATAGATAGATAGATAGATAGATAGATAGATAGATAGATAGATAGATAGATAGATAGATGGATGGATAGATAGATAAATGAATGAACAAATAAACAAATAAATAGATAGATGAATGAATGAATGAATATATATGTAGGACACAGGCAATGTGGTTGTTGTTGTTGTTGTGTGTGTGTGTGTATGTGTGTGTTTTGCTTGACTATGTATATATTTTTACAAAATCTTTGATTTTCTTTTTTTCCCCCAACGTGTGTGTGTGGTTAGGGGAGATGTAAGGAGAGGTAGGGCAGTATTTTTTAAATTAACAAAAGGGGTTTTTGAGGCATTATTTAAGTGCACCAGAGGGAAGGCCAGAAAAAAAATCTAAGATAAGTAGAACAGCTTTTGAAACTATTGGTTGAACTTATTTTTTTTAAGGCAAACAGTATAATAGGGGATTGCGATTTTACTCACAATCCTCTATTTCTGTACTAGTCTGTATATGTCTATACACATTTATTTGATATTTGTTAAGTTCAGAATATTAATAAAAAGATCTGCCGGACATAATAAAAACTTAAATATACTAAAGCAAATAAAATTGGCTTGATAGAAAGGAAATCATTGGTTTTGAATTTGGAAATCTTTTTGATGCTAGCTGTTTATAAGATCTAAGCAAAAATTAACAAGAATAGAAAATAATCATAGTGCACAATTAAAATAATTGTGACCTAACCTCTTCAAATAAGTTATTGAACCCTCAAAATTGGATGTGGATAATGGAAAAGATATAGACACAATCCTATTTCCAATAAAAGTTTAAATGATCCACTGAGACAAGGAGGTCAAAATTCTCATAAAATCCTTCAAACAATAAATGCATTATCTCCTTGACAATCAGAGGCACATTCAACGTTTAAGTTCTCCGGGAATCTTAAAATATGAACTTATTTGCTAAACATGACAGATAAGGAAGGTGAAAGTTATGAGTTGCATCAATTTATAATATAATTAGGTATGATATAAGGGAAAGTGAATTTGGAGAACTGTTGTCATAAAAGCCAAACAATACAGATAGTTAAGTTCATTTAAAAATTTAACGAGGAGGTTGACATGCAATTGAGAAATAGAATGCCTTTATAAACTTTTCTAAGAGATTATGTGTACAAAACTGTTTTTCATCAATGACAGTAGAATCTTCTGAGTCTAACATATTTCAAACCTTGATAAATTACATAAGGAAGTAGAAATGGAACCAAAAATAACAAAATCATATGAGCAATCAGAAGAAACCAATTATATAAAAAAGAAAAACAAAAGAAAAATAACTTGGAGGAAATCCAGGAATTAGTTGTCAAAGTCTCTGAAAGAGGCAACGATGATGGATAATTTAAAAAATCAATACCCCACTGTTACATAATTACATAAAAACTAAATTAAGATGACCTCCAAGTTTGTTGTCTCTACAAATTCTTCATAACTAATAATTTAGTGCCTCCTGTGTGCTGGGCAAAATGAGGAAGATGGATCAAATGATCTCTAAGATGTCTCACAGCTACAAACCTGTATTTTATCAACATTTCCAGAATTCTGGAATTTGGAGAGCACACTTAAAAATTTAAAATATCAATATTAAGAGAAAAAGGAAGTCAGGGAATCTAGTTCCCACCCAATTGTCACTAACTCACTAACCTTGTATTTATTAATAACCTTGCATTTAAGTATCTGTGTTTGTATTACATTTTCCTTCAGTAAAATGTAAGCTACTTGAGGGCAGAGATGGTTTAATTTTTATTTTTGTGTCCATACAATTTAGTAAAGTGTGTCTGAACTTAGTGAGTGCTTAAAGTTTTTTTTTTTAAACAACTGAATTTAAATGAACCCCCGAGCTTCTTTCCAGCACTAATAATCTATGATACTTGTATTGAAGGGGCTGACAGCCACTTCGTGAGTGAATTTAGGAGGCTAAGGAAAGATTTGCATCTTTTTGCAGGGAGACGGTTCACCACATAAAGAGGCCAGCTTAGTACACTGACTTTTAAATACATTGAGATGAGTAATAGTTCATCTGATGGTATTCTCTGAAATTCGAAATAATGGAATTTCCAGAAAACAAAGACTTTGTTATTTGGGACATGATGGTATGTTGGCTAGGATAACATACCACCATTTCCTAAAATAACCTTTGTCTCCTAAGATGGTTTCCTCACTAAATTCCTTATAGAATTTCAGAAGAGAACACTTTGAAATTATATTAAAATTCCCATCGCTCTGGTGGGGATAGCCGGATGACTCTGAATAGAGCACTGGGCCTGGAGTCAGGAAGATCTGAGTTTTAATCCAGCCTTAACTCCTTATTAGCTGTGAGGTCCTGGACAAATCACTTAATCTTGTTACCTTAGTCCACTGGACAAGGAAATAATAAATTACTCCAGTATCTTTGCCAAGAAAATCCCATGGACACTATAGTCCATGAAATCACAAAGAATTGGACTTGAATGAATGACCAGACAACAACAATCACTTTAGACACTACAAAGTCATGATTCCCAGTAGTACCTCTGTCAAATTTTATGTGGTTCAAGAATATACTCATTTCTCCTATGCTACTGTAGAATCAGGAAGGCAACATATCATTGCATGGGAAGAGGTGTAGGGGCATGTGTGTGTGTATGTGTGTGTGTGTGTGTGTGTGTGTGTGTGTGATGTCATTCTACCTCTCCAACCTTCTTACACTTTACTTCTCTTTATGTACTCTTCCATCTAGTCAAACTTCCCTACTTGCCATTCGTCAAGCATAACAGTCCATTTCCCTTCTCCATTCTTTTGTATTGCCTACTTCGGGAGCTTAGATGCCCAGGTCCCTTACCTGTACTGGCATTTCCCTGGGATCTTGAAAAGTTCCACTCAAATGTAATGCAGGCAATTTCCCCTAGGGCCTCTAGCTGCTGTCTTCTCCTTTCAGATTACCTTCAGCCACCTTCTATATATCTTATTCGTACCTTCTTATTTCCATCTTGTCTTCCCTATTGAACATGAGCCTCTTGATAGTACACTATTTTGTTGGTGCTGCTGCTGTTGGGCTTCTTTCTTTGTGTCACCCCTGTGCTAACACAGTGGCTGAAATGTAGCAAATGCACTATATACTTGTGAATTGATTGAATTAGTGTGACAATTCAACAATTGTTTATACAACATCTACTGAGTGCCACATGCTAAGGTAAGTGCCAAGAATTCAAAAATGCAAAAAAAAAAAAAACAACAAAAAACCCTGCTCTTTTCAGAAAGCTTATTGTATACTGAGGAGTAGGCTAGAGCATGGGACTGTTAGTTTTGTGAGATAATTCTCTCTAGACCAGCAGTTCTTAACTCTTTCATTTACCCCTTTGGCTGTCTGATGAAACCTTTAGATCATTTCTCAGAATAGTGATTTATATGCATAAAATAGAATAGATAGGATTAAAGATTTTTGAAGGACATTTGAGGTACTTTCTCTCTATAGATCTATGATACTAACTGTTCTTTATATTACTTCTAACTTGGCCTCTGTGAAATCATTTTTCAAAGACTCCACAAACTCCAGGTTATGGACCCCTGTCCAGGAATAAAATAAAACTGCAAAGATAATTGGCTATCTTTGTCTAATGCAGAAGCTAGGTTCCTTATTCCTTGATAGGAAACATCCACAAATCATAGGCTTGCTCAGAGCTATGTCACTGACCTGGAGTGAGTTGTCATACCACCTAAAATCACAGATTTAGAACTGGAAGGAAATTTAGAGGCCATCAGAACCAACTCTTTCATCTTTCAAATGAAAGAAACAAAGGGTCAGAGAGTTTATATAATTTGGTCAATGTTACCTGTCTAATAAGTTGTTGGGGTGGGATTTGAATCCAGATCTCCCTGAGTTCAAATCCAGTACCCTTTCTTTCCATTATACCATGTAGCCTCTGTAGCAACACTGTGGACAACGAGTGATTGAGAGAGGCTTCTGCTATGTGACAAGTCAGGTGGCAAGATTTATGGGTGACTTGCCCATATGTGCAGGTAACAGATAGAGATTTATCAGAGCCATCTCAACAAAGCCAGGAAGAAGCCAAGTAAAGCAGAGAAGGCTTTATGAGAACATTCCATCAATCAGCATGAAGGAGAATGTGTACGTGGCTTGACCATAGGCTGGGAAATGAGACCACAAAGAAGTGGGCTCAGTGTAAGAGGGATGATTTTATTTGGCCATTAAAATGTTTTATAATATATACAATCAATCATCAAACATTTTTTCAAGCATCTATTATAGACCAGGCACTTTTCTAGGCACTAAATAATGACAGACAAAAGTGAACCAGTCTCTATCTTCAAAAAGCTTGATCAATTGGGGAAGGTAAAATGTTCATATATAAGAATATATGAAATTAACCAAATACACAACTATGTACAGGAAGAGGTAAATGAAAGCTATCTATAATTTGAATAAGTGAAAAATGAGTCAGGAGGTTAAAGAATTGATAAGAAACATAGCTGTCTCTTAATACAGTATAGATTAGTGGAAAGGACAACAGGCTTGTAATTAGAAAGACCTGGGTTCATAGGCTACCTTGGACATTATTTGTGTGATAATGGACAGATCACTGGCACTTGGTAGGCTGCATTTTCCTCATTTCTAAAATGATTAGACTATTTGATCTCAAACGTCCCTTGTAGACCTAAACCTATGATTTTATGACCTCTCAGGTTATCAAATGGATCCCCATCCAGTCAGATTCCCAGTACAAAGGTAACAAATGGGCAACTCATTTAATCTTTGCTTAAAGAGCTCCAGTAAAGAATCTTTCAGACCTTTCACCACCAAGATAGCCCATTCTAATGGAGCTAGTAGCATGGTACCATGGAGCAAGCAGTGAATTGAGATGATTTTTGGAAGTCTATCAACAAGTTATATTTTCAGAGTCAAAGAATATCTGACTTAGATTGTGGTGGGGAGAAAGGGTTGATGGAAACATATGGGGGAATGGATTTGTTGTTAGAGAGCTTGGATTCAAATCTAAGCTCTTTCTTAACTTACTCGTGTGACTGGGCAAATAGCCTCAGTTTCCTCTTCTGTAAAATTAGGGAGTTTGATTAGATGACCCTTAAGGTATCATCCATAACTAAATCTATGATTGTAATTATTCTTTGTATTGTGTCTAATGTGGCCTCTTCACAAATCTCACCTTCTAGGACTAAGTAGATCAAGTTTTATCTTTCTTCCACAGGAAAGATTTTTTACATGTACATGGGAGGTACTGGGAGGTTTTTGGAAAACCAAATCATTTTCTTCTTAAAATCTTCTTTGGTGGGGGTTGAAGTGAACGATGTGGTGAGAGCAGGAAATATGGAGTAAAAGAAAGACATATGGAATGGAAACTAACAGCAACATGGAGTGATGATAAGAGTAATGGGTAGCTATTCTTTAATGGAAACCTACTCCAAGCCAATAAACAGAAGACAAACCTAAATCATTCATGGAGAGAACACAATTCTGACTTGACATTAGTGCACACTCCTGGGCTGATTACTATTCTGTGCAGGTTACCTCTCCTTGTTAGACTTGCATGATTTTAAATATTAAAACTGTTATCAAATACTAATGCTAAAAAATAAATTAAATTTAGATCTCAGAACACAAGTGTTGCCACCTATTGCTAAACTCAGAGTTTTTTGAGGGTCACTGTGCAACTAGAAAAAAAAAATAAGCCTCTCACCAGGCAAGCATTAGATATTCTGTCTGAGTGAGTTTCAGTAGCTCCGTGACATGTATGCATTGTTGGAAACAACCAGCCTCCAGCTTATTAGTCAGTCTGATCCAGCAGGGCTTCTATGAGGATAAAGCTCTAGGCCTGTTTTAGCTCTCTCTATGTTGATTCCATTGAAGAAATAAACACAATTTAGAGACAGTCCAAATGAAACATATATAGAAACAATCATCCCCTACCTAGTTAGAAGTAGAGGAGAGTATCCTCATTGCCAAAAACTGTCCTTTTGTATAAATGTTTCACATAGCACCTAAAATCCTAAATGCACTGATCCTGATTTTTATATATCAAAAGAAGTCTCAGAAAGTTTGGGTACCTTGCTCCTAACTGACACCCCAAATAATGGATGAATAGGAATAAAATTCATTTTAACAAGTCACCAATAAATGCCTATGTGAAGAATAAAATACGAAGCACAAGAGATACACACGTTCCAATTAATACATGACCAATTGCCCTCATGGAGCTTAGAGTCCAATAGGAGAAACAACGTATGGACAAGACTCTGTCTCTCTGTTTCTGTCTGTGTCTCTCTCTGTCTCTCTGTCTCTATCTGTCTCTTTTGCTGCCTCTTCTCTTCTCTTCTCTTCTCTTCTCTTCTCTTCTCTTCTCTTCTCTTCTCTTCTCTTCTCTTCTCTTCTCCCCTTCCCTGCCCTCCCCTCCCCTCCTCTCTCTCTCTCTCTCTCTCTCTCTCTCTCTCTCTCTCTCTCTCTCTCTCTCTCTCTTTCTCTCTCTCTCTCTCTCTCTCTCTCTCTCTCTCTCTGTCCTTCTGACTCTCCTGAACTTTTTCTATCTTCATCTCCTCCCCTAGCCCATTCAACCCTTTGAATTTATTGCCTCCCCCATTAAAATATAAGCTCTTTGGGAACAGTGATTATATTTCTGCTTAGATTTGTATTCCTAGCATTTAGCACAGCGACTGGCAAATAGTAAACATTAAATCCATATTTGTTTAATTGCTTTGATTTGAATAATGGTATGGGAGAAGGAAGGGAGTTACCAATGGGAGAACCAACCTTCGTAAGGTTAGGAAGGAGCACTAGATTTGGAGTCTGAGAATCTGGCTGTGAATCATTGTCCTACTACTGAATGCCACCTGTGTGACTTCGGGTATATCATAACATCTCTATGAGCTTCAGGGATGCTAATTCCACATTCAGTTACCCAAGTTTAGAACTTTTTCTTTGAACCTCACTATCAGGCCCTATTTATGTTTAAATCAGCATTTGATCACTATTCTAGAAAAAGCATTAATTTCAGTTGGTTCGCACAATGAATATGCTATAAGAGAGAGAAAGAACAAGTTCAAAAACCATCCATAATTGTTAAGTCAAAAGATTCTTCTACTTCTTCAATTATGTATTAACTAACAATAATTGTCTTCATTAGGTTCTATTAAAATGTCAAAATATTAAATAAAATTATTGTATTTACTCTTTTATTCCTATAATTGATTAATGGGGGATATGATGTGCTAAAATGAATTGATTGACAACAAAATAAGGTTATTCACGAGGTTGATCAGAAGCCTAATATAGGTTCAATCTGTTGGTTTTCTTAGGGAAGTTGGCCAGACATATCTCTTTATAATGAGGGTTCTTAACCACTTTTTTGGTTGTTTGGCATCACAGACCCCTTTGGTAGCATGGAGAAGCCCATGGATTCCTTCCCAGAATAGTGCATTTAAATGCCTAAAATAAAACACACAGAATTACAAAGGAAACCAATTATGTTGTAACAAATATATATACACACACACATATGTATATATGTATATACACACACACATACATATATATGTATATATAATGCATATATATGTGTATATATTTGTGTGTATGTATGTATGTATGGATAGATAGATAGACAGACAGACAGACAGATAGATAGATAGATAGATAGATAGATAGATAGATAGATAGATAGATGTAGATATAGATATTCTTATCCAAGTTCGCAGACTTTTTGAAATCTGGACACAGAGTACAGGTTAAGAACAACATCCGTCCCAGAAGAATTGAAAAGACACGGACAAATCTCCAGAGGCTAACTTTGCTTGGTCCAGACACTGGAGATGAGTCCCTTTTATATCACATCTTAGCTCCATTTATTCAGGCCATCTGTATCAAGCCAAGGCCTTATATTTTTTTCCCTTTCTTTTTCCTACTATTGTAATATAACTTATTCTTCCCTTTTCTCCCTCAATTCCAAAAGCTATCAGTATACAAAGTTAAATATACAGGTGCTTCTTCCCCTGTGAACAATAATATCCAGAAAAACAAATATATTTTCATTTTCAACTTCATTCCCTGTCATTGCAGCTTTCTCTTGTCCCTAGTCTTAATTTCCTTAACTTCACCAAGAATATTTCTTACTTTGGTCGCTATTTGCCTTTGCTTCCTTTTCATTCATTTATTTACTTACGATTTATGCCCTGCCTGGCACCAAAAATCCATCTGAGCTTGCTTACAAAATAGAAATTCAGCATCAAAAGGGATAACAAAATAGTAAAATCAAGTACAACCCAATAAAAGGAGCAGAGATATAGGCGCTGTCCATTATTGGAGATAATTTAATTGCAAAGCTATCAGGATGTCAATTACCTTCCCAGTTGACGGTTCTGGCAGAAGTTTGTCAGGAGAATCCAATGAGATGACAAATGGGAAATCACTTTTTTAAAAGAAAAGTATTATCAAAGTATCAAGGACTCTTTTAATGTTATTTTTTTTATTATTACTGTCACTATAATTCATTATACAAATACCTAGATGGGGTGGGGAACCTGTGGCCTCGAGGCCACATGTGGCTCGAATCTTGAGGAAAAATTGATCACATGAGGCCATGAGCAGCATATTTGACAACATGTACTACTACAGGGTGGCTAAAGGCAAAGGAAAGATTCACATGGACCCTCAATCAAAGCTCAGGAAATCACACACACTTTGAAGTCAGAGCAAAGAATTTCTGTGATCCAGATCCACTGATTTTTGAAGCTCTATCTTTATGATCAACATAGTCAGCAGAACTAGAATTAGCACAGGGAGGATAAGATCTGGCCCCAAGGTGCTGACATGTAAGGGCAGAGAGAGCTTCTTTCCCCAGAGGGCATGTTTATATAAATCCAGTGTACAGCACTCTTCCAAGTGGGATATAGGTTGGTTCCTTTCCCCTTCCCCTGGTAGACTGTCTTCCTGTTCTTTGAACCCCTAAGTCAGCTATACTACTCCCCCCAAAAAAACTAACCATGAATCTATCCCCATTACAGTTTCTGCTAGAAATGACTCATAGATTATAAACTATGTCCGAGGTTGCAAATGAGACTTTACCAAATCTTGTACTGGACTC
>CM053591.1:175955065-175996556 GCA_028646515.1 Pseudochirops corinnae
GAAGGAAGGAAGGAAGGAAAGAAGGAAGGAAGGAAAGAAGGAAGGAAGGAAAGAAGGAAGGAAGGAAAGAAGGAAGGAAGGAAAGAAGGAAGGAGGGAAGGAAGGAAGGAGGAATTAAGGGAAGGATAAAGAATAAAGATCAAGAAAAAAATAGAAAAAAGGAAAAGGGGAATAAAATCATTAATAGAACATTAAAACATATAGCAGAAAACAGAAAATTCAGAAGAGAAATCATAGAATAATTATGTTATTATCTGATATACTTTAAAAAATATAATAAATTCATGGTTTCAGATACAATCTTTTTGCTGCATGAATATTGAAGGCTTTATATGTATTGATATTATTAAGTTCAGATTTATTTTAAGGCCTGGACTGGCTAACCTCTGTGGTATGTTCTGGCTCTAAATCCATAATCCTATTTTAAAACTAAAACAACTCTTTCTACCGATTAAGGCTCCACATGGCTAAGACAGTTAACCAAGGTTAGAGGTATAGTCTGTGTGCATGGAGGATGTGAAATTAAGTGACTCACGTGATGACTCAAACTACAGCCTAGGTCCCCCTAGAATCATGCTTTAACTAAGCCAGTTTACCACATCCCACTGGCCTCTAACCCTCTCCTCCACAAACAAGCTTATTCCAGAAGCCACTTAGTGAATCCCATTGGGGTAGTCTGATGCTCTGCCTAACATGTATAGTCTCACAATGACCGTGTTAGTACCGACAAGGCAGTCATGATGCTGGGGGAAGGGGGGAGTTTTGGAGGAAGGGAAAGGACCTCTATAGACTCTGCCTACAGTATTACTAAGTTTATTTTGAAAACTGAAGATTTTATAAATTGATACTGTGTGCTGGTATACACTTGACTGACTGAAGGATTCTCTCTAGTATAAGCAGCTTGTATGATTGTTCTGATTCAACTGGGGAAATAATTTTGTGAGAAAATCATGTTTGCTGAACAGGAGATTATGAAGTTATTTTGGTAATTCATCCTTTCCCCCCCAAAAAAATTCCCTCTGAGAAAGAAGAAGGGAGAAAAGAAAAAAAGGTTTGGTTTTCATACACATCCTACTTACACTCAATCAATCATCCCCATAATTTTCTCATTGTCTAATTCATTTTTCTGTCACTTTGTTTTTGCAGCCTCAGCCTTAGGAACTCCAGAATAATGCCACTAAAATACCCACTGCTGTGTATTCTTCCCCACATTAATGCCACAAACCTAGAAAAAACTTTATTTTTTGCATAAAGCTGGATTCCTGAAAGAAGTATGAGTCTCAAGGAACTGAATCCACAACACGCATACTGCTGTTAGAATGTTTGACTTTTCTTGATTTGGTTTTGCATACTATCTGGTGATTTAGAAATTAGAATGCGTTGGCTAACAGTCATATATTTCAAGTGATATCTTGATGTGGTAAAATAAAATAAAATAAAATGATTAAGAGATTCTATAAAAAAGAAATACAATTAAAATATATTATCTGATTATCTTTAACAGGTTAGAATATTCTTGAAATAGAAGAATTATATTAAATTTTAATAAGTTAAGCAGCATTTTTATTGATATACTCATAAACAGGCATAGGAGAATAACCGTACCTTCTAAGAGTCCATATTCACTCACTGGAATTTACTTCTAAGCCAAAGCTTGCAAAAACAGACTTTGCTGTGGTTGTTGTTTTTTTAATTTGGCTTTTGTGTTATTTCATCCTCTACTTACACAATTGTGAAATAATATCAGATATCATTGAATCACCTTCCTTTTGGAAAGCCAAAGCATGAGAGCTATGTAAGAATTAATTCCACTGTATCCTTGCTAATGCAGAATTATCAAAAAGGCTTATTTATTTTTAATGCTGAATCTATGCAGTTTGCAAAATGTAGGACTATGGCATCGCTTTCACAGGATGAAAGTTTTATGCAGAAGGATACAGGCTAAGTGAGTCAGCAAAGTCTTAAAGAGGGATCAGAATGGACAAATGGCAAGATGCGAAAAAGCTAGTAGAAGTCAAGGCTTTGGCTACTTCTATTAAATATTGTAGTACTCCATATATATGATAAACGATCATATCCATCCCTTTGTATCTTGTTATGGGAACTGAACATTGCTGCTGCTGTTAGTGTAAAGCTCTGATTATGGCCAAGGAAATCACTCCGCCTTCCATCCTGGAGGGAGAGTTTCCCATGACTATTACAAAAGCGGAAATCAATGATAATAATTGGGGAGAAGGAAAAGAAAGAAAAACAAAACTATTGCGGGGAGGAATTAGAGGCATCAATTGCAGCGATCACGTAAACGTAACTCAGAGGCACAAGAGAACAGTATTTTCATATGTGAAATAGGACCAGGATAGATTAAGAGAAGAGAAACTCGGCAAACTGGTCCCCCAAGGTTTTGCTTTCCTAAGTGCACTCATTGCTCTAGCACCACCTGCTGGTACAATTCAGAATCGGAACAAGGAGTCTGCAACACAGGATTTTTGCATAAACGAATCCACTAGGAACGGGGCCAGCCAGCTCAGCAGTCACACAGCAAAGATGTTGACTTAGAACACTCTTAAAAGGAAAATTTCTCTCTGACATGTCCCTTAAACCCAAACAAACACTTCAGAGATATATAAACATGTCAAATTAGTCATAGAAATAGATGGGTCACTTATATCATTGCTTATTTAAAACCTTCAAAAAGATAGCTTTAAAAAGAAAACAAAATTGTTTCAAGCAAATTTCTGAGTTATCTTACTGAACACTAGGGAAGAACATGACCTCTTTTTAGAAATCTACCTTATTTTCACTCCAAATTTTGGGTCTCCAGGTGTCTATTTTTATTGTAGCTAATAAAACAAATTTGATCATACCAAAATAACATGGCCTTTTCAACATCATCAAAAAAAAAAACCCATCATGT
Organism: Pseudochirops corinnae; assembly: GCA_028646515.1. Lineage (NCBI taxonomy): Eukaryota > Metazoa > Chordata > Mammalia > Diprotodontia > Pseudocheiridae > Pseudochirops > Pseudochirops corinnae. The sequence goes on from CM053591.1 coordinate 175,957,980, forward strand.
TCTGTGTGTAAATGTTCTATTCTGGAACTCAGAACAAAATTATGCAAAGAATTGAAGATGCTTCAGAGTTAAGAGACTCAGAGAAAGAAGTTCATCAGATTTACCTAGGTTACCTCCCTTTCAAAGCAAACACCATGCTCTTTGGGAATTTGTCTGGAAATTAGGTCACTGCATCAATTTTGCATCTGTTTTGAAACAATCATATTCTCTCTCTCTCTCTATTCTCTCTCTCTCTCTCTCTCCGTCTTTCTCTCAATATAGTAAGGAAAAAATAAAAATCTTCCTCTTTGGACGAGGAAAAAAGAGATGGTTATTTCATTAATCAAAATGCCTTTTTTTCCCTAAAGTGCCTTAGTTGAAATTCTTTAATTTATTAAGAGGCAGCTCTGCGCTGTACTTCCAGGCATGGCCCCCAAATCTAATGGGGAAGGAATCGCATCTTAGGCCTACATTAACTGGGTATCCTAGGCAACGAAGGAAGGGCTCAAGCACCACAGTGTTTGTTTAAAACGTGATGTGGAAAGCAATCAGAGGAGCTTCAGTACTGAGGAAATTCCTCCTCAATGTCAGCCCTCACACTGGATTCTCCCGGAGCTGTTGGCACTGTACTAATTAAAGCTCTGTTGCCATCTCCATTGTTTTCGGGGGTTTGTAACCAAAGCCCGAAAAATTAGTCGGAGTCATTACAAGACACACTGCCAGTGAGGCAAACAAGTCCTACTGGGGTATTCTGGGGGCCTCACAAAAGGGGACTGAAACAAACAGAAGGGATGATATAATATTTGATTTAGACCAGTTTAGAGAATAATGGGCAAATTCCAAGATTTGCATGAATAGATGACTTGGATTGCTTGTTTTCCCCAAAATCTCCTTTCCTGACTCCCTGCCCCCTTTGTCACAAGCAAAATATAAATCAACTCTTTCAATCTGGAAGGATTGCTTGGATTGATTCTTACTGAATTATTCTCATAGGTATTTTTGATTTTTTTTCTTCATTAATCTCTTGACAAGAAAGAGAAGTTTTTGGCACTTCTGTCTTTGCAAGAGACCTTTCCTGGGCCTCCCAATTGCTGGTACCTTTCTCTTCAAAGTTACGTTATATATACCTCATTTGTGTTTTGTATCGATTGCTTAATGTAGATGTTGTTTTTCCCATCAGAATCCAATCTCCTTAAAACAAGGCCTGTTTCTTTATCTCTAGTGTCTGGCACAAAGTAGGTTCTCAATAAATCAACAGACATTTATGAAATATCAACAATGTGCAAGGTGCCGTATGAGGTTCTGGAGATACAAAGAGAAAGGAAAAACACCCCCTGTCTTCCAGGAGTTTACATTTTTAACAGAATAGATGAAATATATGAAAATAGATATATACAGTTTTCCCTTCCCCACCATAATGTGTTAGGGTCTTCCACAATCTGGAAAATCCATATGAAGTTTTATAGCTCTCCCTTCATACAAGAGAAGAAGTCTGAATTTTTTTTCTTCTTCTTTTATAGAGAGTTTATAGTACCTTAAAAAGACAGTGTTGATATTATATAATACTACGCATATATTTTATATATTTCTGAGTTTCTAAACTTTTTCTGTGTCATCTGAGGATTCTTCAAAAGTCCCCCCAAATTCCCATTTAATTTTTATGCTGACCTGCAATAGATCAAAACAGGGATGGGCAAAGTCAGGATGTGGAAGGGATAATTGCACATTGATATACACAAAGCAAAAGATAGCCTTGGAGGGGAAGTCCTTAGCATCTAAGGATTCAGGAAGACCCAGAAAGGCCTAGGTAGCTCAATGGATAAAGGGATAGACCTGGAGTCAGGAACAACTGCATTCAAACCCTGACTTCACATGCTGTATGACCCTGGGCAAGCCACTTAACCTCTGCTGTCCTCAACTTCCCCAATGGCAAAGTGGGTATGATAAAAGCACTTATCTCCTGGAGTTGTTCTGAGGATCAGATGAGATGATAATTATAAAGCATTTTAGCACAGTCACTGCACATAGGTGCTTAATGAGCCTTTGCTATCCTTACTTCGTTAAAGCCTGCAACTCTTGGAATAGAAATCATTCCTCTGAATTTAGATTTACAACCTTGTGGTAATTTAGAGTCTGGGACAGTATAGCCGGAGGGTAGTGAAAGGTTAAGTGCCTTGTCACAAAGCAAAATCTGAATCTGGGTGATCCTGATTCCAAGCCTGGGGACCCACTAGGCCAGAGTGTGGAATCTTCAGTCTTGAGGCCACATGTGGCCTTCTAGGTCCTCCAGGTGGGACCCTTTGGCTAAATCCAAACTTCACAGTTCATTTGGGATTCAGTCAAAGGGCCATCCTTGAGGCCCTAGAGTATGACTTGGGGCCTAGAGGCGGCAGGTTCCCCACCCCTGGATTAGGCCATGCTGCTTCTCAAGAAACACTGCAGATATACATGTTTGCTTTCCCGACCATATTTGAGTCATTACTCATAATTCAGTAGCTAATAAGTGTTAGATCAAGTATTTGGTGCATACATTTCTATCACCACATAAATAATAGAGGTAGGATTTTTGCCTTGATATGTTAAAACAATTTTTTTTTTCTCTTTTTAAAGTCTTCTAAAGTTGGAAAGATTTTTTTTTTTCCTGGCATTTTTCTTCTTCCACTTCTAGACTGGATAAAAGACTAGGTTCAAATGACAAAATCGTTCTAATCTTCAAGTTTTCTGTGACATTAGATAATGTTGATTCTCTTTACGTTCTGGTTCTTTCCTTTCTGGGCTCCAGAATTCACTCTCTGGGCTCTCTTGTTCTCTTCATGGGGGCCTTCTTAATAGCTCAATTTCTAAACTCCTTTCATGGATGATCTCTTCTTAGACCTTTTTCCTGATCATCTCAGTCACTACCAAAGCTCTAAGGTCCACTGCTATGATAATGAGTACAATCTACAACTCCAGCAGTAAACAGTCCTCTGAACTCTAGAATCCTATCTACATTCTGGTAGGTTGCTCAAACAGATCTCTGGTCTCACCAATTGGGTTATCTCCTCAACAATGCAGTTTGGAGCTCATCCATGTCAGGTCAACCAGTGTGACTCCCATCCACGTGCTCTCAGAAATTTGCCACGTAAATCCACTCAATATGCTGGAGGCCTTCTGCTTCTTTCTAACATAGTGGGGACGTGAGTAGAGAACCCTGATTGCTCATTTCTGATCCTTTACCCTCGCCAGGGGATCATCCCATCTCCAACTACACTTTACAGCCTCTCTGGTCATAAATAAGCCACTAGTAGTTTCAAATTGAACTTCTTAGCTTAATTGACAAGCCTACTACACCTTCTTTTTTCACTAATATTATCTATGGAACCAATATTCATCCCATTCCCACGATCAAAACCTGGGTTTATTATTGATTCTTTGTATTCCTTAACTTTTCTTATCTAATTACTTATCAAGGTCTATTGATTCTACTTCCACAATTCTCTCATCCACCCTCTCTGCAATTACCATAGATGAACTTCCACTCTCCCTTGGATTATTTCAATAGATTAATCCTAGCAGTACAGTCTCCATTTTCTTCCCATCGTAATTAATCCATCACCCCAGAAGGAGACATGATAGTGGATAGAGGAGGAAGAAGAAGGGAAAAAGAAAAGGAAAGAGAAGAAAGAAGGAAGAGTAAAAAGAAGGAAGGAGAGGGGGAAAGAGGTAGCAGGATAAAGGACCAAGAAAGAAGAGAGGAGGAAGGATTGGTTCATGTTAGTCTTCCACTCATAAATCTTATGTGGTTCCTTCTTACATCCCAATGAAAGTACCGACTTTTGTGCCTGACGTTCAGGTGCCTATCTGGCACCATCTCCATCTTTCCAGCCTCATTCTATATTAACCTCCTCCCACAGTGATATAATTAATGCCCCATATAACCAGGATAGCGCCTGCTGGACTGGCTTTTTCCTTTACTGCCTCAAACTTTATATATATGATACTCCTTTTCACCTTTCACTCTTTCTTTCCTATCCTTCTACTTGAATGTAAGCTCCTTAAGAAAAGGGATATGTTTTTTGTTGTTTTTGCATCCCCTTCTCTTGGCATCATGCTCATGAGAACCTTCGATCTGGACCTGTAGTTTCATAAGTATAAGGGACTTTCCGGTGAGGACTCCTCCTCCCAAAGCGTTTTGGCATCTGCTCTGGAACTTATTTCAGAGTTTCCTGGAATCACTGAGACATCACATTGTCCACGTTTCAGTGCATTTAGCAAACATTCAGTAGTATTTAGTAAATCTTTGTTGAATGTTTCTGAATATGTTCTTTAAAGCCCTAATGAAATGACCTTTCCTCCTATAAGCCTTCCCTGATTCCCTTTGTTAGGAAGGACCTTTGTCCTCAGACTTCCCATTCTGTTGCCACCACTCCAGTATATTGCTCATTATTCTTGGAATGCCAACTATCCTACAAAAGCCCATTTGGAAGCTAGGCATCTAGAAGTCACAAGGATACATGGTTTTACAGATATTTCCCACCAGGCAGAATATTACATGAAGTCAAGGACATGTGGTTACCATCCCAAGTAGGCATTACTCCACACAGAGCATGGACTTGAAAAATGCCTGTCACTGCTCTATGAAGAAAATGTGTCTTTGTCATGTCCAGAGACCTAAAATTAGACAAAAATCCAAAATAGGAGCTGATATATCTCCTCCCCCAGTTCACTTCCTGGGCCCCCAGACATGAAGAAAAGGCAAAACCTCAAAGTTTATCCCTCAGTTTGGCATTCCTGTACCTCCCTCCAACTGTCTCCCACCCTCCTGCCTGCACTGGGGTTTCTCCATTTCATTTTCATATTTAATTAGCAGATGGACAAAACTCATCCGAACATATCCAAAAGTAGAATGAGACTGAATGCTAAGGGGAAAAAAAAACCCTATCTTGCTAGAAGTCTGCCTAGTAATAACAACACCTCCATTATGCCTAAAATGGTGCTGTATGCTGCCAGAGTCCAAATTGCATTATCTTCAGAGGCTCGGTGTATTACATATTAGACTGGGAAAATCACGGATTCTGGGGTAAGATTACTACAATGTAGACATGCACCCAGAGAAGGGAGCCACATGGCTGTAGTTAGGGGAGGGAATGTTTAAGCTGCAAATCTGAACACTATTTTAATATGCTCTCACAATTGAGATAAGTCAGGGAAAGGGAAAAAGGAACTTGTCTATCTATCTATCTCACTTTCTATTCCAAGAAAAAGCTCTTTGGTCGACACTTTTTGAATGGAATATGCCACTGTTTTTATTAACGTCTCCTTCCTGTTAAAATTTATTTCCCAGAAAGCTTCCTATCTCCTTTAAGTTTGTTCCAAATGAAAGCCAATTTAAATAATTTAAGAATGTTTTTATTTTATACAGGAGGTGTTGTTGTAATATTCAATACCAGTGGGGACTAACTCTTCTATTTAAACCTTCATTTCTCTTTCCACAGACAGTTTTTTCCTTGCTGTATGGAGGATAGAATTCATAGTCAAATAGGGTCAAAGACATAAAGCTGAAAGGGGTATCCAAGGAGATCTGGTCTAACCTCACCCCTCCTCATTTTACACATGAGGAAACAGATCCAGAGAAGTGAAATCAGTTACCCAGGACCACACAGGTACTAAGTGTCGCAGGCAGAATTTGAACTCAAGTCTTTATTTCAGAGAATTTGTTAACACTGTCATTGAAAGAAAAATTTATAGGAGAAAATGTAGGGGCGAAAAACTAGAAGCCAACTGCAGACTAGAATCCTGACAGAGAATAGAGACAACTTCCGTAGCCCTGGTAATCTAGAGGGCATGGGGATAGCGCATGAAGATTTCTGGCAGAGCTGGCAATCCCAGAACGAGAATCTTTCCTCCATCCTTTAAGCCAAGGCTCCCCAGACTCTTCCCTAATTCAGTTTCTGCCACTGAGGATAGGCAAAGTGGCTTTTCTTGGCCCTAGGATATCCTGAAAGATTCGATTTTTGATGTTAGATTGACACTAACCCAGAGTGAACTCCACACATTGCTGCCTAAAGAATTTAGTTTCGGTATTTTCATAGCTTCTGGAAACACACACATACACGTGTGTGTACATATATAAACATACATTTATATATGTATACATATATACTTATTAAGACAGAAAGATATGTGTATATACATGCATGTAGATGTATATTTGTATATATATATATATATACACATATATATGTATGTATTTATAGAAGTTATGACATATACCAAAACTATATTTAGATAGCAATGTGTGGGGTTCACTGTAGATTAGTGTCAACCCAACATCATTAGAAATATTCCTCTGGGATGTCCTGGGACCAAAAAAGACACTTAATATATTATATATAGATATAGATATAGATGGATATATAGATATGCACACACATATACATATATACATACATACACACATATATATGCACATATACACATATACATATAACATATACACATATGAAATGTAAAGAGGAATTTCCACTATAGCATCCCTCAAAAGAGGTCACCTAGTCTTTGATTGCAGGCAAATGATTCAGCACGCATGACTTGACATGTGCTAGGTGGTACAATGGATAGACAGAGTGCTGGGTTTGGAGTCAGGAAGAACTGAGTGCAAATCCAGCCTCAGACACTTACTAGCTATGGACCCTGGGAAAGTCACCTAACCCATGTTTATCTCAGTTTCCTCATTTGTACAGTGAAGACAATAGCCTACCTCTAAGGGTTGCTGTGAGTATCAAATGAGATGGTAATTGTCAAGTGCTTAGCACAGTGCCTGGCACAGTTAGCATTATGTAAGTGTTAGCTATTATTAACTATTTCTTAGCCCAGTCCTTGTTAGGGATAGATTTAATGGTTAGGAATCCCCCCTCCGCGACCTCTAGCCTAGGAACAATTTCTCTTTTTGGCACCAAAAACTCTGTAGTGCTCAATAACAGTAACAACCCCCCACAAATGAACATTCTGTCCCTCTGAGATGGCCACAATTGAATCTCGTATCAATTTGGGGTGCACAAAGCATCTGAATACCATCTTTCCCACTAGATTGTAAGTACCCTAAGAATGGGGCCTGTTTGCCTTGCTTTATATGCCCGGCTCTTAACATAATTGTCAGCATATAGAAGATGCCTCAGAAATGTCTGTTGATCGAAACCATGCACAGAATCTCAGTACTGGAGAGCTAGAAGGGAATCCAAGTGGCTATGCAGTCCAAGCTATGTGAAAATGAAATCTGTCTATACCAACTCAGTATACTTGAAGGATTCCAGTGGACACCCCCTTGCCTCCAGAAGCGACATATAGATAGCTCTAATTATTATCAAATTCACTTTTTTTCTTTTTTTCTGATATGAAGTCTAAATGTGATTTTACCACTGACTTCCATTTTTACCTCTGTGACCAAAAAGGGGAAAAAAAAAGCCTAATCCCTTCTCCTTGTAACAAACAACCTTTAAATTCCTTAAAGACGGCTATCCTCTCTTCCCTGAGTCTTCTCTCCACTAGGATAAATACGGCAAGTTCAATCTCAGTGAATTCACCAAAATTTTATCAGATACCTATTTCTAAGGCACTGGACAGAGGTGAAAAATGACCCTTCTTACCTCCTCTTTAACCTGGTCTGTGACTAAAATGGTCCCATTCATATCTGCCTTGTGTCCCATCTTAAACTCTCATAGTTTCACTCCTCTTATCCCCCTCCCCTTACTTTGTATTAAAAAATCTCACCTGCAAGAGAAAAAAAAAATGGAAGTCTAAGTGTGTGCTGAAATGGAAACATATAGAAGAGCTCTGTCATCTGAGAGGTACAAGACAACTTGACTGCTTCCCGGTATTAGAGAAATACCTGTCTTCCTTTGGGGGCAGGTTTTGTTAGGCACTGAGGGGAAATACCCATTATATACTGAAAAGAGCCAAAGCTGCTAAGAGGGAATTTTGGGAGAGTTGGGGAAAGAGGCAGGAAACATAAATGTGAAGGAAATGGACAGGGAAGTAGGATTACTTTAAAGCTAATTCTTTAAGTGCACCAGGCACAAGACAATGAAGAAAGAAAAATAAATGTTTCCCTTTCATTAGGTGTAGAGGCATAGTAAATAAAAGAAGCATTTTATGCCACTTTATTCTATTAGAAAAATGGATCAAATGTGACCTGAAAGCAAGAACACCCAATGCTTAAGACAAAAAGGCAGTAAACCTCTATGGTCCTTGAAAAAATAGGGAACAATGAAGTAAATAAGGTGGATTTATTCCAAATCAAAACAGGCTTAAGTCCCAGCAGGGCGAATGTAGGTAACTTATAGGCAAGAGGGTTTGACAGTCATTGAATGCAAGGATGGGTTTCTGAGAGAAGCTGTGCAAGCTCTGATTGGAACTGATTAGGGAGAGTTTGACTCCAAAATGGGGCAAGGATCTTGTGACCTGCCCTCTTCCCTGAAAGTTCTAGGCTGAAATCTATGGGATGATCCAGTAGTAAAATAGCATTCTCCATTTACAATGTAAACAATGGCATGAGGTATAAGATTAAAGGGAATGTGTTCTAAAAACAAAGGTGGGGAATTCCTTATGAAGAAGAAGAGGGAATAAATATTAAGTGACCACTATGTGTCAGTCAGGGTGGTGCAGAGGACATGCAGCACTGGGCTTGGAATCAGGAAGACTCATCATCATGAGTTCAAATCTGGCCTCAGATGTGATCTGAGGCAAGTCACTGAACCCTGATTGCTTCATTTTCCTGCTCTATAAAATGAGCTGGAGAAGGAAATGGCAAGCCACTCCAGTATCTTTGCCAAGAAAACCCCAAATGGGGTCATGAAGAGTTGGGTGCAACTGAAACAGTTGAACAAAAAAATAAAACAACGTGTCAGTCACTCCATTAATCATTTCACAGACATCTCATTGGATGGAAACTAACATATATCCTCAATTCACTTCTGATTATAAAATCTGAAAAAGATTATAAATCAATGAAGCAACATGAATTTATTCAACACCTACTCTATGCCAACACTATGTATAAAGATACAAAAATGAAAGGATCACTAGGCTCAAAGCATTTATAATCCAAGGCAGGGATTTGAATTTGAAGTCAGTGGTCTGGGTTCAAATCTTACACTGCTATTTACAATTGTTCTGACTTGGCATAGGTCATTTCCTCACCCAGGGTCTAAGTTGCTTTATCTGTAAAATGAAGGGCCTGTGAGCAGGCAGAGGGAAGCCTGATTAAAAGTCAGAATCTCTATTCATTCTACCATGGTGTCTCTCTTTATAAAATGCATAGGAAGATAAATGCAAAGTAATTTCAGTTGTGGGTTAGAGATATTAGCATCTGAGGGAATCAGGAGAGACCTCATGTAGGAGGTAACCATTGAGGAGAATCCTGAAGGAAGTTAACAGATTAAAATGGGCTCAGTTGAGCAGAGGCCATTCTAGACAAGGTGAATGTGCATATGCAGGATTTGGAGGAGGAAAAACAAGAAAAGAAAAAGCACAGAGAGAGGAGGTAGCATGCACTATGTTCTTTCCATTACATATACTGGTGGAAATAAGAAAGTCAAAAAAGACAGACATCAAGTCTTAGTCTATACACGACATTTGCTTATTAGAATATAATACAATTGACACTACCTTGTCTGCTTGTTCAGGAGCCTGCTAGTTACAATTAGAGAGCAGGAGGGAGATCTATACCTTGAGCCACCAAAAAGCAAAAGGGAAACTTTTCTCTAGAAAAGTCCCCAGGAATAAATGGGTTTTGGTTTTTGATGTTGAAATCTTTTTGATGAGGAAAGCAAGATAAAAATGTTGCATGTTTTAATGCTGAGCAAGATACAAAATAAACCCACAAAACTCAAGCATAATTCTGCTTCATCATTATAGAATCCCCGGGGGAAATGAAGAGAAAGGGAAGTCCCATACAAAACAACTACAAAAAAAGTCCCACAATGGCTGGGAATCAATTTACCCAAGGCACACTAAAAACCTGTATAGATAGAATTATAAAATGATCCTTAAAGAAATAAAGGATAACTGGAAGGATAGTCATTGTTCATGCCAGAGCCACAGCAACATAATAAAAAAAAGATAATACTACCTAAATTAATTTACAGATTTAGTGCTATACAAATCAAACTACCAAGGGGACACTTGATAAAGCTAGCCAGCATACTAACCAAATTCATTTGCCAGTTCTAGAATCTCAAGGGGGCGATAGGGAAAAATATAGGACCAAAGGGGAAATAATCATCAGAATTATTTAGTACTAGCTAAAAACAGAAATGCAGATCCATGCAATGGAGTAGGTAATGGAAAATCAAGGGAAAATAACTGAACTGAATAATGCGTTGTTTGATCACTAGAAAAACATGCATTAGGAAGAAGTCCTGATTTGACAGGAATTGATAGAAAAAACTGAAAAGCACCTTGGCAGAAAGGTCGTTTAGACCCCCAAAAATGTAACACCATGTGCTTCAATATGCCTAAGGGCATACCACCTTGAAAACGACCAGTTTTGGCATGGAAGCTAATCACAGTTATGACTGGTTACTATTTGGATAAGACATCACCTGAGAATATGGTAATGGTGTAGACTTTTTATTTTCACTTTCTGAAGAAACCATGCAGTGTAATGGAGAGAAAGTTAGCCTTAGAACCAGGAAACACTGGGTGAAAGGCCTATCTCTGCTACAAAATGCTTGCATAACCTTGAACAAGTCATGTAACTTCTCAGTCCTCTAGATCAGCGGTTCTCAACCTGTGGGTTATGTTCAATTTGTAACAATGAAAATACATCCTGCATATCAGATATTTAAATTATGATTCATAACAGTAGCAAAATTACAGTTATGAAGTAGCAACGAAAATAATTTTATGGTTAGGGGTCACCACAACATGAAGAACTCTATTAAAGGGTCACAGCATTAGGAAGGCTGAGAACCACTGCTCTAGATAGTTCTCAAAGACTTAGTTACAGAAAAGGTACCAACCTACATTGGTTAAAGGAGTTGCTCCACCCAGGAATTCTGATGCATTCACATGTCCAATTCCTATCCCTGTCTTTATACTACAGAGAATTCAAAATGGAAATGGGAGAAACAGATTGGGTATTTTCACAGCTCTAGGTATGAGAGAATTTTATAATCAAACAAGGCATAGAGGGAAATCACAAGATCAAAAAGATAATTTTGATTACATGAAATTGCAAAGCTGTCTTGCATATGAACTTTTGCAATGTAACTGGGATAAAAGGAAGAAACTGATCAGGAAGGAAGGGAGGCGAAAGTAAATGGACTTATTTTAAAGTTGTATACTTTGTTCCAGGCACTATGCTAAATAATGAGATACCACACAAGCAAAATGAAGGGTAGACCCTGCCCTCAAGGAACTTAGATTCTAATGAGGGAAGGAAGATAATACAAAGAAAAATGAGTTGAAAAGGGAGTAGAGAGAGAAGGGAGCAGTGTTTTGAAGTCTAAAGTAAGTCAGAAACAGGATAGGAAGGAGAGTTGAGATGAGTCAGTCTGAGTTTCTCCAGGAAGAACTTAAAAATGGAAGATTGGGGGAGGGGGAGCAGTTTACGTCAAAAATCTCTGATAAGTCCTGATATTTGAAATATAAGAAACTAACACAAATATATAAGAATAGAAGTCATCCCCTAATGAATAAATGATGTAAGGATTTTTAAAGATTTTTCAAAAGAATTACAAACTATGAATAACCATGTTACTCAGACACAAATTACTATAATACTACAAATCACTAAAAACAACATAAAGGCAAATCAAAACAGCTCTGCTTATTCACTATAGGCCTAGAAATTTTGTGTTTTGTGGGGGTTTTTTGTATTTTTATTAGAAAAGATACAATCAATATTGAGGGAATTGTGGAAAGGCCAGCACATTGATACGGAATTATGAAGATGCAAATTAGTACATCTATTCTTGAAAGTCATTTAGAATTATGATAAGATAATAACTAAAATAACCCTATGACCCTAGACCCAGAGTACCTATACTAGGCATATAACTTAATAGGGTCACTGCTGTGCCACCAAATGTTTATAGCAGCACTGTTTATATTAGGAAAGAGTGAGGAACAAAGTATAGGCCCATTGGTTGAAGAATATCTAAAAGCTTTGTTATATAATATAATGATTATACTGTAAGAAATAAAGAATATGAAAAATATAGGGAAGCATTGCAAGCCTTATAATAATTGCTATCAAACAGAATCAGACAAATATTCAAGGTAATTTCAACAACCTACATGGAAAGAGTATCAATAAAAACAAAAACTGATTGCCATCAAATTTTAATGTCCAAGCTTAGCTACCAACCAAAGATATACAAATATACCCTTCTCCTCCCTCTATTGAAGAAAGAGACCATGAACATAGAATACTGTATCTAATGTTGGACTTGGTTTATGTGTTGATTAGTTTTTCAGAATGTTTCCCCCCTTATAGAAGGGGTTAGGAATGGAGATGAAGAGGAAGCAAAAGTAAAATGCTAGGAAATGGACTCATGATTTAATTGACATACAGAACTCTAGGATGAGAAAAGTCCCTTTACCAATAGAGGTTGGCACCTTCTCTGCAACCTATAGTCTTAGAGAGTTACCTAGGGCATATAAATATCAAGATCTTACCCAGTATTTCATAGTCTAGGGCTGGAAGGGGAATTAGCACTCATCTAGTCCCATTGTTTCATCATGGAGCTGCTGGAGGAATCAAAATTCAAAGGTTAAATGACTTATTCAAGATCACACAGATATTGACATGGCAGGGATTGAAACCCAAACTTGGGGCCAATATGTCAATTTTCTACTCCTCCATATTCCCTACCTTCTGACTTAGCATCAGTAGACCTGGGTTTGAGTTCCTAAATTGATTACTTAGCAAGGGACAAGCTCTCAGAGCTGAAGTTTCCTGATCTTTTAAGTGGACATCATATTTACATTATTTATTTCACAGACATTTTTGGGATGACCAAAGTTTTATGGAAGCACTTAGTGGTATAAATCAATCCAAAAATTAATAATAATAGCAATTATTATTTTTTTCTTGATCTTTTAAGTTGTTGATGGAGTCTGTGTAAAATGATAATTATGGTCATTTCTTTTTCGGCCCAAACTAATGTTAAAACCAAATATCCCAATTCATATGAAAAGGCATAAAATATCAAAGAAATCTCCCCTTCCCGCCCCCCAAAAAAAAAGAGAAACAAATGAGGTAGAGTCAATGGGTTGGTTGAAGAGGAAGCATTAAATGTCAATCCCAGATTAGGAACCCGGAGCATAGGCAAGAGACAGATGGTACAGAAAATCTGTGAGAAAGTTTGCTAGAGAATTTTGTTACAAGATTAGAGTCCAATTTTGGCCAAGCTGAGGGCCAGGAAGTAAACCATCCCTTTGGAAATGACCTGCAGAAAGTAAATTGCATTTTTATGGTGGGTCAATGTTAGTAAAAAGAAATTAATTAAGAAGTCAAAAGGGCATGAAGGAATGTCTTGCATGTGTCTGGGACAGGCAGAAATGCCAACATGTAAACTAATTTCTGTGGATGCAAAGATGTCTCTTGTTCTGAGTCTTACTTTGCTCATATGAAAAATGGAGATACTAAAAAAAATTACTTTGCAGGTTGTGCATAAAGGTGAGGATACAATGAGAAAACATAAACAAATACCTATAAATATTTGAGCATTTAAATTTAAATAGCATTAATAAGACAATATTATAGATTATTAAATAATAACTGATATATTAATAATATCTAATAATAACTCACATTTATAGCATGCTTTCGATTTTGTAAATACTTCACAAACATTATCTTATCTCATTTGATTTTCTCAACAACCCAGTGAAACAAGTGTTTTGATTACCCCCAAGTTACTAATAAGAAAACAGACAGGCAAGGTAAGTGACTCATTCTACAGGTAGGAAGTGTTAGAAACAGAATATAAAGTCAGATGTCTTACTTCAAGCCCACTGGGATGAGGGAGAAGATGGAATAGAGAATAATATGGAAGTTATATGCCTGGTTAACTAGAAGGGCAATCATAGTCTCAAGAGAAATAAGAAGATCATTGAGGAGTGAGTTGTTTTGGTGGGGTTTGAGACACCTATGAGATACTGGGTTTGAAGAGAGAGAGAGACAGAGAAAGAGAGAGAGACAGAGAGAGAGACAGAGAGAGACAGAGAGAGACAGAGAGAGAGAGACAGAGAGAGACAGAGAGAGACAGAGAGAGAGAGAGAGAGAGAGAGAGAGAGAAACTGATGTAGAGGACACCCAATTAATGGACATAGCATGTATGAAGGGCCAAGAAAGAAGGGTGAGAAGGACTAGTTAGCTTGTTAGGAGAACAAAGAAATATCATGAAAACCCAGAAAAGGAGTGATTAACTAGGAAGAAACCTAGATTTACCAATAATTTGAAAGTTGCAGAGAACTTAAGATTGATGAAAACTGAGAAAAAGGTCATCACATTTGACAATGTCAGTCATAACCTATCTACCAGTTTGGCCTTAGATGTCTATCCTCTGGAAGGAAAACAATCATCACCCTGAAGGTGACCTTTCCATTGAGCTTCTTAGGATAGAGCTGGCCTAGGCCTCAGACGACAGATGCACGATCTGTCACCAAGGCAGTGCTGTGAGCCTTTCGTGCTTTGTAGGAAATTTGGGAAATCATTATTATATTTACCACGAAGTCCATTCATTCCTTCTTCTCCTTCTGTTGTGAATTACCCAGTTTTGTAAACTAAGGGTCTTCTGTGATTCTTTTTTTTTTTCTTCTCTCACTTCATATTAGATCTGATTATAACATCTCAGCATCTCAAACATTTTCCCCCTTCCCATTCACACAGTCATCATCCTAGTTCAGGTCCAGATTATTTCCTACCAAGACTATTGATAGTTTCCTAATTGACCTCTTTTCTCAAGTCTCTACTCTTTTGTAATCCATCCTCCACAGTTTCCATGTAATGTTCCTAAAACCATGTTACTCCCTTCCTCAAAAATCTTCACCAGATTCTCCATAACATCTTAGATAAAACACAGTCTCCTCGGTCTTGCACTTGAAGCCCTCCAACTTACCTTTGTAGACGTGTTTCATGTTACTGTAGCCCTTTATTCACCCTTCATTTTAACAGAACTGGTTATTAGCTGTTTCCCAAATGTGATAGGTCATTTCCAATCTCTATACCTTTGAAAATTCTGTGCCACATATTTGAAATATTCTACCTCCTTGCCTTGACCTCATGGAATAGCTGGGTCCCTTCAAGAGTCAGCTCAGTTCTATTTCCTATATAGTTTGCAGAGACACTTGATCTTTAGTGCTCTTCTGCCTGTAATTTCTTTGTCTTTTTTTTTTTACTTATATTCTGAATCCGCTACTAGCATGTAAGCTCTTGAAAGACAGGCACCATATTTATTTTTGTCCTTATATCTCCATTACTTAGCACAGTACTTGACATGTGACAAGTACTTAATCATAGAAACTATTAATGATGGTCGAATAATCATAGTGTGATAAATTTATAGTTAAAAGAGACACCAGATATCATGTTGTTTAACCCCTTCGTTTTACAAGAGAGGAAACTGAGACTTGTCTAAAGTTATAAAGTTAGTAAGTATCAGAAATGAGATTAAAACTCATATCATGTGACTTGAACTGATTTCAGAACCAAGAGCTACCTTAACACCATTATGAGACATCCAAGAGGGACTTTAATGGAAGGAAGTATTTTTAAGTAAGTAAATACTTTTTTTTTTTCATTCTACACGTTTTAAATGAAAAGGTTTTGCTAAAAATAAATAAACCAACCATAGGCATTCTGTTCCTTTCCCTTTCTGTCAGTGATAAACACAAACAATAAGTGTCTTTTGTCTTTTTCCTAGCGAAAGGCAAGGCGATGTGCATCTCCCATGGCAATGACAGAACTTTTTATTATCTTGCCTCTCTGTTCCTGGTTGTTATTAATTTTAAACTTTTGTTGCATTTTGCAGATAATAAAAATAGCAATAAAACCAGCCTTTATTACAAACTAAGTCTTGTGCCTTGTTTTTTTTTCAATCCAAACACATTTCAAAAATGAAGCTGAAGCTTCTCTACCAATTCAGAGATGAAAAAGATTAGTTAAAAAGGCAAATACACATAGATCCCACAAGTCATATACCAATATTTCATTCATCCATCTCTTAGCTGTACCATAACTCTTATGGAAAAGACCAGGGATGAGGTGAGTGTCCACCTAGCTCTACAGACAAAAATTGCTTTACCAAACAAGCAGGACCATGGACAGGAGCCTGGGTCAAAGAAAACCCAAAACCCAATTTCTCCCTCTTTTTCACCTGTGATTTGGGGGGCAGTGAAGGCTGTGTGTGTGTGTGTGTGTGTGTGTGTGTGTGTGTGTGTGTGTGCAATCTATGGACATTGATTTAGTGAGAAAAGATTAAAATCATGACTTCAGAAAAACATCTTCTTTTCCTCCATTCTCCACTCACAGTTATATTATCAAAACAGTCAGCTGTTTTGATTTTGTTTTTGTTTTGCTTGTATTTAATTGAGTTTTTTTTTGTGTTTTTTTTTTCCTATGGGATCAACAAATTGACCTAAAGGGATCTGAAATAAAGATCTATTCACCCACTCCTGTTATAAATCATCATGAGAAGCAAAAAATGGTGCATAGTCTAGTACTTGGAATGAAGGGGAAGCAAAAGTAAAATGCTAGGCAGTGGACTCATGATTTAATTGACACAGGGAACTCTCAGAAGAGAAAAGTCCCTTCACTAATGGCATTTGGCAACCTTTAGTCTTAGTGAGTTAACCAGATACTTACTAGCTTTGTGATCCCATAAAAGTCTCGTAACTTCTCTGTGCTTCGGTTTCCTCATATATATATTGGGGACCAAAACAGTGACTACTCACAGAACATTTGAGAAAATAATATGAACACAGATTTGGACTCAAACAGACCAGGCTTTCCTCCCACAGATTAGGAAGCAAAGCACACAAAGAGGCCAAATAACTTGCTCACGGTCATATAACTTTTAAGTATCTGTGGTAGGATTTGAACCCAAACTCTTCCTGACCCAAAGTCCAATGCCCTATCCACTATGTTATGTGAATTCTACACTTTGCTTAACAATTCCAAATCCCATCAAAAGGGGGTAATTTCATTCTTACTACCTTACTTCAAAGACTGTTAAGAGAAAAATGCTTTGTAAACCAAATGTTAAATCAATGTGAACTATTACTGTTAAGGTATCTAGAGTTCAGACTTGGAAGATCTAGTTCCAATATTTGTTCTATTACTTATTATGCATCCAATCAGGGAATTTGTGTTATATTTTTATTTCTGTTTTGCAAATTGGGAAATCAAATAATTAAACAAACATATTTCTATAGCATATACCTTCCAGCTCTTATAGTACATAATTCTATGAAAAACCTGAAAACCTATGAGAACCTGCTTTGCAAATGAACTCTAAGACTCTAATCAGTTAAGTTCTATATGTAACTTAATAAACTACTATAAAACTATGATTATATCCAGTCATTCATAATACAAAACAATGCTCATATTATTTTTTATGAGTACATACAAAGTTCTTACACCTAAGAGTGTGTTAGGCGCACTTAAAATCTATTCCTCCACCTTTGCCTCTATGTGCCAGTCAATATGGTATCTGCCCAAAATGAACCAGGAGCATTCCTTATAGGGTTAACTTTAGGCAAAATCATGAAGTGGGTATGGTGTGGACTTCCTGTATCCTTCCACATACTGTTTCTAGAAACTAACCACTTCCCCATTTCATCTACCTAACATTCTATTTCTTCAAAGACTTGCTCTGATCTAGTTGCCAATTTTTCATGGTAGGATATTAGCTAATAATGTTGGTATTACCTCTCCCAGGAGAATGTGCATTTTGCTAATGAACTCTTAAAGATCATGGGCCCACATATTTACATCTTTTAGTTAACTTAGAAAGGTTTTTCAATCCAAACCCCTCATTTTGCAGGTCAGAAAACCTGGCTCTGAGTAGTTGCCCAAAGTGACACATACACACACACACACACACACACACACACACACACACACACACGAAACGGCCAAGCTACTGAGACTCAGATCCTATGCCACAGACCTCTTTCCATTGTGACACCAAGGACAGTAATATTTAGGGTTAGAATAGCAAATACCATGATGGAGAAAGAGGGATGTTATTTTGGACATAACTTCATAGTACCCCTAAAAGTCTCATGAGATAGGCAGCCACCTATTCTGCCTATATTCCAAATTCCTTTGTTAGTTTCTTGGCAGAAGATTTTTCTCCTTTGCTTCTAGCCTCCTACTACCCCCAGGCCATCTGCAATAACCTTTGTGAATAATTACCTCATATTTGCACAGTCTGTTTGGCCCGACAAGAACCTTGCAGACTTAAAATGACATACACACAGCTAAATTTTCACATCTCACCCTACAGGCTTCTGGTATGGAACAGAGTGATTCAGAAAAGCCAGCAGAGAAGAAATGCATATGTAATTAAAACTACAGAGACTTTGCAAAGGAAATACCTGTGGTGGACTAGAGCCAAGATGCTGGAGAGACATACTGACTGGCCCAATAGTCCTGCTGGACCTCTCTCAGTTGGGAAAGAGGGTTGTGCCAAAGTGAAGTTCCTTTTCTATTTGGATAAAAGTAGACACTGGGGAAAATGACTGGGAACACTAAGCTCATTTTTCAATGGTGTCCAGAGCCAGGATGTAAAATGTCCACACTTTAATAAGGGTTTTATTTTTGCTTGAATAACCTGAAAAATCATTTGTAATTTTATTGTTTGGGCTTGGAGCTTCACTGAAAGGTGGAAAGCTCCTGAAACAGCCTTGGATCATCAGGCCTTGCTAAGCATGAACACTATTATTTTCTTAATTCTCATAATTATGAAAAGGAATCATCATTAATCCTCTGTTATCTCAGCAAATGGAGGGACAATGCATCATGAATGACTGAAAAGAGCAGAAAATCCAAATCACCATATCTAGCTGGGGTTTGGGGTAAGGAGGAGGGTGATGGTAAACTATGAACATATAGTATCACAAATACAGGAAAGACACACAAGAAAATTGCCCCTGTAAGACTCCACTTGTCACCTGTTCTACAATATCTTAGAGAGCTTTCTGGGCACCTGAAAAAAAAGTGACTTTGTCCAAGTTCAAACAGCCAGCCTGGTGTCAGATGGAATACAGTAATCCAAGACTTCCTATCCTTGAGGTTAGCTCTCCATCATCCATCTCCTACTGAATCATACAATATTTGTGATACAATTTTTTCCAATAGATTTACTATCCTAATTAGGATTGGTCTGAGGTTTTAGGAGATGGTTTAGAAGTTTGGTATTATTATAGGTATAAAATGCTTTGGCGTATTTTCTGCACACAGAGAATTAAGGTTTGACTCTTTAAAAATACATTTTAGATTTGAAATTCAGGTCGCACTATTGAAAGTTTTCATTCTTTATTTATCTAAAGATCTAAGGGACCTTACATTCCATCTCATTGAACTCATTTATTTTTAAAAAGAGGAAATGGAGGCCTGGAGATATTAGATGATTTGCCCAGGTCACACAGTCAGTACCTGAATCAGTATTTGAGCTCAAGTCTTCCTGAGTCTAAGCCCAACCATATAGTCACTGGTGAAGTGGATCTAGTGTCTGACATGGAGTTAGGAAAACCTGAGCTCAAATCTGGCCTTAGAAAATGATTAGCTAAGTGGCCATGGGCAAGACATTGAACTTTGTCTGCCTCAGTTTCCTCAATGAGCCAAAAAAGGAAATGGCAGACTATTTTAGTATCTTTGCCCAGAAAATCCCAAATGGGTCACAAAGAGCCTAAAACAACTGAACAACAACAACCTCTGCTTGTATCAGTTTCCTTAGCTATAAAATGGGGATGATGATGATGGTGGTGATAAGTTGCTGTAAATATCAAGCAATATGCAAAAGTTCTTAGTATAGTACCTGGCATATGACAAATTCTATGTAAATCCTAGGTATTTATTATCATCCTCATCACCATCACTATTGTTGTAATGCTGTTGTGATCACTAATCCCATACCATCTAGTTGTTCTGGATTCCTTAAACACACGTAAACAACCACACAGAAATATAAGTCAGGTAATGGAAAAACAAAGAAACATATGTTCAAAATGCTTCCTCAAGAAGCTTAGGAGAGAGGAAATGACTAAATGATGGTTCATGAATACTATGGAATAATAATAATACTCCATAATATAAGAGGATTATGGAGAATTCAGAGAATCATAGGAAGCCTTTTATGGAGTGATGCTGAATGAAGCAAGTAGAAACATGAAAAGGATATAAACCATGACCACAATACTAGAAATGAACAAAAAATAAGGAAGGGAACATTGTAGAATTGTAAAGCTTATATTTTAAGTGATTAAAAAAAGCTTTCCTTTTTTGTAGAACTGAGAGATGGTGGGCAAAAATCATTTGTCTTATCAGTCTCTCTCTCTCTCTCTGAATATCTATCTATCTATCTATCTATTTATCTATCTATCTATCTATCTATCTATCTATCTATCTATCTATCTATCTATAATGTCTTCCTAATGATCTTTCTCTTTATTTTTGAAAGGGAATACTTGCTGTATTGGAATATCAGAGATATTAATGTGATATAACATTTTTTACAAGATTAGAATAGAAAAGGTTTACAACAGTTCCTACTATTTATTGTAGAGGAACATATACATAGATAATTATGAAACAAGAAAAAGTGAGATAAGCACAGAGGAGAGATGCAGGCCAAGTGCTTTAAGAAATTTCAAGGTGAAGGTGGCTAGGTGGTGCAGTGAATAGAGCACTGGTCCTGGAGTCAGGAGGACCTGAGTTCAAATCTGACCTCAGACACCTGACACACTTATTTAGCCATGTGACCTTGGGCAAGTCACTTAACCCCAATTGCCCTGCCCTCTCCCCTCCAAAAAGCAAAAAAAAAAAAAAAAGAAAAAGAAAAAGAAAAGAAAGAAAGAAAGAAAGAAAGAAAGAAAGAAAGAAAAAGAAAAGAAATGTCAAGAGCAAGAGACTATACATCAACAAAGGGGAAAAGAAAGGCACATTTGGGATGTTCAAGGAATGCTTTGTAGAAGATATATGTGCTTTGGGCCTGGAAAAGAAAAAGGAATTTCAAGAAATGGAGATGGTGAGAATTCTAGTGAAGAGAAATGTGAAGGTAAAGAGCCCAAAGAAAATGGTGAAAAAGATTAGCTTGACTGGAACAAAATATGTTGTATTTGTTGCAGTTTTATAGAGGGACTTTAAAACCCTGTGCCAGGAATTTAGATTTTATTCAAGTGGCAATGGGGAGCCACAGAAGATTTCTGAACAGAAGAATACCAAGATTAAGAGGTGGTTTATGAAGATAAATTAGGAAGAAATATATACAAGGGGCCCATCATGTCCTCCATCATCTCTGAAAGTGAACTCATTGTTCTACCTCAAAGTTCTCCTATTATATCAGCTGGAGATAGAATATGCTCTTTATGAGGGGTTGTAACATTAATTTTCATTGGTTAGTTGTTGTCCTTCATTCCCAAAGGAGGACCAAAATGACATCATTATGTTCAAGTCAAGTTTTAGTGAGAGAAGAACTACAGTGATTGAATTGAGAATGGAAATGAAACGAAGGAAAATGGAGAACTTAATAATGTAGAATCAATAAAAATGTGCATTTCAAAGGGGAGAGAGGGGAGAAAGAGAAAAAGAAAGGAAGAAAGGAAATTAGAAGAGTGAAAGAAGGGAATTGAAGGAGTTGATGGTATATAGCCTCAATCTTTTCAGTAAAGTAGGAGGCAAGATCATCATCTGACAATAGAAGAGGTGGTGGTAAAATACTTTGGGAGATGAGAAAAGGTTTAGAACAGTTACTATAGCAAGTCAGTAATGGCCTACAATATAGGAGTAAAAGGATTGCTGTCCAGCAGATATCAAATTAATATTACTTAGGTCCTTTTCTACTCTAATCGATTTGTCATCTTATGAATGTGGGTATCATCTGTCAATACAGAGCCTGTCCTCTCTATTTTTGCCTTTTTTCTCCCAAAGACTCTCAAAGAAGATTTGCTCAACATGTCATCTTCTATGACTCTTTTTATTTTTATTTTTTTGCTTTTTTTTTTTTGGAGGGGCAATTGGGGTTAAGTGACTTGCCCAAGGTCACATGGCTAGTTTTTTGTATTTTAGTGTCTGAGGGCAGATTTGAACTCAGGTCCTCCTGACTCCAGGGCCAGTGCTCCATTCACTGTACCATCTTGCCGCCCCTCTGTGTTTCTTTTTAAAATTATATTTTAATTTATGACATAAAACAAGCATTTCTATAACATAATATGATTTAAAAAGATGATTATACATGAAACTGCAAATATATACAATTTGCTATTCCTTTTAAACATATAATAACGTTATGTAAATTTCTTTTTTTCTTTCCTCCCCCCATCCTAGAGATGGCTACTATCACACACACACACACACACACACACACACACACACACACAAAATCATTCTATACATATTTCTATTTATCAGTTCTTTCTCTAGATGAAAATAGTGTCTTCCTTCATATGTCCTTTGTAGGTAATTTGGGTATTTGTAGTAGTCAAAATGACTTATTTGACTGTTGAAATTTTGTATACCAATCAACCCTCATGCTATCAACTTATTTTCCTTTTCTGTTACCTCATGACAGTCCTACTACTCTGCTGGATCCTTCATTGCCTCAGTCCCATCTCTCATACTATTTCCTGCATGCAAATCAGCATTAACAAATATGTAATAAATATTAAAATACGCTACAGCTTCTCTGTGCTCACTGTATATTTCTGCAGTACTCTCTGGGTTACCCACAACTGGGTGTCTTTGGAAAATATGGTATTCCAAAGCACGCATCTGTACGTCTTTCTCAGAACATTTCTGTTAGAGTTGGTTTTTTTGCCAGAAAACAACTTGGGGTTATTAAAAAATATAGCATACAGTTGCAAATGTAGTAAGAAATCATGCAATCATTCTCTTTCACTTTGTCAATTCTGGGCACAACGCATTGGTCATTTGCTGTTACTGATCACAAAACTTGATATGCTGATTTACTGACTCATTCAACCCAAGGTTGTAATCTGACTATTGAGATTTTTTTTCATCCACTTGGGTTTTTTTCTATATTGATTAATTGGCCAAAGTTTTTCTTCTTCTTCTTTTTGAATAATCATAGTATTTATTGAAGAATTCTTTTAATGATTTAGAATTTAGGTCAAACAAAATATCCTAAAGCAGGGGGTCTCTGGGGAACTTCAACATCTACAGGAAAGTTGTCTTTTATTTCAACATCATTTTTGCTAAGAACATATCTCCCTGTTTTATACCTTATTTATCTAAGAAGAGTGCTGAGCCTCTCCTTGACAAATGTGACCTTTCTTCGATATGGTTTCAACATATTCATGCAAGACTCCTTGTCAGAGCATAACCTTTAAGCCTACATTTTACTCTATTGAGTACTAAATAAAGAAATAAGGACAGAACTGGGTTGGTAATCAATCAACCAGCATTCATTAAGTGCTTACTGTTTGCCAGTCAGGTTCAGAGGATTCAAGACAATAAAGGAGACTATCCTTATTTGCAAGAAACTGATATCCTGTTAGTGAGAAAATATGAGAAGATATGTTTGCATAGAATAAAGATTGAAATAGTTTGAAGGAAAGACTTTACAAAGAAATTGTCATTTGACATGCTATATCCTGAAGGAAAATGGAAATTCTATGAGTTGGAGATAAGGATAAAGCGCATTCCAGGAATGGAGGGGGTAGGAGGGCAGGGTAGGGAGAGGGGAAGGCAAGGCAAAGGCATTGAGTCAAGATATGAGATGCCATGTCTGAGCAACAGAAAAGTCAATTTGGCTGGGTCACAGAATGCAAGAATAAGGAAAAACGAACAGGAGCAATAAAGAAATGGAAAAGGTAAAAAGATGGAAGATTGTGGTCAAAGGAAATTTCACAATTTCCTAAATCATCTCCTATATTTCCTAGGATACAAAAGAGCTTAAAGTCTAGAAAGGAAAAAAAAAATAGTCCTGAATTCAAATAAAGTTTAGGGGTTAAGCCTTGAAATGCCAAGATAGCAGACCAATTTGCATTAAAAAGTAACAGGTCAACATACCATAAAATAAAATTATAAACATGAGAATTGCTGAACATTTATTTAAAAAAAAAACACAAACAGAAAAATGAAAGAAAAACAGAAAAATTATGCTTGCCAAATTACTCTCATTTTCTTCTGAGAATGACAAATCCAGGAGGTGAAGGATATTTTGTCATTTCCTACATAGTATGACTTGAGTGACACTGATGAACTATCCCGAAGTATCTTTGCAATCCTAACACCAAAGTACCTGAAATTTCACCATTAAATAAGTCATTCTTTTCAGGTTAAATTGTTTTGTCTCTAAATGTGTATCATTAGAACTGATATACTGGAGGCAAACTATATGATGGGTCTTTCTCATTCAATAAATGTTATTTTATTTTTAATGTAGGGGATAAAACAAGCATTTCCACAACATAGTATAATAAAAAAAAAAAATTCAACAAGTCTTTATTAAGGATTAGAAAATTGGTTAACCTATTTAGACCCTAAGCCACTCATGTAAGGAGACATAACAGGGTACGAGGAAGGCACAAGTAGGGGCACTAGAGAAGGTATGTCCTGGGTAGTCAGCAATTGAGTTATGGGATCTCAGAACTGGATATTTTGTCGTTATTGTTGTTTAGTCATTTTTCAACCATCTCTCACTCTTTGTGACCCCATTTTGTGTTTTCTTGGCAAAGATACTGGAATAGTTTGCCATTTCCTTCTCCAGTTCATTTTTCAGATGGGGAAAGTGAGGCAAACAGGGTTAAGTGACTTGCCCAGGGTCACATGACTAAGTGTCTGAGGTTGGATTTGAACTTAAGTCTTCCTGACTCCAAGCCCAGGGGCTCTGTCCACTGTGCCACATACTGTGGAACAGTACTGAAAAAAAATTAGTGAAAACATTCTGATGAAGTCTACTACAAGTTTATGTTGCATGATCTCAATTGGGCTCTCACTACAGCAAGATAGTTCTTTTCACATTGCTGATATCAATCAAAAGCTCATCACTTTTTTTTCAAAGCTTTTCAATGATTTCCCTGACATTCCCTGTACCTTATATGCCAAGATTTCTCTCTATTCTTATCTTTTTCATCTTATATCATTCAAATATCTTCCCCCATTATCTTTTCCTTCATCCCTAGCTTACGCCAAAAGGTGACCCTTTTGCTTTCCAAGGTAAATCCCTCCACAGACACATGATTCTATTCCAGTCTATCTTCTCCAACAGATTACCTATTCTTTTACTTCCAACTCACTAACTTTCATCTTGCCCTCTCTACTAGCTGTTGCCCTGCTGCACACACACACACCCATGTCTCCTCTAGCCAAAAAAATAAAAATAAAACAACAAAACGCATAGTCCATCCATCCTAGCTAGCTATCATCCTTTATCTTTTATAGTTTCTACTTCCTCACCTCAATCTCTGGTGTCTAGCTTCTGACTTCATTATTCAGCTGAAACTTTCTCTCTAAAATTATCAGTGATGTCTTAAATGTCAAATTTAGTGAGTTCTTCTCAATCCTCATCCTTTGTGATCTTTCTCTTACTTATGTATGAACTTTCCTGCTGATACAGATTGGTACTGTCTCTGTATCTTATGATCTTAAAGAGTTGCTTCGAGCAATGAGATGAAGTGCTTCACCCAAAGACACAGAGTATTCTATAACAAACAGGGCTTGAATTCAAGTCTACCTGATTCCAAGACCAACTCTCTCTCTGCCATGCTACACTGCCCCTCAGAAGGCTATATGCAGAGGTGTGCTGGAGCCAGCTCAAATTGGCTTGAGAAAATTATTAAAAGATACACATTTGCATCTTTAAATCAGTAAATACTACAAATCAGAGTTTAATTCATTGTTTCACTGATTGTCTAGACTTAAGGAAGTGATGGAGAAATCTTCAATAATACAGACTAAATTTAAAAGTGTGTCATAAAGGCATCTTTCCCCTGGAGAGCTGATTATTAAACATCAGTAGTCAGTACTAGTTAGCAGAATACTCTTAGCTAGATGAATCCATTTTATGTAGGGAAAGGAGCAGAAATTTCTTTTCCACTCAATTCACTTTCCTTCCACAACTGTGATTGGTTTTATATCTCCAAACAAGATAATGCAGGCCAGATAGCCCATACTTTGCCTGCACCCCTCCCCCCCAACTCCTTTCTAGGTTTCTTTTGTGCCATATCTTCTGCCATTAGATTATAAACATTTGAGGGTAGGGACTCTTTCTTTTTTTCCTTTGTATCTCTAGTGACTAGTAAAATACTTGTTGCATAGTGGATATTTAATAAGTGTTTATTGAATTGAATTAAATTGAGTTTTCCATGAATATCTCCTACTCATAAAGAAAACAGCAACATGTTCAGATGACTTCCCGTCACCTCCAAGGCAGCTGCAGTATGTCCCTAGTTAACTTGGGTTTTTTTTTCTTTTCTTTTCTTTTCTTTCCTTTCTTTTTTTTTTTTACGAAAGATACAAAGGCAAGGAAAAAACCTGTTGGATCTCAGTGATCCAACACTTCTAATGAATCCATAAAAATTTTTCTTAAACTGTGAACACAAAGATAAAAATTAATCCATTTAGATCTGGTCACACAAATATATTGGCTTATTGGATAATCATCTAGTTTAGTCCACTTGGATTTATCTGTTTACTATCAGGGACCTAGTCTTATTAAAAGAAAGCAGGTGAACCAACTTTTATGAAGGAAAAAGAAAAAAAAATGAACCTGAAAAATAAAGCAGTGTATCCCCTCATCACCAAACAACCTACACTCTCCACTAGAATCTTGAAAACAGTTGGCAAAAATGGCTAAAAAATTATTTTCCTGATTTTTGCTCCTTATAACATTTTCAGCTTTATGACAAGACCTTTGCAAGTCTGTCTTGTGATAAAATTAGCATTTCCAACTAGATTACATCAAATTCTATTAGCAAGCTGAGTTCATGAAACCACTGCCTAACAACGAGAATAACCCTGGCTTCACCAAGCAGAGCGGAATTGTGCTACTGAAATTTCCTTCCATTATTGGAGTCTCCTTAATCACTTTCTCACCAGAATGCAGCTGGGGAATGGGGCTGAGGAGTGGTGAAAGCCATCTGCTCATCAGGAGTCACTTAATAAAAAGGAACTTGTAATGGGTGCTGGAGGGGAAATCAAATACCAGAAACGAATTCAGGTGCTGAGAAGGAAGCTGCCATTTCATTGATTCATGACTGTCAAAAGAAACTTCTGGACTCTCGTCCCATCTAGTCCTGCATTTTCCATGTTTCATTGTTATCTTCCTAAAGACAAATGGCTATTACTCATCTCGGAGCATAAGGCAATAAGTAAGTATCTAAGGAAGATGGGGGTAGGGGAAAAGACCTAGTTAAAAGACAGACATCAAACAATATTTTAACTAAATTATACCTTCCCTTGATTGTAGTGTTCTCTTTTAGACATAAGGCTATAGCTTGGCTCCAGGCAACCATGAACTTCATTATGATCATCATTAAAATAACACTTTATCCAGGCCAGTGGGGATATGGAGTATGGCTAAAATAATATATTCAACTCTTAGGCTAAAGGAGAGTATCATATATTCTACTCTCTGACCAGTATGGCTCATTGGAATAACCACTGGGTAAGGAACAAGTAAACCCATATTGGAAGCACATCTCTGTCCTTTTTTTGCTGTGTGACCCTGGGTAAATCCCTTAACCTCTTTAATTCTTAGAAGTTCCATCTGTATTTTGGGGTGGGGGCAGGGACATGGTCTAGACTAATCATTCCATTAATGTCATGAACTTCCAGCATGGAATCTCCCTCTTCCAATCATCTTGGTCTTCTGCTCCTTAATTATAATCTGAGAGAGTTGATTGGGGACGATGAAATGCAGTGACTTGCTGAGGTTAACAGAGCTTGTATGTATTTGGCCAGGGCTACAACCTCCATTTTTATGACCATAAAAGACCAGCTTTCTCTTGTCTACTCCCCTTCTACACCTCTGTAACAATAAGAACTGGCAATTAAGGGACACTGTTAATGACTTTTCAAACATGATTCCCTTTCTTCCTCTTAACAAGCCCGCGAGGCTATTATTGCGGGTACTATTGCCTTCCCAGTTTTATAGATGAGGAAACAGGCTCAGAAAGGTCATCAGTAATACTAAATGCATGATGGTAAGAATAGTAGAGTCAGAGGTATGCCTGGAACAAGGGACATCCAGATAGAGCATCTAGGTCTTTTGGTTATGACAACCCCTCTTCCCTGTAAAATGAGAGTGTTATATTTAATAACCTATGGTCATAAAATCACAGAGCTAAAAGTGACCCTAGGGGCAATCTAGTGCAGTCCACTAACTTCATTTATGAGGAAACAGAGGAACAAGTAGGTTCCGTTGCTTGCCTTATCACACAGGGAATAAGCATCAGAAATGGAATGTGTTCTAACTCTAAAAGCAATGTTCTTTCCACCATGCCACACTGTCTTGTGTTTTCTCCAGCACTAACGCTATAGGCATATATCTTCCTGATAATCTGAAGTCACTCAGATGGGCTCCAGGGAGCCCAATCTTTAGGCTTTTCCGTGACAGGATACTTTCCTTCCCCTTACCTCTTGCACATCAGCTAATCAGTTATCATTCATTAAGCGCTATGTCCCAGGTTCCATGCTAAGCGGTGGTATGTGGATCCATGTGTATGAGTGCAAGGTTACCATTTGAGGCAGAAAATGTTTTTCTCCAGATATTTAGCTGATGACTCAGATCATTAGAAATGCTTATTGTGTTTAGACATCATTTTACAATGAAATATGTTAGGAAATAGTAATACATTTAAATTCATCATTTAAATACCTGCTATGTGTCAAGTACTGTGCTTGATGCTTGGGATAAGGACAGAATAAAATAATGCTTGACCTCTCGAAGCTTCCTTTTTAACATTTCCATTATGAAATAAAATTCAAGATTGAGCATTCCCATTATCAAATAAGGCTAGAAAATGGGATTGTATAATAAATTGTGAATTCACTACAGATTACATATTCCTCTCAATATACATTAAATTTAACTTGCTAGAACCTTGGTTCTCTCTGTCCCTCTGAACCTCTCTCTGGTCAAGAAGCTTACATTCTCCTGGAAGGGAAGGAATAATAAAATTCACACAAATATCCAAGTAAATTAAAAATATCAACAAAGTAAGTGCAGAATAATTTTGTAGGAGGGAGGGGCACATTGGAGATGGAAGCCCTAAGGTATATACTCACATACTGAGTGGAAGAATACATGACTTCTAATAAAATAAAAAAATATACTCTTTATCAGTCTTGCTAATTTTTTTTTTCAAGAGAAATTTAAAACAGTAAATTTGAATTCCTCTCATCCGGATAAGATGAAAGAGACCTGTTCAGTATTTGCTATTATTTATTACTTTTAAAATCACCAATGCCCAGGGCATAAAGTGTCTAGAACAGAATAGGAGAGTAAATTAAAGCATGCTGGTTAGAGTGAATTGAATTGAATTGAATTGGGAATGATACTTCCCATACTTACTAGAAGTAAGTTCTTGCCCTCTCAGAAGCTCAGTTTCCTTATTTATAAATCAAAGAGTTGAATGGGATGGTTTTAGTTTTCTATAAGTCTGTAAATTTCTTATCCATTTTGAAGTTTTGTCTCTTCTTGTTTGATTTTCTTTTAAAATTCTGCAAATGGCCAATAGCTACCCTAGCCAGAAAATACTGAAAGCAATGGAGTCATTCCACGCTTGCATCATTAAATGCTTAAAGTTCATTGTCTTTGTTTAATGTGTGTATTTGGATAATTCATTGTTTTGTTTTGTTTTGTTTTCTTATAGGACAGTTAGATGGCACAACGGATAAAGTGCCCAACCCGGAGTCAGGAAGAGTCATCTTCCTGAGTCCAAATCCAGTCTCAAACACTTACTAGCTTGTGACTCTGGGCAAGTCACTTAATCCTATTTGTTTCAGTTTCCTCATCTGTAAAATAATCTGGAGAAAGAAATGGCCAAAACACTCCAGTATCTTTGCCAAAAAAATTCTAAATGGGGTTATGTGAATACAACTCAAAAAGAATTGAACAACAAAAATGTTCTTATGCATGTTAAATGCTTTAAAATGATCAAATACATCCTCCCAAATTCTTTTGCTGATCATTCATTGGGCTTCTAACATTAGAGGGAACATAGTACATGGACAAGATTATTGGTGCTGTGTTCATGAAGTAGCTGAAATGATCACCACCTCTGAAGTCTGTTAGCTGTGGGACTACAGGCAAGTCATGTGACTTTTCCAAGACTCACTTTTTATCATCTGCAAAATGATGATCACAGTACCTGTATCTCAAGGTAATTAAAATTATCAAATGAGATCATATAAAACAGCGGTTCTCAACCTGTGGGTTATGTTCAATTTGTAACAATGAAAATACATCCTGCATATCAGATAGCTTCATAACAGTAGCAAAATCATAGTGATGAAGTAGCAATGAAAATAATTTTATGATTGGGGGTCACCACAACATGAGGAACTGTATTAAAGGGTCACAGCATTAGGAAGGTTGAGAACCACTGCTATAAAGTTTTCTTTGGTTTCCAAATCTTAAATGAGTAAAATATCAATTATCATTAAGAAAACAAAGTCAGCCTTCAATATTTGAAAGTCAAACAAAGTAAAATCTTCTGTTATCTTAATGCTATAATGGAAAAATACAAAAGTAGTATAAAAATGATGTGATCTTTATTTTTCATCTAAATTAAACCACAGGATTCAAGGACACTTATTTTGTAAATTTCTACCAAGTTAATCCATAAAAAATGATCCCTATTACTTTCGATAACTTTTTTTCTTAATGTTGTATTATGAAATATAGTAAATATGCAAAGTGCTCAATGAAAGGCCTTTTGCTAGCATATTAATAAATATGTACACATACCCCTTTTTTACCTCAATGCATACACTGTTTACCTGCTCCCTTTGGGCTAGTCTAACACCAGCATAATGCAAAACTACTCTCCTCCAACTTTGAGCTCCTTAATAAGTGAGATGAATCACCAGCCATGAAAATTATTCATTCCTTGTGGAAGGGAAAAAGTGGCCTATTTATTTTGATCATTATTCCCTTAGTACTCAAGCCATGGATTTAACAATAAATTCCAAGGGCCAATATTCCACCATGCTAGCTGTGAATTGGGTTTGATCAACATTGATAGTAATGGTGCTGAATGTGTGTTTTACAAATTCATGATAAACCCACAAGCTCCCTGAGTATATTCTTTATTTCCATGAGATAAAGTGCAAGAAGGCCCCTACAAAAGAATTCGATTTCATTCCTAAAAATGTGTTACATATGTTAGGGAAAAATCTTGCTTCAATCTGTAGTTTGACCACCAAGCAATTATTAAACACTCATTAAGCATCAGACACTGGGCAAGGTTCTTGGCATACAAAAGAAAAAATGCTATAACCCCTGTGCTGAAGGAGCTCACATTCTTTCAGTGAGACAATATATATACCTGTAATCATATATGGAATAAATGTAAATATTTCTTTGGAATGCCTCTTTTTATTTGACTCCGATACTTGTAGTTCCAACTCCAATGTAGATTTCACTGAGCTTCCCTAACAGTTCTACATAAATAAGTCTATTTGTTCATTTTAACTTGTAGCATGAACCAATAATAATTTGGATTTTGTTTTTTAATTGAACACTAAGCATATTAATATGAAAAATGTCACATGCTTTCTAATCATGGAGATTTTTCTTTAAACAATATTTTAATGATTTACTGCGTCCTGCCCTATTTTGAGGCTAAGTGATCAAGGGAAAAGCATATTGACCACAATTAGAGAACATTTTTACCATTGCTGGCTTCTGTGTAGATGAATTTTAGTGGGTTGCTTGCTCTCCCTGGATGTGAATTTCCACACGTATAAATGAGGGAGTTGGACTAGATGTCCACTGAGGTCTCCTCCAGGTCTAAAGTAATAATTCTTTGATTCTGGGCAGCCATTTTCATCCTCTGCCCTCTTTTGCCCTTCTTTCCCTTGACTCTGTTCAAGGCCTCAGTCTCACCACTGACTTTTTCAATTTCGCCAAATGATCTGACTTTCTCCCTTCTGAGGAGATTTAGGGAACCTGACAGAAATTCCTCCATTTGCCCTCTTCTCTACCTCAAAATATCTTGTGTTACTGTTTCTTCTTTTCTCTTATCATTGTGACAGAGGTAACTCTTCTAGCCAAGGATAACTACTCCACTAAGGTCTACAACTTGTCTGAAAAGTGGGGTGGTATTCTGATGGGAGCCAGAAAACTTGAATCCTGCTTCCATTGCCTGTTATCCCTAAGACCATGGCCAAGAAATTTATTCCTTCCAACTTTCAGTTTTCTTCTGTAAAATGAGGATAATGACTCATGTTATACCTGCCTCAGATTTCTGTGGATAATCCTTCAGAAGCTGTATACAGCACATGTGAATTATCATTGTCTCAAATGGGGATATTATTTGTACTGCCAACTATACAGTGCTATTGTGATAAATATAGGAAAATGCAGAATGAGTGCCTGTAAGGTGACATTCTCTACAAATGCTAACTATTACTATCATTGTACCTCTGATCTGTTCTATAACCTCACTCAATTGTTCCTTCTTTCCATTAAATTTCCAATTTTTCCCTTCCTATCAGAACTAATTTCCCTGCTTCTGGGCTCTGGAGGAGAAAGTGAGGCTGGTGAGCTTATATAGCCCTCCCTCACTTAAATCAAAGTCAACTACAAGTCATGTCATCATCTCCCTGATGTCATGGTACTCTTTGAGAATGAAGGATGAGCACAAAATTTCCCCGCTTCAAATACTTCCAGGTTTCCTTATCCTAGGAAAAAAAAAATGCTTTCTCTGTGGTTAAAGCTAGTGTTCCATCTTATCTCTCTTTCATTTTCAAACTTCTACAATGAGCAATTGTAATGGGAAGTAAAGTAGTACTTTGCTACTTGTTTCAGCTATTCAAGAGCCTTTGAACCTCACCTTTGATAGTGTTAAGTCTTTGTTGAAAACAGTATACATTGTGTTGCTTTTATCAGGTCTAAGGGAGTTTGGAGACCTTCCCTGTCCTTAATAGGCCTAACATCATAACATGAAACCCATGGTGTGAGGAGCTTGCAGAAAAAGTAGAACAGGAAGTGACAGAGCAGATAAAAGCTGGAACATGTGCTAAAGTAATAATTCTTTGATTCTGGGCAGCCATTTTCATCCTCTGCCCTCTTTTGCCCTTCTTTCCCTTGACTCTGTTCAAGGCCTCAGTCTCACCACTGACTTTTTCAATTTCGCCAAATGATCTGACTTTCTCCCTTCTGAGGAGATTTAGGGAACCTGACAGAAATTCCTGAGGGAGAGAGGACTTTACTGCTGTTTACAGAAGTCCTGAAAGAAGGCTTTATTGCTGTTTACCAAAGACCAAAAAGTGAGCTTTGCTGCTGTTTATAGAAGTCCTGAAAGAGGGCTTTACTGCTGTTTAAAGAAGTCCTGGGACTTTACTGCTGATTTGTGTTACTTTGTCAGACAGAAAGTGAATTGAGATGATAATACTGGCAGTGTGTATAAATATTGTTGGAGCTTTGTTAAGTTTTGTCTTCCTAGAAACAGAGACCGCAAAGGGCTTGGAGGGGAATTGTCCCCATGGGCTGAGATATAGAACTGGAGCAGAGAGCTTCCTGCATGTGAATCCAGGAAAGACCTAGGAGCTGCCAGCCCATGGAAGAGGAGCTGTGAAGTTTGGAAGTCATTCTTGAATTAAGATGAAAGAAGACTTTGCTTGTACTCAGTGTTGACTGATGATATTGTAACTTACTGTGACCTAAGGGTGGATGGTGTTTGTACTTTCTGCTACCCCTTACAGATGCTTTGTTATAGGATGATTGTCCCTTAAGGATGATTGGAAGCCAGCCTCCAATCAGGATGAAAGAAGACTTTACTTGGGTACTCTATATTGACTGAGGAGATTGTGACTTACTGAATGATATGTTTTGTTTAAGACTATGTGGTCACTTTAGTAATAATTGTTATGTAATATTGTTGGGAATTTTGTGCTTTAATTTCTTGAATGTTTTGCTTCAATTAATTGCTGAATAAATAGAGTTCACTATACTATGCAATTAGATCCTTAAAGTTATTCACAGTAACAGTTCTCAGGAGAGCTGCTCGTGATTGGCTTTATAGTAGTCCATGTTTGCTGCCTCCAGTTCATCACCACTGCCCACTCATCCCTCGATCCCTAGCAACAAAAGTTTCTCTTACTGCTAAAAGTAGTCTCTCAGAATCACTAATGACTGAGACACTCAAAAATTTGACTTTGTTAGCATCAGAGATTCCCCATTCTCCAAGCTCTCTAAATAAGTTTCTCTGCCTTTCACTTGCTCTTCTTCCTTATTTTCTTATCCACCTCTCACAATTCAACCTAGACATTTTGCAGATAGACTGAATTGAAGGTTCTGTCTTTTCTTTCTTTCTATATTTTCTTTTTCTTTTTTTGATTATGTAACCTCTGAGTCAACTCTCATATCTTTGAAAATGAATCACACATTTCCAGTCCTCTAAACCCCAGTCTAGAATTTACAAATGCCAATTAGACATTGACCCTTAATTGTCTTATTGTCACCAGAAACCAAATGTGTGTAAAATTGAGCTTTCTGTTATTCTTGAAACCTTATATGCTTGACATCCTTTTCTCTGTCCATTGTACTACCATTCATCCAGCACTTTCAGTTTTGAGTACCATGTTATGATACCTTTATCCCTTCCTTCTCCCTCTTCATATCCAAATAACTAGGTAGTTTCCATTTTATCTTGTTACTCTCTCTTGCATATGTGCTCATTGTATTATTCTCACTTCCAGCATCCTGGCCCTTATCATCATTGTACTCTCATCCTGACTCCCATGTTATCTTCCTAATGAATTCTTTTACCTCTAGTTTCTCCATCCTCCAATCTATCATATACTTTACTCATAAAGTCCTTCTATACACATTGGGGTCTCTATTTATAGATGAGGAAACTGAGGTTTGAGAAGTTAAGTGATAGCATCACTCAATTTCAGAGTTGGAGGATACCTCAAAAACCACTTAATTTAACCTATTACTGAGAAACTACCCATTTTAAACCACACATAAAAAGTGGTCATCCAGTCTCTGCTTGATACCTCCAAAGGAGTAGAACTCACTATTCCCAAGGATAGCCCATTCATCTCCTGAAGCGTTTTACTGTTACAAACAGATAAATAAATAGATAGATAGATAGATAGATAGATAGATAGATAGATAGATAGATAAATGATAGATAGATAGATAAATGAATGAATAAATAAATAAATCTGTATTTTTTAAGGATTCATAAAATTAATCTTAAGTGTTTCTCTTTGTAACCTCTGTGCATTACTCATTTTTATTCCCTCTGAGATAAAACAGAACAAATTTCTTCCACATGATAACCCTTTGAATGCTTTAAGAAAGCTGTGATGATTTCTCCACACTGTATCTTCTCTTCTGAAGGCTAACCATACCCATTTCCTTTAACTGATCCTCATACAGAATGATCACAGGGACCTCCATCATCCTACTTTGCCTGGGATTGGATGTCTTCAAACTTATTGTTGATTCTTCTAAAATATGGCCCTAAAATTGAAAATAATACTTAATCTATTGTCAGGCCAGGGCAGAGGGAACAGGATCAAACCATCCTTTATTAACTTTAATTCCAGAATCAGTACTTCTTCCTCCATAATATTTCTCCTATAAATCAATTTGTAAAAAATAATATCTACAGTGTTTCTACAAGGTAGAGGGATTCAAAGACCAGTTTAAGGGGTTTGGACTTGATTATGTACTACTGAAATTAACCTAGTTTTTGGCCAATAATCAGTCTAATTCTAATCCATATGGTTTAGCCAAAACATATTACTCATAACACTCAGATGCAAATAATATTTTTTTTCACTTAATGCTGTTCCTTAGGTATGTGTAATGGTAATGAAATTTGAAGATCCCTTTGTATTGAAAATATAAGAGGTACTTAGCACCTAGTTTCAAATTAAGACTCTGTTAAAGGAAGAGAAGGTATGAACCCCTGTTGCTGACATAATAGGATGGAGCTGAACAGGGAGGAGCCATACCCCATTTAAGGAAGAGCACAAGCTGGACAGTCAGAACTTCTTGGGATGAGCATGTGGAGGCAGGCAGCTGCTGCTGGACTGACGACTGAACTGAGAATTGAGAAGAATTGAAAAGAGAAGTGAGGATTGAGAACTGAGAAAGAATTCCTTGAAACAAGCTGCATGGAGGCTAGATAAAGTGATTTTGATTTTGAGAATGGAGCTTATCGTGCTGAGGATTTTGGAGGGCCAGCCAGAGCTGCTGAGACTGCTCAGGATTTCCAAGGGCCAGATGAAGTTGCTAAGCCTGCTGAAGATTCCCAAGGGCCAGCTAAAGCTGCTGAAGACTGAGGAAGCATGACTGTAGTGCCAGAATTTTGTGCAATGTTGTAGTGGCTTTGTTAATGTATATGGATGTTATTGTGGCCTTGTTAAGCTTTGTCTTTCTGGGAACAGAGACTATGAAGGATTTGATATGGACCACACACTGTGAGCTTCAATGTGGAGCAGGAACAGCATGGAGAGCTAGACAAGGAGCTGGGAGCTGCCTTTGAACTCAGGTGGCAGTAGGTTAGATTTAGGTGGGGGCTGGGACTACAGAAGAGAAATCATGGATGCTGAAAGCCTGCCTTGAGTCAAGATGAAAAGACCTCTCCATGGGTACTGAGTAGTGACTGATGAAATTGTCTGAGTAGTGACTGACCCTGATGTAAGGTTTTGCTTTGGGACTCACTTTGGGAAAAGTTGTGTGATTTGGCCAGATGAGATTCTAGGCAGCTATTGATCTCTCTGGGCTTTGAAAACACAGATGTTGGTGCTTCCCTCTCTGGTAACTAACTAGGTATGGATATAATGGTTATACAGCTGGAAGCCCTGTCTGTTAAATTTTGTTATTTTCTGTTGTAACATATTTGTGCTCTCTGAAGTTCAGGGGCTGACTTTTCCCCCTGAACTAGGTAAATGATATGTGTTTGATTGATTAAAGTGACTGTTGAAGTTGTAACTTAATTATAGCCCATGAGTGGGGGACTTTGACTATTATATTTTGTGAGTGACTCTGTGATTGACTAAATGAATGTACTTTGTTTATGATTGAAAACTAATCTCTAATAGAGACTACCCAGGGATGGAGTACTTTGACTTTTGTATTTTGTGTCCCTTAAGGAGTCAAGGCTCCTTAAGGATGATTGAATAATTGAGTTACTAAATGATTGAGTTTCTAAATGATTGTACTTTATTGAAAACATTGTGAGGACTTTGGTGAAAACTATGTGGCCATTTTAGTGATAAGTTGTTGAGCTGTGACATGTTGAATGCTGTATTTTGATTTTCTGTGAATGTTTTGCATTGATTTGTTATTGAATAAATAAAGAGTTAACTATACTATGTAATCAGAACCTTGAAAGCTGTTCACAGCAGCAGTCCTCTAGAAAGCTGCACATGCATGGCATTACAGCATGTTCCTTAGATACCCTCCTCTGACTTTTGAGTCTTCAAAGACCAAATCCTCCATAATAATGTTTTCTTAAGATTCCATCATCTGTAAGGGATTTCTTTCTCATGTGATTCTATTACATTCTAAACTATTCTTATGAACTTAAAAGATTCTCATGTGAATTGTATTTAACTCAGTATGGGAAATCATACCACAACTGCAGAATTATAAACTTCTATATGATGAGAACTATATATCATTGTTCTTCACATTTCCCCTAGCATTGTGGTCAGAGAGATGACCTCAAAATCAGTTTTATATCTAGCACATCTTGTCTGTGTGACCTTGGGATAGTCCTTTAACTTTTCAGTCCTTTAAGTCTACAGCTAATACTATTAAGTTGTACATAAGCTACTAGACAGCACTGGTCAAATGAGTTTTCTCCCCTGGAAATTCCCTATATCAAATAAATCACAGGACCAGTCATTATCCATATCCTTATCTAGTCCAATACTCAGCTGAGTGTATTATGCACACAAGGCACATAGTAAACATTTGTGGAATGGATTGGCTGCATCATTTACAATTATCTAATTGACAAGTTGGAATTGTCTTACAATATATTAAGCTACATAATAATGACACGTACCATCTTACACTAGGTAAATAAACTCTATATTAACCAAATATCAGTTTGAACTATTAGAATAGTAATTGAATGGTCAATATTTATTAAGCCCTACATGCTGGTGAAGGTGGTTTATTGAAGATTCAATTTGAGAAAAGAAATATATGTATGTATGTATAT
>CM053591.1:175997056-176026212 GCA_028646515.1 Pseudochirops corinnae
ATATGTGTGTATGTATGTATATAAACAGTTAGGTAGACAGATCTATTTAGTTAGAGATAAAGATATAATTTATATTTATGAATCAAATACTCCTAAGGGCCAAATATATAGGAAACAACAAATATGTAAGACCAAGTGGCCAGTCCCTAGTACACGAATGGTGAAAGAGTATGTAAAGTCATTATCAACAGAATAACTACAAATTGCTAATAATCATATGGAAAATTATTTCTTTACGCCTAATAATAAAGAAAAAAAGTCATCAAAATAGAACAAAAATGGTTTTACCCCAGGCCCAGAAAAATTAGTACAGATGATAAAAGATAGAAAAAGTCAATGTTGGAGGGGCCATGAGAAGACAGGCACGCTATAACATTGTTGATAAACTACGGATGAGTCCGATCATTCTCAAAAGTAACTTGGAATTCTGATGGGAAAAAATGGTTGAAATGGTTATACACATTGAACTATATCTTACTACTTGGGATTTAACACAAGGAAGTCACAGATAGAAAGAAAAATCTCACCTATTCCAAAACACTCAAAATGACATTAGTAGTATAGAACTGGAAACAAAATATATGACTACTGATTATGGAATAGCTCAGCATATTATAGCTTATAAATATGAAAGACCATTACTATACTGTATAAAGATAAATATAAGCAATTCAGAGAAACATGGAAAACATGAATTGATATATTGAATCATGTATCCTGAAAACAATTTACTGAATGATTACAATTAATTTAAATTGAGTGGGGAGGGGGAATAAAATGGCATGCAATTATAATGACCTAGCCTAGTCTCAGAGAATAGAAATATACCTCTCTCCCTTTTAAAAAAAAATAGGAACTATAGTTATAGAATAATGCATGCAGTGTCAGACTCAGCTAAATGATTGGTTAACTTTACTGGGCTCCTTTTTCTCTCTTTTTAAAATTCCCTAATAAGGGGTATCTCACTAGATAAGGGTGGGGTGCATACAAAATTTCTAAAAATAAGGAAATATAAAAAAGATATAAATACAATATTATAATTTTATTTTATTAAATATGGCCCCCCTTTTTTTCTAGCAGAAGTTACATTCAAAGACTTTTGCAGTTTTTCAAAGACTATCTGCCTCCTAATTAATTATAGGCCCAAACCAATGTCCATTTGCAGACACTGTAAATGAAAAATTGTGTGTGCGTATACACACATATACACATACATACATACACACACATAAATAATAAATACATACATACACAGACAAACTCTATTGGCTGTCTACATAAGGTAATATTTTGTACAATAAACACCCTTCATCTACTTGGTTTTTCTTGTTCATATTTCTCACTCAATCTATTTTGATTAGTTATCAAACTTTTCCAGGAGTCTCTGCAATATTATAGGGTTTGACATAACCAGTTTGAAGTTATTTGCAAATGAAAGCATCCAAAAGATCTTAGCAAGGATAGAAGATCCCTTTTCAAGTTTTAATTTGCATCCCGAATCTACGTCAGCATGGAAGTAAACACTCTTGGTGAGTACAAGCTCCTATCTCCATTTTTCATGTCTTGTATGATGTCAACAAACAGAATTTATCAAACACTCAAACAAGTTCATCATTGACATTATATCTTTAAATAATTCCAACTCAATTTTAAGAAATGCATAGGAAAGAAATGATGAAAGGATCAGTGTCAGAGAATTCTGGGAAGAGATGAGTGAAGTCATGCAGAAAGAAGGAAGCAGAACCAGGTAACAAATAACATTGTGAGACAAACAACTTTGACAGGCTTAAATGGTCTCATCAATACAACAAACAAAGAGGGTCCCAGAAGAGTAATGATGAAGGATTCTAATCTCTGTTAAAGGTGATGGACTCCACAAAGGATAGAAAGAGATAGACAGACAGACAGACAGACAGACAGACAGATAGATAGATAGATAGATTAGATAGATAGATAGATGATAGATAGATAATGTGTGTATAATATATATACATATATTGCAAAGCAGTGTAAAATGTGTTTGTATATAAATTTTTAATTCAAAAAAATTTTAAGTACCATGGGGAATGCCCTGCTGAAGGAAAACTTTTAAGAAAACATTTTGTTTTGTCAAAGCAATGCTTTCTTATAGTTTAAAACAAAACGGTAAGAATTGTGTGATCTTATATTCTCTAAACCTTTCAGTCAACTATACTTTAGTAAACATGTGTTCTATTGTGGAACATCACCTGTGAAAGCCTGTCCATTTCCTCCTTGATCCATCAACTATGATGCCCTCAATTTATGTGTATATTCTCATTAAAATGTATATAAATGAAACAATATGCATATGGGTGATAGTTGGTATTCTTTCAGCTGAATTTCATTTTCTTTGAAATTATAAGGTATTAATTTTTCCCACACCTTTTGTACTTTTCTCTTCTGCATATGTTTATGAATCAGTTGAGAGCTTGCAACACTGCTTTAAAATCTTTCTGATTAAAATATGTATTATGAAGGTCAGTGATGATACTCCACGAGAGTATTTAAATCTGCGTCTGTGAATTCCTTTTTTAGGTATATGTGCATATATCTCAATCTAGCTATAACTATGTGGATTTGGGTTTCTCTCTGTGTGTCTCTGTTTTCCCTCTAAGATTCTGAATTCCCTCAGATGACTTGTATTAATGGATTTCTATGTCCACCTTGAAATTTGTCTCTACATCTGTTTCTTTCCGTCACTGTGTATTTATTACATCCACTTTATCTTCTCCTCCATGATATCTCCTATATTAATTATCTCTTCAATGCATGGTACATAATTATGGGTACCTACTGCCTAGAACCCACAGACAGAGATGTGGGTCTGGAATTCAACATGTCTTCTGAGGTTGAAGAGGAGGTTTAGACTAGAAATGGGTATTTAAAAGTCATTCAAAACTAGAAAAGTTGAAGTTGTAACTCTAAAAAAAAATCTCCAAGGAAAGAATGTGTATGTCTGTGGATGTGTGCATTTGTGTTTGTGTGTGTGTGTGTGTGTGTGTGTGTGTGCACGTGTGCATGTGTAGGAAAGATATTGGGTTGGGGAGATAGAGACAAAAACAGAAACAGACACTCAGACTCAGGAAAAGGACAGACTCTATGTAAATATCCATATTTAAAAAAAAAAAACAGGAAAAGACAGGATCTAGAAGAAAAAAAAGACAAAATGGATAGAGAGGGAGGAAGAGAAACAGGAAATTAGGATAAGTATTAGAGATATTATCTTCATTTTAGACATCATGAAAATAAAGTACAAAGAGGGTAAGAAATTTGTTCATAATAAGTAAGTTCCAGAAGTGATTCAATGCCGGTTCTCTCTTAATTTTATTTCCACTACATCGCAATGACTCTCTTAACATAGCCTAAGGCTACATTAGCTTTTTTTTTTAGCTGCCATATCCTATTGGTGGAATTAAGCTGATATGTGTTTAATATGTATGACATATACACCACACATATTTAAATATATGCATATATGTGTACATACATATGCACATGCGTATATAATATGTATATAAAACTGGTATATATCATGTATGTTCTGACTGATATATGTTGTCTATCACATTAGAATGTAAGCTTTTTGAGGACAAAGATTGTTTTTTTAACCTACATTGCTTAGCACAGTGTCTATTTAGTGCATAGTAGGCAGTTAAATATTTATTGATTTATATGAATACAGCAGGTGCTAAATCCATGCCTTTGGATTGATAGATCCCTCTCATGTATCTCCCAAATATTTTTATTTTTCATTCAGACCTCTACCTAGACGTACCTCTTCGATTGTATGTTTGGGAGCTCTAGCTTTTGAATCTAAATGTAAGACTTTACATTAACAGTTATTAATTTTTTATTATGTTAGATTCTATGCTAAACTCTAGTTTCTCAAAATACTATAGGTCTAACAAAAATAGTACATATGAAAATTTGAAGTGAAGATGCCTCTAAATTTGTGTATATCATATTTCTTTTGAGCTACAGCAATTCTGCTTTGTTTATAGAGCACAGCAACTTCCTTGATGCAGTCATGCCATACTGGGTGGTTCTGTGCCAATGTCTCCCATGCCTCACAATCAATTCCAAAGTTCTTCAGAGAGACCATGAGAGTATGCTTGTATCACTTCTTTTGTCCTCCATGTGTGCACTTGCCTTGTGTGAGTTCTCCATAAAATAGTCTTTTAGGCAAATGTTATATTTGGCATTTGAACAACGTGATCTGCCCACTGGAGTTCTGCTGTCTGCACTAGAGTTTCTATGGTGCTTACCAAATTGAAGGTCTACA
Organism: Pseudochirops corinnae; assembly: GCA_028646515.1. NCBI lineage: Eukaryota > Metazoa > Chordata > Mammalia > Diprotodontia > Pseudocheiridae > Pseudochirops > Pseudochirops corinnae. Next base: position 176,001,360 of record CM053591.1, read on the forward strand.
GAACTTCTGTGCAGACCTCTGTGAAACCTGGATATTATACCAGGGCCGTGCCAGGAAACTGAATTGTTTCCATTGGAATTGTCTTAGGAAGATTCTGAAGATCACCTGGCACAACAAGATAGCAGACACTGAGGTCCTTTCTCGAGCTGATCTGTCAAGCATTCAAACTCTACTTCAAAGAGACCATATGCATTTATAATGTAGATGTATAATATATATTGTATATACCCATATTATATATAATATATGCATATAGCTAAACATATAATATATAATTATATGTATACATAGTTATAGTTATATAATGAAATAGCATGCTAATCTACTAATAAATACAAATTTAACAAATATGAAGAAAAAATAAATGACGATAAGTAGAGAATCAATGAGGTCATTCATGGATAACTGAAAAAAATACAAATTAAACTGGTTCAAGACCCTTGATCTATGAACTAACATGAATGACAGTGTTTTTATTTCAAACATACATAGAAGAAATCAGAGAAATGTGAGAAGATGTATAAGAACTGATACAAAATGAAGGAGTAATCAGAAATTCACTGGTAACAAATGGCAACAAACAAATTCAGTGGCAACAAATATGTAGATAAAAATAACTCTGAAAGACACCTAAAGTCAGATTAAGCTCAGTGATTAATCCTGATTCCAAAGAACCAATAATGTCCCCTTCTTTTAGTACAGGGTTGAGTGATGATGAGTAGGTACTTCAGTTCATTCAACTTTTTTTTTCTTTATTGCATGGAAAAATGCAGTGGTAAATGAAGTATATAAAAATATTTAAAGAAATGATTACTTATTACATAGCAGAGAAGACATCAATAAAAACTTTCAAAAGTAAAATAAATTCTATTTTCACAGCCACTGTCTGGACTGCTTGTGTATTGAATCTCTGGAAAATAGGAGAAATACACAACAAGCAGAAAAATGCTAGGGCAGTCCCACACTTGAGATCACCTTTAAGAAACCCAGGGTTTTGGACACATCATTATAATGTGCACAAGCAGCAGAGAGACTGGCAGCATGCTCCCCAAGAGCAGGTAAGAGAACATGATGGAGGAGCCCTCCGGCAAAGGGATGAGTCTCCTCAGTCCCCATTTTTTCTCTCAATTTCTTTGCTAAGCTGAAGTCACAAGTTTAAAAATAATGAGCTTTGCTGCCACTATGCATTAGCAAGGAGAGTGCAGATGTACATCAAGTGGCAGTCTTCCCATATTCTATTTACAGTTTGGGCTTCTCTTTATTTATTTATTTTTGTTTCAGTCACCTAAATTGACAAGTCTTTTTCTTCTGTGTCCTCAGAGGTGTGTTAGTTCAAAACTGACATCCCTCCTCCCATTTCCACCTCCCTCTACTCTACCATGTAGCTCCAAGGTCAGAAACAACCTTAGAGTTCCCATCAGACAAGCCAAAGGTACACAGTACTTAATGAAGAGATCTTTTACTTAAGCCCCCATCAATTTTCTGGTGAGGAAAGTGAATACCAGTGATTATAATCACACATATACCTAGGAGCAAAGATCAGATTTGAATCTAGGTCTTCTGACTCTAATCCCCTCACCTTTCCTCTTTGACAAGAAAAATCTTCAATCTGATTTCTTCAGTCAGTCAGTATGCATTTATTAGACACCTACTGTCTTACAGGAATTGAGCTAAGCCTGGAGATAACAGGAAAAGAAAAAGACAATCTCTGCCCTCAAGATCTCACAATCTATTAGACATTGTTTCGTTTTGTTTTGTGTTTTTTGGGGGGGTGATATATGACCATTTGACATTACTCTTTGGTATAGGAGAGATTGTTTTTCTTTTCTTTTCTTTTCTCTTTTTTTTTTTTTGGAGGGGGGAAGGCAGGGCAATTGAGGTTAAGTGACTTGCCCAGAGTCACACAGCTGGTAAGTGTTAAGTGTCTTAGGCTGGGTTTGAACTCAGGTCCTCCTGACTCCAGGGCCATTGCTCAACTCACTGCACCACCAAGCCTCCCCAATCTATTAGATTTTGACTATGTCAATGAAATGTACTCAAGTTCCTTGCCATTAATGGGACCAGAATCAGTTCAACAATACTTTATATGTCCATGACTTTGTGTTAAATCAAAACTCTTACTGAGCATTGATTTCTGTCTTCTGTTCTTTTATTCCTGTTCACTTAAATGTGATTCAGGAAGCTACAATAACTATATGGACCACATAGTAAGGGATAAATCAATGAATTGAAAAATACGCAAGTGCCTAATACTATGTTAGTTGCTGAGGACACAAAGACAGAAATTAGGCACCCTCTGTCCCTCAAGAGGCTTATATTTTGTTACTGTTGTTCAATCATTTCAGAGTCTTCATAACCACATTTGGGGTTTTTTTACACAAAGATACTGGAATGGTTTGCCATTCTCTTCTCCAGCTCATTTTAAATATAAGGAAATAGAGGAAAACAGGGTTAAATGACATGCCCAGGGTCACACAGTGAGCAAGTGTTTGAAGTCAGATTTGAACTCAGGAAGTTGTCTTTCTGATTCCCATTCCAGTGTACCACAAAGCTGCCCAGCTTACGTTTTACCGAGGGATATACGAGTTAATTTGAGAGTTGCTAAGGGGGATGAAGAAAGGATCCACATAAAAGGTTATATATGCACTGACTTGTGGGGAAACAGGGATTTCACAGGATAGGAAGAGCAGGATGAATTGTGACACATACCAACTGATAGACTAGCAGTTTCAAAGGGAAAAGGCATTCATTAGATAGAGAGAGATACGTGGAGCTAGACAGACAGATACTGAGGACACCGAGGTTTTTCTTAATATGGTCAAAAAAAAAAAAAGAAAATGAGTCTATGAAGTTGTACACCCTAAAAATAAAATACATGTTAATCCTGTGCTGTGTATGTATATATGCATATATGCACAGATAGATACACATTCATATATACATATATGTGTACATATGTATGTATATAAATGATTATTCATTTTTAGACTAGAAATTTCAGTGATGGGCTACTTTGTCTCACTCCAACTACACATCCTATAAAATCAGAGACTTCTCAAACAGACTTGGACCTACTTTTAGACTCTATGAGAGAGAGAACATCAGATCTGCTCTTAGGAGCTTAGTTTTGTTAATGACTTTTTAAAAATTCCTAGTATATTTAAAATATAATTGTTCTAGGAAACAAATGTGGATTAAAATAAAAATTTTAAGAACTCACCTCGTGTGAAATTTAGTATTACCAAAGTTACTAAAATTCCTAAAAACCTCCATCAAAGTAGGGAGGAAAAAAAAAAAGCCTCCTACACAGAATATCAACTGAGACAGGAATAATACTAGAGAACAGAGATATCAGACTCACAGGTCAGTGCAGCCCTCAATACTACTGACTGTGGCTCAAACCAAAGTGCCATTTCTATTTGATTTTAATGTGTTGATGTACTAACAAGAAATATATATATATATATATATATATATATAAACATATCTGATTATCTAAGTTGATATGTGCCCCAGAAGGATCTACAAGTTACACTTTAGCACCCCCATTTCTATTTGAGTTTGAGACTGCTGATCTGGAACATAGCCTATGCAACAAGAATAAAATCTAAATTATTATGAATACCAGTTGTAATATTAGTAGTAGTAGAAATATTGCTACCAGTAATTCATCTTCATAAAGCATGTGAAAGCTTGGATAGTGTTCTATAACTATTATTTCATTTGAACCCTGAGACAAACCTGTGAGGGAGGACCTGTGAGTTGAACTATCTTCCATTTACAAAGGAAGAAACCTCTGAATAATTAATGACCTTGCCTGGAGACGCACAGCCATCCTTGTGGACTTCATATTGACTTAGTTTTAAAATGTAACATTATCAATGTTTTAGTATATTTTATTTTATTTTATTAAATATTTCCCAATGATATTGTAATCTGGTTAAGGTCTCTCAGAGGTGTAGCTCACCATGACGCATCTGTGGTTTGGAAATGTTAACTGTTGTGTCTACATGAAACTGAATACAGAGGTATTTTATTCATTGGTTGTACAAGATGAGTTTTTGTCAAAATATGGAACAAACTTGCAGTTAACTAGTAATAATTCAGTTTCCAACAGTAACTACTTTATTAGGCAGACCCAGCAATTATGACAAAACCATGATCATAGCCTTCAACATGTTTGAATTGGTTCTTCTTCCCTCTTGTATGGCTTTTTACCCTAGGTAACACAACTTTTTTTTTTTTAATCCTTAAAAATAAAATGTTTCAGGAAAACAAAACCACAACACATTAATAGATGCAATCTTGTTGGCAAACTCTGCTGCAAACATACCTAATGCATATGAATTATGCATTACTCTAAACATGAAATTTTGGCATGCAGCTAAAATACCTCAAATTTAAATCAAGTGATTTATGTGGCATCACTACCAACAGAGAGATGTATGCAATCACTGAATTAATTCATCTCTCTGGATTATGGTCACGTATATACTTTGGTACATAACCATTCATGTCCACCAACCACATATACTGGCAATGGAGAACTCCTTATGAAGATCGAAATATCATTTCTTAGGTAATTTTGAAAATAAATCTACTCTGTCTGTAAGTGTCTTCACCTGTCGCAATTAATTAATTCTGTGCTTTGTCACCTATGATAATCCATTTATTGCAGTAAAAAGTCATTAATTTTTGAACCACTAACAAATTACAAAGCATAATTGCAAGGGCTGTTTTCCTTCCAAGTATAGGCACCCGGAACACCTTCCCATACCACCATGGGGAGATAATTTTGGACAGAGAGCTGCCATATCCTGATCTCACAGTCCATTGGGTTTAGTATTGGCAGCAGGCATGCTGTAATTTTTCAGGTTCCTAATTAGATTTACCCCTTAATTTAACTATTCTATCATATGAGAAAAAGAGAGACAGAAAAGTGGGGGGAGCATAGCCCCACTCCACCCCCTTGTGTAAATTTTCTCCTTCAGTTAACTACTATCTCATGAATACATCTGGTTCTAATGTTTGCATCTGGAATCTTAATCTTGTTATCTAGCCATGCATTTAAGATCCACATTTTGTTCAATTCAATTACACCAAAATTAATTAAACATTTACTACATGCAAAGCACTATTCTATTGGATAGGGATAAATTACAAAAATTAAATAGCCCTTACCCTCAAAGAGATTACAGTTAATTTGGGAATTCATCTTGGACACAAACAAACATTACATCAAACGTGTCATGGTGAGCTACACCTCTGAGAGACCTTAACCAGATTACAATATCATTGGGAAATATTTAATAAAATAAAATAAAATATACTAAAACATTGATAATGTTACATTTTAAAACTAAGTCAATATGAAGTCCACAAGGATCCTTATATACAGATTAGTGGCTCCTTCTTCTATTGAGTTTGATGACGTTGCCTTATGGAGATCTCACCCAGCAGATCTCTACAATACAGTGATATTGGTTTCCTTGATATTCTTCCTGCTAGAAACTATCTCCTGACTCTAACCACTTTTATAGACTGTACCCCAAGCCTGGAACTCTCTCCTGCTTCATCTCCATCTCCTAACTTCCTTGGCTTCCTTCAAGTCTCAGTAAAAATTTCACTCTCATGAAGAAGCCTTTCTCAATCCCCTTTAAAGAAAGTACATTCACTTCATTGATCATTTCCAGTTAATTGTGCAATATCTTCTTTGTTCATAGTTGTTTGTATGCTGTCTCTACAATTAGACTGTAAACTCTCTTGAGAGCAGGGACGTTCTGCATCTGCAGAACTTAGTGTATAGTAGGCACTTTCACTGCCATAGTAGGCATTAATAACTGCTTATTGATCATCAAATGACAAATATGGAAAAGCATGGCAATTGGAAGAGAGAGAAAATATTAATAGTTAGAAGGCTGGCTGGGCAGTGAGAAGGAGTGGAAGGGGAATAACACTTGAGTTAAGCCTTGAAAAAAGATAAGAGAGTAGAAAGGAGACCTATGATTTCATTACCACAGGAAACTCCCAGTGAATAGCTTCTCTTTTCTAATTCCTGGGAAAATTCTACAATTATTAATAATTAAGTTAGTGAGCATTTAGGAAAGGAAGGAAAGTCTTACTCTATTTAGCCCCAAAGGACAGAATTAGAAGCAATTAGTAGAAGTTGCAAAGAGGCGAATTTGGGTTTAATGTCAGGAAAATCTTCTGAGTATAAAGAGCTTTCTGAAAGTGGAATAGGATCTCTCAAGAGGTAGGGGGCTCCCCACTTGGATGGAGCTCTCCAAATGCTGGATGGCCACTTGCTGGTTGTGCTGTTGTAGGGAGTACTCTTTGGATGTACATTAGACCAGATGGCCTCTAAAAACTAAGCCAATCCAGAAAATCTGTGATTCTACATCCTTGGGAGCTATAGCACTATCTATACCATTAAAAAAAAAAAAACGTCCATTTTCTCCTTTCATGTTTAAATTGAAATTGTTGGTTGAAAGATTAGGAAATCTTGGATCTAAGTCAAACCTAATTACTTATGCTGTGGTTGTGGTTGTTACTGTCATTTACATTACTGTGTTTATGTGTGTGTTTATGTGTGTGTGTGTGTGTGTTTGTGCCTTGTTTTGTTGATAAGCAAGCCTCCAAGCAATCTGGTATTCTCTTTGACACATCGCAGATTTTAAGAAAAGGGTCACATTAAAATTCCAATAGACATGCAATTTACCTTCTCATCCCTTCCAAAAATCCCAAACCTTAAACTGTGACCAAAAATAAAGTGTTCATAGATTGTTTGACAAGATGGTCTCAAATGGAGAAGACAACAAGATATAATGAAACCAGTGCTTGATTGGAAGGCTAAAGATATAGGTTCAATAGAAGGTTTTTGCATAACTTATTGCATTTCAGGCATTATTTTTTTTTTCCTTTTTGGGACTTAATTTCTTCTCCTATAAATCAAGGATTGGACAAGATGAACCTCTAGGATGTCTCCTAATTCCAAGGCTATAATATTATAAATAATATGAAATGTAATGAATGTCGAAGTTCACAATATTCTGCTACTTAAGAAACATCACAAATGTTGTCATCTGCCAATAATCACATTTCCATTTAGACTCTCCCTTCCATAGTAATGGCCTGATATAATGAAAGATATGCTGTGGGTCATGTTACAATTTCTTTTCATCATTCCTGAAATACAAACTGCAATGGATTTCATCTGTCACACTAACAAAGAAAGTATTCCCATGGTTAAAGAGTAAAAAAGAAGTATCTCATGCATAGGTTACACTATGTCTCTGAAAACCCAGGACATCAGAATAATATTTGTAATTAAGCTTGTGAAAATTATCAAACTATTATTTTCATTTCATTGAAATGATATTAATTGGCTGATTTCTCGTTGAGATTTTAAATGTTGTCTGTAGAATGCTTGTAAAAGGCTACATGAGAACCAATGATGAGGAACACTACTGACCTCCTGACAGGTGATGGAAAGAGAATGACACATACGTTTTTGAACATGGCAATGATGGGAATTTGTTTTGCTTGACTTTGTTAAAAGCATTTGTTTTGCTTTTCTAGGGTATGGATGGAAAGAAAGAAAGCCCTGGGTAGGTTAAAAAAATATTTATTTTTAAAAAAGGTATGTTTTTGTGCATCACCAAAATCAACATGTTGGAGTTGGAAGTACTCAATTGTATTTGGAAATTGCCCTCTTCCCATGATGGCTGCTAAGCAAAATGATGTGTTCATATAAATCATTCAGGAAATAAATAGCCTTCCATTATGGGTTGGCATGAAGAAATGGCCCATCTTGTCCACTCTGACCTATTTCTTTACTGTATTGTATAAGAAGCGATAGGCCTGTTTTCCACCAGTATTTTGCCAAGAAAACCCCAAATGGGGTTACAAACAGTAGGACATGACTTAAATGACTGAACAACCACAACAACAAAATGCCACTACTTTGTGATTCCAAATTCTTCAAACAACATTTTGACCTTAACTTAGAGCTTTTTGCTACATATAGGTCACCAGTCCATCTAATTTCCACCCTTTCAGGGAGAAATGGTTTCAAAGAAGAGCACTGGAAAGATGATACCGATTTCTTTAAATATATATTTCCTTATAGCCTGTCAGCATTTTTGTGTGTGTGTGTGTTGACAATGCCTTCCAACTTGGAGTCATAGAGAAGCTAGTGACAAATGAAAACATAGTAGGTCTCATGCATGCACAATCATTTTCTACTTAAAGAAGCAGAAGAAAGGCATTCTGAAGATATATGTATATCCATAGATATCTATTTCTCTCTATACCTATGCATATAAATATATGTATGTATGTATATATATATATATATATATATATATATATACACATATGCATGCTCATGTACATATGTATGGTTGTATGTTCTCTCCTATGATTAAATGGTATACAGAATTTCTAAATAAGGAAGCTCCATCAATGTAGACCAAAATGCTACAACATTTAATCTTAAAGAGATGTCTGGGGCAGAGTGGCTAGATGTCTTGCCCAGGATCACATCATATACTATATATGAACTGTTAGAATTCATATAGAACTTTAAAGTGTTTACAAACATTATCTCATTTAATCCTTACAACACCCCCTGTGAAATAAAACCCTATCATTATTCTCATTTGACAAATGAGGAAACTGAGGGAGGTTTAGTGATTTGTCCAGTCACACAGCTAAGTGAGTGTCTGAGGAAGGATTTGAACTTGGGTCTTCCTAGTTCTGAATTTAGCATTCTTTCCACTGTATTTGAGCCCAGGTTATCCTAACTCTGAGACTAGCTCTCTATGAACTACACCAAACTAACTCTAATAAATATGACTAGCATAAGGTTTATAAAGTACTTTACACATATTATTTCATCCAATTTTCATGATAACTTTGATAGGTGATACTCTTGCTCCCATTTTATGGAAGAATAAATAGGATGAGGTTAAAAAAAAAAATGCCTTGCCCAGGATTATATAGTCCATAAGTTCCTGAGGTTAGATTTGAACTCGTGACTTTCTGATTCTAAATAGAACATTCTATCCACTATGCCATCTCCTTCCAGAACTGTGAGTTAATTAGTGTGAACAACTAACAGAAAGGAGATTCTTCTCGTGGCATTTCCCCCAACCAATACAAGTTAAGGTTACTCTGTAACACTGTATAAGAGAGCTGCATAGAACATCATAATGTGAAGTGATTTGCCCAGGATCCCACAGATACAGAGACGGGTTGGTAAAACCTCAGTCACCTGTCTTTAAAGACTGACCCTCTAACCACCCAACCACTCTGCCTCTTAGCAATTGATCATCCTGAAGCATATTTGCAGCTAAGAGAAAAATAGAAGGTAATCCCCTCGTAATAAAACAATGTCCAACTATTAGCCACAAATCAAAGGGAAAAGGAACACAAAAAGCACAGTAACTTCATTAGAAAGCTAATGAATCACTGACACCTTAGCCTCCCATTACTGAAAGAAGACTCATCAACCCCACTTAGTATATGAAAGACTTCTTCTTTCTCCTCCTTTGCCTTCTTCTCCTTCTTCACCTTTGTAGCCGAGCAGAGTTTTCCTTTCTCATGTATAACCTAATGCAAGTAACTAATGGAATTTCAGGAATTCTCATTACACAAAAGAATACAATCACTAGAAGACAATCCCTAGAGATGCAGTGAAATCATCAGTACTCATGGCCAAGACTTCCGGCCAGTCTCATCAACTGAGCCAAGTGTTAGAGTGCAGCTATCCAACAAACTAGGTACTTTAAGTGATTGTTGCCTCTGTGTTTTGAAACATTTGGAAAATGTTCCATTTATTCAGCTGACTGTTAATAATTCCCCTCATCAGACTTCAGGACATATATGAATGGCATGGTTCAAACAGGGCCAGATTATTTCCAAGGTGCTTTGCTATATTCACATATAATGATTCTAAACTCACACATACTAAAAGTCCCTAATTTTCCCTGGCCATTGTTTTGAATAACTAGAAGACTTAGCATGGTATGCAAGGAAAAAAATTGATGCGGGAGGCAGAGGACCTGGGTTTAAATCCTGCCACCAAGTTAGCAAGGTAGAACAGTGGAGGAAGAATTGGGCCAATAGGAAAGGAGACTGGAATTCAAATCCTGCCTCCCACCCTCATTATTTGTGTGACCCTGGGCAAGCCATTTAACCTTTATCTGCCTCAGTTTTCTTATCTATAAAACTGGATAATAAAATCTTAAAGCACAATACAAATACTATTATTATCATTACTATTGCTGGTGTGAATTTGGGCAAATCACTGAACTCCTCTGGGCTTGGTTTTCTAATCCAGAAAAAGAGGAGGATGAATTAGATGATCTCCAATGTACCTTTCTAGGTCAAGATCTTGAAAGTGCTAGTCTGAGATCATTTGACATCCTCTGAAAGCCAACTGAGTGGCTTTAAATTTTCCTTCTCCATTTTAGGTGATTCTTATACTTCAGAAAACCCTGTAAATTTCCAGACATATTGTCATATATCAAAGTCATACAATCCTCTTCACTTTGGCGACCATGTCCTGTTTGTTCTGCGGAGGATCACAGTGACTCTGTGTACTCACAAGTGATGGGAACTCTGCCATCTGCTCCTGGGGGAGGCAGGCAAGATACACAATAAGTGTGTGATTTAAGGAACAGTCCCGCCACTGCCTCTAATTGCACTTGGGATTGGAATTGGCAAAACCATAAGCCATTCAACAAAAGGCTCTATGCAGGTAGGACTATAAAACCTAATTATTTCTCACAAAGCCGACCATTCGATTTAAAATAAAAGAAAGCTATGAGCAATAAAGACCATGCCATTAACAATTAGTCTTCTGCACACATGATTAGACTCGGAGAGATAAAGCAGCCTCTAAATTTAATGATGAATCCCATATTTCTGGCTGGGTTCAATATTCTTTGCTAATTATGTTGAAAGACCTTGTACTACTTAAAAGTACTTAGACTGCAGAGTATGACACCATCTCCATGGATTCAGTGGGAGCACTTAACATTTAACATTGATATTAAAATACACTTGAATTAATATTGGAATTCAGCAGGGGGTTGGGGGCCTTATTTATAGAATAGTAATTCTGAGAAATTGTTGGGAGCTATTTGCCGGTGGGAGTCATGTCTGGAGATTTGCCCATATATTCCCATGGGCAACCCCACAATGGGTCATGTGGCTAGCCGAACTTTATAAATTACAGAATTAGATTTCAATGGGAAGTTGAAGTGGACATATGGGAAAGACCTGCCTAAAAACCACAATGGCTCATACACAGTCTTGTGAAAATGAAAATATATTGATACGTACATGCATATGCCCATTTCAATAAACACACATTTATCTTTAAATGTTTTAAATAAACATATATGCATGTAAACTGCTATTAACTAAATGTTTGCAAAATCTTTTAGAAAAAGAAATGTTATAGTATCACATATGAAGTAATATGAAAAGAAAAAAGCAGGAGAACAATACACGTGCATAAATAATATCATAATATATATGTTATTTATGTAATTATATTATATATACATAAACATAATATGTGTATATATTTAATATCAATATGGGTATGTGTCTGTGTGCATGCATATATGCATATGTGTACATACCTATATTTGCTCATATATATGTACACACAGAAACTACTAAAGTTATAAGTACAGTTATGCCTTCCACATCATGACTTTCCCCATCGCAGTTTCAATATATCATGGGTTGGCATAAGAAATTAAAGAGGAATTTCGGGGGCAGTTTGCAAAAGCTGTGGACGACATGTGAAGGCCAGCAGATGGAACAGAAAAAGTTTTAAAAAGTGGAAATGCATAAAACATATGTATAGTATTGTATAATATTAACACATTTTATGTTTTAATACCATAATAAATATGCCCCAATTTTACAATGAAGTATTGTAAGCACCCCATAAAAGAAAAAAAGGAAAAAAAATCAAACTACTTCTCTGGGGTGAAGGGAAGACCAAGAAATTTAAGTGGACTTTCCAGATCATGGGGTGAGCATACCCCTAACTTGGGACATGTGGAAGAGAAGACTGGAGAGAATGCCAATAAATATGCCCAAGACAGCGGACCCATTTGTTCAGTGTTATAATGGAAGTGAAACACAAAAAAACATCATAGGATTGGAGAGGCAGAGATGTAAAGGGAGGCCTCAGAGGCCACCCAGTCTAACCTCCTTATTTTAGACGTTACAAATTTGATGTGAGGGAGCTCCAAAGACATGTAACCCAAGTAGCAAGTATTAAAGGTGAAATTTTAATACAGTCCTCTGAAAAAAGAACCAGACTTCTTTCCAGTCAACCCCAACACTTTTAAATTTAAAAAATCATGTTTTAAAGGAGATTAAAAATCTATTCTCCAAAATTCCTAAAGTTCTCAGTAATGTAGCATTGTATTGGTGGTTGTTTTTGAAGAGAATCACCGTGCCACTCCAAAGAGGAGGGAAGAATGATTGGTTGGTCCCCAGAGTTTTGCACTAATTTGGTTCTATAAAAGGGTCCTAACCAAGCGGCATGCAAATGTGATTCCAGTTAATATAAACTAAAGCTATCTCCACACAACAGCTGTGTGAGAGACCAAAGCTAAAATTATTGGTAGTGTTTAATGTATAAGCAATAATAAAAAAAATTCTCGAGCAGCATAATGCAGAAAGAAGAGGAAGATATCTTTAGCACCCACAGTGAGGGGGAAAAAAAAAACCCAACACTATCTTTCCATTGAGGAAGGCATAGCTAGGGATGATCTCATTTTCTCCAGGCCTGTGTTTAATTGGTAAATGTTGATGGTCTTTCTGAAATAAAAGAGAAGCCCACTGGCATTCAACTGACTTTTTTCTACAAAAAAAAATGATTCTAATTTTATTTCTGGATGTGTGGAAAGGAAAGACAAGGGGAAAAAGACATTTGAAAAGGCTCAGGGAAGTCTTTTTATTTTTTATTTTTATTTTTTGCTAACTGAACAATGGTTAACATCATCACCATAGAAACCAGTGGTATTTCCGAGAATGCCATAGCCATAACTGGCCTGGGATGGGATGGCAGCTACCACCAGTTTTCTCAAAATCATAAGCAAAGGAAGATGGGTTCATTGTCCCCAGTCTGAAGGATGAGGGTAGGGCAAATCTTTGCATTTCAGTCTTTAAAAGTCCTAAGCTAATGCTTTCTTAATGAACATTTGAATGCAAAGCATGGTGTACCTTTCTGGAAAAGGTAGATACGCCACAGTTAATGGGGTAAGTAAACTTGAGAAAACATTGAATTTGACAATGAGGAGAACTAGACGCCAGAAGATCCCAATTTAAGCTGTGTGTGCCAAGTTATTCTCCCTGTCAGAGCCTCATTCTCCTCTTTAAAAATAATCACTACCATTTAGATGGAGCTTTAGTATTTGCAAAACTCTTTAAGTCTACTCTCTTTTGATCCTCAAGACTATCCTATAAAATAAGCCTCATAATAATGCTCATTTCACAGGAGATGAAACTGAGGTTTAGGGGCTAAAGTAATTTGCCTCAGGACATATAGTAATTGTCAGAGACAGATTCAAGCTTAGGACTTTCTCAACTTTCAACCCAAGTTGTTAGTACAACATGCTGCCACATTTAAAAAAAAGTCAGATGCAGAAGCCCTTTAATCCATTCTCTCTTTTGAATCTCACAATAACTCTTTAAGGCAGGTGTTGCTATAATCTCCATTTTACACATGAGGAAACTGAGACTAAGGGAAGTATAGTAACTTGCCCACCATCACAGAGATGGTAAGGGATGGCGATGAGATTTGAACCCAGGACCTTTGATACCAATCCAGTCCTTTTCTCATTGTATCCCATTGTCTTTCTATTTTAGCATATCAGTTGTAGAGATTGTATTTCATATAGAAATAGAGTGGGCGAAATTACCCACCTATAAATGGGAGAAATTCTTTGGCCCAACTTCCAGAACTTCAAAACATGCCAGCCAGGGTTCTCAAGCCCACTTGCAAGCTCCTCTAAGGGGAGGGGACATCACTACTGATCAGGCAGGTGGCTGATTTTGCACAGATGCTCGACAAATGCCATGAAAATATGACAGAAGGTCATGTTTGCATGTAACAGAAGCAGCTCAGAGCAGAAATGTATTGTGATGCATTACAGGTTTATTTTGATATTATTAATGGGGAACAAGGAAGGGACTTGGTCCAAAGGGCTGCAAAAAGTAGCTCCATGACTCAGAATGTCCAGGTATATCTGTTCTCTCCTTGAGAACATTATTGGCAATTTTTCACATGGATGATAATGCAGTTTGCATTATGATTTAATTAAAATGGATTAATCTAATAGGTTTCTCTTGACTTCATTTGAAGTGATGATGTTTCTTCAAGAAATGGGCTGCATATGATAAAAAAAGGCAGGGAACCAGAGACTCTGCTGCAGCGATTAACTTCCAGTAGAGCGAGATGGGTGTGTTTCCAAGAAATTCTGAAGATATACAATTAAAGATAATATTTTCCTATATTTCCCAGGAGCATGTGCTGTATGTCATGTGGGAGATACATTCAGTTTTGCTGATTGACTCTTATTTCCCTATAGATGGATAAGAATGAGCATCTCTCATCTCTCTGATGAGGAGGTGAAGTGGGTCTTCACAGGGGTAGGCAATTCCCCCATTCAAGGTTTAATGCCATCCATCATGATTGTATTCCTCTGACACAGCCACATTTATTGCCCTGCCACAAGGGCATCATACCTACCTAATAAGCTCTATTCACCCAGTTCTCCAAATCTGTGATTTCATCATATATGAAACTTCTGGTGTGAAAATACCCTTCACTGGTACAGAAAGGCAACTCCTCTGTAAATTGTATCTTAGAGATTCGCTTTAGACACTGCTAGGTAAAAGACTCATGACAGGGATGGAACTTGAACCCAGATCTTCTTGACTCTAATTCCTGTTCCATTATGGAATAGATTCTCTCTCTCTACCAGACAGAATGGTCAGTGGGAAAGATTGTGTACTTGGATTCATACTGCCTGAGTTCAAATACCAGCTTTGGTGCTGGTATCTGTGTAGAGTAACTTTACCTTTTTGCCTCAGTTTCTTTTTCTGCAAAATAAAGGAGATAGTCTAAATGACTTCAAATATCCCCTCTGTCTCTAGATATAGGATATTAAATGCTTTACAACTATCTTAATTATCTTTTCCTCTGAATTCTAAAGAGTCTGCTACACTTCCACTCACCCAACTTACAACCCATCAAGATAAAGCATTATTAGTTCTTTTTTACAGTAGGCAAATCTGCCAAGCCATGAAACACACAGAAGCCAGGTAGTATATTAACAGTTGCACTCTGATGAGAAATCAGAGCCCCTGACCTCTCGTTCTATTGTTCAGCTCACTGAAATGTAGAGCTTTTCATTGATATTCTTTGTCAGAGAGGCCCTGTATGAATAGTCCATAAGGAAAAGTAGAACATTTTTCGGAGCTGCCCTGGAAAATCAGGCCATCTGGCTGCCCTCATGACACATTTGAATAAGAATATCAGTTCAGAAAATTAGGTCAAAACAGACCCAGAGACCTGTGAGTGCTGAGAGAAGCCTAACTAACATATTTATTGTCGTTTCAGTGTTAGAAAATGGCACTGCAATTGGTTCTGGCATCTTATGATCCTATATGCACAAGATTCAGGGTGCAAAAACCTGAGAGTACAAACACGCAGAAAACAAAACAAAAACAGACAGAGGACTGAGCTCCATTTTAATAGTTCTTCCCATCTTTTTAGAGAAAGCAAAGATGCTTATTCAACCTTAAGAAAATAAGGAAAAGAGCCACAAAACACAATTGATTTCCAAAGGAGCAGAGGCATTCCTGTGGGGAGGGATAGGGAAGGGGATCTGCGTACATGGGTGAACTCTGGTGTCTACAACCACTCTTTGAAGTTTACTACTCTATTCAATTTATTCTTGACATGCTTCCAGAGCTGATAGAATTCTCCTTTCCCTCTAGTTCTAATAAAATATTGCAACCGACACACTAAGGTACACATATGTGTGGTGTATAAGTAATGAACTATAAGTATGCATCTGTAAATGCAGATATACAGATGAACACATCTACTTATATGGCTGAAATACATATGCATTTGTCTATCTGTCTCTAGTGCTGGACCTGGTATCTCAGTGGAGGGAAGTCCTAAGGCAGAAACTCCCTCTGCCATCCCAGATCAACAATGTACCTGGAACACACACGTTTAGAGAATTTCCTAGGTCAATTGCTAAATGACACACAGCTAATATGTGTTAGAGAGACAATATATAAGCACTCACACACTAGTACAACTTATTATATGAAGATACATATATACACACACATAATACATATGTATGGATAAGGACGTGGATTAGATAAGTAGATTTGTATATGGATTAGATAGGTAGATATAGCTATAGAAATGGAAAGATATACAGGGGGTATCAAAAAATTTAGTGCATAGTCCCATAAGTGTTTACAAGTATGTGTATGAAAAAATTTATCTAAAAGTGCTTATATTCAAAGCAGGATGCTAAGTGCTGAGGATATCAATATAGAAGGGAAAGAGTCCCTACCCTGAGGGAGTTAACATTCACATAGGGAAAAACAGAATATGTGGGAGAACCAAGGATGGAAAGTGAGGTATACATAGAACAACATAATATGGAGATACTTGTGAAGTGGTGCATAGTTACCTGGTAACCATGGTAACCTGGTGAGCTCAACTAAGGGAACCAAAGATTCTACGTGGAAAGAGACTGAATTCTAGTAGACTAGACAAAGATGGATGCATGGATGGATGGATGGATGGATGGATGCATCAATGGATCGATCAATCAATCAACAGAAAGATAGATAGGCAGACAGATAAGTGGACAGGCATATCTGTGACCTTTGGAAAATCACTTGATTAATCTGCAAAAAAAGTATCTATAGTACCAACCATATGTCAAGTTGCTGATATGTGATGGCACAGAGTTTTCAGACCAGGCAATCTCTCCACTAACGTATTGCATATGTATACACATGTATGTGTGCATTGTATGTGTATATATGTGTATGATTATATTGTTCACATATACATGCATGCATATATAATGCACATGATACATGAGTGTAAGTGCATATAGTATAAATATGTACATGTCATATATGTTGTATGCATATACATATAAATGTGGATTATATATAATGTGTGTGTGTATATATATATATATATATATATATTTCTATATGATCTATTAATAGGAATTTCTTTTCTAGGACCATATGTAATCTAAGTCCCTAGGAGAAATCACAGTGAATACAGTAAAATCAACTCAAGATGTAACTTCACCATATGACTTTTGTAATAACCTGCATTTTGCCTTTTAGCCCATATTCCATTTCCTGGAAAACAACATTTTGAGAAACTTTCAGATTAGTGCTCCCTTTCAAATAGCCAACCAGGAACACTGATACTTTGCCTGGCCAAGAGGCATGGTGTCCCTAATAACCAAGGTGCCCAATAACCTGGATGATTTCTGAAGTCCAATCCACCTCTAAGATTCTTGAATTATACATCATAGCCAATGGCTACAAGTCCTTTGATCCATGTCTTTATGTCCAGTGTGGTCAACAAGGCAATCAGTCACTTCTGCCATGTCCTCATTAGATCAACATTTCACGAGAAACTTGTATTTTCAACTAGATTACATTACATAGACTTTGCACAGATCAATATTATTGTTGTGTTATTAAGCCAAACTGAAATGTTAGGAAGGATTTAACTGTGGGATTCTAACCACAGGGATGAAATGAGATAAATGAGTTTCTAACTGTGAAAATGTGATTTCAGTGTAGTAAAAAGAGGCATCCAGGCTGAAAGATCACAGCTGTTAATGAAAATAGCTGACTTATTTCTACCTGTGTGACCTAAGGTTTGTGACTTAATCTCTTAGACCCTGTTTTTCTTACCTTTAAAGGAGAGTTGGATTAGATGACCTCCCAAGTCCCTTATAGTTGCAAATCTAAGACCCAATGGATATGTTCATTATGTGACTGCTTCCTCATCATACCCACGTCCTACCATTTTGTCCTAAAGGTACAGATGAAAAAACTTCTGTTGATAGCATTTGAATAAATATCCCTCTTAGTTACAGAGCTCACAAATGTTAGAGGTAGGACTTAAAAGGAGGAATCCTCTAATTCCCAAAATAATACTCTTTCTGTTCAACCTCCCCACCCCCATCAGTCCTTTCCTGCCCATGTCAGCATCCTCTACACCTTATATTCAGTATCTTCTAAATTCATCTGGCAAACATTAGAGAGGGAAGGAATAGTGCCACCATTTAGAACCATATAGCAAGAGTTACTTTGTGTGGGTAGATATAAGTGGTCTCCAACATTTTCAAGCATAAAGACACTTATTAATGTAAAATAATGTCTTGGCCATGTCCACTCTGCCATGATAATGTCTATTCTATAACTGATTTTTTTCTCTTAGGAACATTTTGATTAAAAGATAGGTAGAGAGACATATAGATCAATTATTTGAACATATTTAAATGAATGAAATTTATTATAAATATACATAATATATTCAGTTATGTGTGAATATACACACACATACACATAACAGCTAAAATGAGAATTGAGGAATATTTATAAATGAGTTCATAATTTATTGATCCTCATGATATGCATTTGGGGGTAGGGTAGGGATGAGACATGATTATATTGGTAACTGGGAAATCCTGGAAAAGGAAATATCCTTTATCAAAGTAGGTCAGAACTTCATATGCAATTAAGGAGAGCCAGGGACATTGGAAGATTGAGGAACTGCCTAGGATCACATATCTACTGCAATCTCAGAGGTAGAATTTGAATCCACATCTTCCTGACCAAGATGAGCTTTCTTTGTGCTACATTTCTTATACAAGTACAATTCCTATGGCAAACACGTAAATATAAAAAATGCCCATCTATACATCCAGAAGAGGTCTTCTGGATACTCCTATCCTCCAAGTCACCCAGGTTTATAACCTTTGTCACATTTGACTCTTTGCTCTCTCCCTCTCATCCCATGCCAGTCAGTTGGCACATCTCATCCAAGCTGCCTCCACTACATCACTTCCATTTGTCTTCTTTTTGTTTTTATTTGTTACCATAACTTTGATTCAGGACTTTGTCACTTCTAGCTTGTATTATTGTACTAAATTGTTAATTGATCTCCCCACATCTAGTCTCTATGCTTTCCCATTCATTATAAAAACCATGCCAATTAAGGAGAGAATAACATACACACTCATTTGGGTATTTTACCCTACAGGAAAGTAGGGGGAAAGCGGATAAGAGGGGGGGAATGATCAAAGGAAGGGCAGATTGGGGGAGAGGGTAGTTAGAAGCAAACACTTTTGAAAAGGAACATGGTCAAAGGAGAAAACAGAATAAATAGTGGGGAGGGGAATAGGATGGAGGGAAATACAGTCTTTCACAATATAATTACTATGGAAATGTTTGGTGTAACTACACATGTACAACCTTTATTGAATTGCTTGTCTTCCCAGTTGGGGTGGGTAAGGAGGGAAGAAGTGAAAGAATCTGGAAGTCAAAGTTTTAAAAACAAATGTTAAAAATTGTTTTTTACATGCAACTGGGAAATAAGATATACAGGCAATGGGGTAGAGAAATATATCTTGTCCTACAAGAAAGTAAGAGAGGGGATGGGGGAGGACATAAGAGAGAACAGATTGGGGCAAGGGGTATTCAGTATACTTGCTATATTGCGGTGGAGGGGTAGGGGAGAGATGGTGAGAAAATTTGTAACTCAAAACCTTGTGGAAGTCAATGTTGAAAACTAAAAAAATAAATAGAGTGTAAAAAAAAGAACATGCCAAGAGCATGTTCTTCCTTTATCTTTCTTTGTTTGATAATCCTTGTCTTCATTTGAGGTTTAATCAGGAGCCATCTCCTCTTTATCATCCTTTCCTTATAACGTCAGGTATTAGGAGTTTTTCTCACTGAGATTTGCTTTCTATGACAATGCAACAATGCACTTACAGCATCTACACTGTTATGGGTTTGATTACAAGTACTAACATATACAGAGTACAGTAGGATTTGCAAACCACTTAATATCTCACTTGATCCTCACAACATTATTGATGGAAGTGCCTATATTATATCCACTAGAAAAGTGAGGAAACTGAGGCTGAGAAAGGTTGAATGACTTTCCCAGGGACACAGAAGCTAAGTATTTGAGCCAGCATTCGACACAGATCATCCTGACTCCATTTCCAATGCTCTATTATGATACTGAACAGCCACTCTATTGTACAATATAAATTCTTTAAGACCAGGTATTATTTGGTTGTTTTGTCTTGTCTTTGTATCACTAAGCCCTTAGCACAGGACTTTGCACACAGTGAGGGTGTAATGAATGCTTGTTGCCTTGAACTTACTTGTTGAATATGTAAATTGTTAGATATTCAGTTTGTAGCTGCCCTGTTTGTTTACTTAGCTAATATTATTTTCATTAACTCGTTATGCTACACATAGGGTTGTACCTAAATGAAAATCACAGTAACAGTATCTGACCATAATTGGTGGCCACTGAGGTATTTTCTGAAGGGAACAACAGGTATAGGTAAAGCCTAAGATTCAATTTTCTTTTTTTTGGTCAAGATCTCAGGGGAGCCAAGGCAAGGGGTGGCACTGAATAGACAAAAGAAAGAGAAGGGAAAGGAGGAAGGAGGGAAGAAGGGAAAGAAGGAAAGAAGGAAGGAAGGAATAAAGGAAGAAAGGAAGGAAGGAAGACACTTCCTTGTTGAGAAATAATTTAAAAACATGTAACTAAATAGCAGATGAAACTACCCCATTCACAGAGGTTAGATTTGATAACATTTTAGAGGATGCATTCACTTTTTGCTATGTTTCTGAGATACATTTTGTGGAATGGTTTGTTAATTTTCTTATACAATGTCCTCTGACTTTCCTAGTTTGTCATTGGGAGAGCTAGAACCAGAAATGAGAATACCTGAAAATGGATTTTTAAAAAAAATCTGCTTATCTTAGATACACACTTATTAGCTAATGCATATTTTATTTCAATAGATTCATGAGATACTAGGGGTCCAGACACATGGTTTCATTTGTCTAGGGAATTCCTAATGTAGAAAATCTCTTCACTGATGTAAATCGACCACTCTTCTGGAATTTATAATCCTAGGGAGTTTCCTGGGGATGCTAAAGTGACTTTCACGTGGTCAAAAAATCTGTATGTGTTTTGGGCACAACTTGAACTGAGGTCTCCCTGATTCTAAGGGCAGCTGTTCACCTCTTACTGTCCATCCCACGAAGTCTCCTATAGGTTCATACAGCCACAAATTTAGGGTAGAAAGAGATCTTAAAAGTCATTTAACATAACTGTTCATCTTTTATAAATGAAGTTGTTTAATCTCCAAAGATTGAGTAATTGTCTGCGGCCCCATGGGCAGTGAATGGAAGAGTCAGGATTTGAACATATGATCAGTCCAATACTTCAAGCATCTGTGGTTTGATTTCTGTGGGTACTTTCTTCAACACAGATTATCCAAGATTTTAAGCTTCAGAACTGGAAGGAATTTTGAAGATGATTTGATCCAGCCCCCTTATTTGAAAACATGAGGAAATATAACCCCACAAGAGTTAATGATGGAAATTCACATTCAAATCCAGTCCTTATGACTCCAAACCCCTGAGTTAGACTCTCCCATCCCTTATTAGACCATCTTTAAGAGTTACTAGGTCTAAGAGAAACTATCATCAAAGAGCCAGGATTCTGTTTCTAGATTTCTGGATTTGGTTAAACTGGTCCTTGGCTCATATTCATGGAGTCATCTATGGATCCTAAGTCATAGACTTTCCAGTATGATAGAACCTGTCAGTGCTTGGATTTTATAACCTTCATGGAGCTGGGCTCTCCTCTATGCCACAATGAGGCATCAGAATAGGACTTAGGTGGAAAATTTGATAGTACATGACTGCAGAGAGTACTGCATTCATTTTACTGCTTTTAATTTAATGCTCCATTTCTTGGAAAAACAGCACTATTGTCATTAATTAACATTTATTGAGTGCCCATTGGTTGCACAGGCCCTGTCAAATGCCTCTGAAACAAATCCTGGAAGCAGAAACGGGGCTTTTCTATAGAGAATATGGCAAAAATAATCCATGGAAATCTGTATCCCTTCTTCCCCAAAGTTCCCCTGAAAATCAAGCAAGTAGGAAGTGAGTCCCCCCTGCCCTCCTTTAGCAATGTATTAATGCTTTTAGGCCACAAGTTACTATTTAGTGCAATAGAACATAAATTGACAAAATGGCCTCCAGTAATGTGTAAGAATTAATGTCCCACTAAAAGGTAAGCAATTTACTCCCTAATCACTGCCTGGATACAGTAATGAAAGGAAGGGAGGAATGAAAGATAATGTATCAGAAATCTTTCCTTCCAAAAAAAGTCATAAAATGCATACACTTGGAAGAAGATCTCTGATTTTTAAAAGGTTTAATTCAGATAGCTCACATAAGGAGTTTGGTTGTTTGATATTTTAACTACACAATAACATTATTAATGCACATTGAGGCAATCATGTCCATAAGGGAACATAGGAGCACAGATTGAAAATTGGAAAGGGGGGCAGCTAGGTGGTACAGTTAATAGAGCACAGGCCCTGGAGTCAGGAGGACTTCAATTCAAATCTGACCTCAGACACTTAATACAAACTAACTGTGTGATCTTGGGCAAGTCACAACCCCAGTTGCCCTGCCTTCCCCCGCCAAAAAAAAAAAAAAAAGAAAATTGGAAATACTCACAAAGACCAGGGAGTCTATTTTCACAGATGAGAAAACTGAGTCACGGAGAGGTTATTTGTTTAGGACAGGGATGGAGAACCTTTGGCCTCAAAGCCACATGTGCTCCTCTGGAACCTCAAGTGCAGCCTTTTGACTGAATCCAAACTTCACAGAACAAATCCTCTTAATAATAGGATTGGTACTGTAAAACTTGGACTCAGTCAAAAAACTATATCCAAGGACTTAGAAGGCCACATGTGGCCTCAAGGCCATGCATTACCCACCCCTGGCCTAAGATTGCAAGGCTACTAAAAGATTTCCCTGACTCAACATCCAGTGCCTTGTACTCACACCATACTGACTGTCAGAAGTAGAAACAATGAATAGGGTATGGGCCAGAAAGAACCTTTGAAGTCAAAGGAACAAAATTTCAAAGAAGATAATTTTGTCTAATCATCTCATTTTGTAAGAGAGGAAACAGACCAAAAATGAGGAAGTGACTTGTCCAAAGTCATACAGACAAGAAACGCCTGAAATATAATCTGTATCCATGTTTTCAGAATCATATGTCAGTCACTGTCCAATAAGCCACCACTGCCTCCTGTAGGTTCAACTTAGAACACAAGGTAATTGGGCAGTCCACACAAAGAACGATAAAATAATCACTGAATAAATCATTTCAATACTAGACTTTTCTAGAGGTTTTGTGACTCTAAATCAGTGGTTCTCAACCTTCCTAATGCCACGACCCTTTAATACTTGTATGTGGGCATATCTGCATGTGGGCGCACCTGCCTGGAGACAGATGGAGGAGCAGTGTCTCTGTTCCTAAGACCATCAGAAATATGTGTTTTCCAATGGTCTTAGGTGACCCCTGTGACCCCTGTGAAAAGGTTGTTCGACCCCCCAAAGGGATTGCGACCCACAGGTTGAGAACCACTGCTCTAAAGGGTCTTGGGGGACTTCTTTTATGAAACGACAAGATATAGTTTTAATTAGATTATTTATTAACTGTACAGAACATTATACATTACATTTAATATTCGTGGACTAGTCTCACAAACTACCAATAGTTCAATATTTCCACAGAAAAATACATTCATTGCTCCAAATAACCAACTTACACATTTATAAGTTGGTCAATGTTGGTTGGAAATAGTCCCATTTGTACAGTGGAAAAAAAAAAAACACTATATTTGGAGCTATGTATTGCCTGGGCAACATTGGTACCATGAAGTCTATTTAGAATTATCTCTCACAATTTAAGGTTTTTCATCAATAAAATGAGAAAGGTGGGCAATTCATTTCAACAAGGATTTTTAAAGAAGGTACTATTTCAGACATGAAGTGGCAGAGCATATTTGGATAGACAAGGAGGAGCCTTCAAGCCAGGAAGACAGAACTTTAATACAAGATTATAGGAAGACCCTAGGCAAATCTTTCTCTTCCTCAATGTCTATGAGCAATTCTCTATGTGACAGAGGACAGATAGATCAGATAGACGGATAGATGGATGGATAGGTAGAAAGATAAATAAATATACACATACATATACATATGTACATAATACACATATAAACACATATCTCTCACTTTATGTGCAAAGTAATAGAATGTGAGAATTAATAAGTGAAGGTGGGGAAGGTGTTTAAGAAGGGTCTTACATAGGAGATGGTTCTTGACCTTTGACTTCAAGGCAGTTAAGCATTCCATGAGTAGAAGTAAAGATGGAATAGAGGAAGTGGAGGAGGAGGAGTAAAGTAGTGGTAGTGGTGGTAGTAGTAGTTGTAGTGGTAGTGGTGGCGGTAGTAGTAGTAGTAGTAGTAGTAGTAATAGTAGTAGTAGTAATAGTAGTAGTAATAATAGTAGTAGTAGTAATAGTAGTAGTAGTAATAGTAGTAGTAGTAGTAGTAATAGTAGTAGTAGTAATAGTAGTAGTAGTAGTAGTAATAGTAGTAGTAGTAATAGTAGTAGTAGTAGT
>CM053591.1:176026312-176047444 GCA_028646515.1 Pseudochirops corinnae
CCTTTAGTGTGTAGCTAGGGGGTGTAATGGATAGAGTGCCAGGCCTAGGATCAACAGGACTCATCATCCTGAGTTCAAATCTGACCTCAGACACTTACTAGCTGTGAGATTTGGGCAAGTCACTTAAACTTGTTTGCCCCAGTTCCCCACCTGTAAAATGAGATATTCTTTTGGTTCAAGCAATGTTAGAGCCAAAAGACACTAGAGAAACTTATCAGACAACACTCCGAGGTATGATAATAGTAGCCAACATTTATATTTGCTTGCTTTGTTCCAGCCACTGTGCTAAGCTCTTTATAATGGTTTTCTCCTTTGATCCTTACAGCACCCCTGGGATGTAGGTGCTATTATCATTCCCCTGTTACAGATGAAGAGACTGAGACCAACAGAGCTTAAATGACTTGTGCGAGTGTCACACAGTTAGTAACTGTATAAGGCTGGATTTGAATTCTGGTCTTCCTGACTCTAGGGTCAGTGCTCTAACCACTGTGCTTCCTACCAGCCCCATAATAATATCACTGACATCTTAATATAATTCATGAATTTGTAACCTCATCCATGTGGGTACCCTTTGCAACAATGAACATTTTACCTCATCATACTTTTGCTTTTTGGAATTGTGTCGATATCCTCCCATAAAATGCTTCCCAAGAGATTTAGTCAATATACCTGGGCCTTTCTCTATGTTGTCTTGAGAATAACATAATCAAGACAGATGGAAGAAAATCCAAAGTATAAAATAGAATCACTAATCTGTTGTTGTTGTTGTTCAGGTCTGAGATATCATCACTGCATGGAAATATTTTCCACTAATGTAGATCTACAACTAATTCCACAAACATTCAGGAACCAAATATCTTGCCTTACCAAGGGAAACACCATTAGTTGATGTAAAGGAAACACTTGAACCCAGGTTTTCCTGACTCTAGGACTGGTTTTCAACTAACCACACTGTGCGTCTTCTTTGTCACTTCAATAAAATAGTCCTTGCAATGGAAAGAGAAGAGACTAAAGACAATGGAATTGAATAGTAATCAGGTTAAAGGTGTGAGCAATTTCATGAAATTTGATTTGTTTCAGATATTTGCAATTGTCTGGAAGGTCAGGAATAGAATTCCCTACACTTGTTTTTCTGATTTTACTGCACCATGTCACATTACATTGTTTATGCTCTGCTCTTTCCCCTTTTATTAATCTTAAGGAAACTGAAACATAGAGGGATGATAAGACAGGCCACTGAATGAACCAAATTTAACAACTGTTGATGTGGTGAAGTAATAGAAAGCAGTTGGACACAAGGGGCCAAGAGGGGATGCTGAGAAACTCAGATGAAATGATCAGAAGTCAGCATTGTGTTTGCATGGAGGCATGTGGATGTGAGAATCAATCAGACTCATAGAATCAGGCTATGAATTGATGCAGCCAGATGTGCTGTGTTATCATGTTGCCTTGCATTTCAATAAGTAGTAATATTGAGCACCATTATTTCCCTCGTGGCAGAGCTTGGTTTCACAAACATTTCCTATTATTGTGAGCAAGGAAGGCTTGCCTATTCGATAGTGTCACTTTGACATCATCCTCAAATGATTTCAGCTTTGATCATTGGTTTTTAGTCAGAAGATACCTTTTACAAGTGAGGAGGTCCTTTTTGCAGATGAGGAGACAGGGACCTGGAGAGTTTGTGCTCAAGGTCAGACAAGTAAGAGAAGCAGGAGCTGAACCCATGTCCTTCAGTTACAAATTTAGCAATATTTTTAGTGCACCATGACCCATCACTCTTGGACTCAATCAATCCCTCCTTTGGAAGAGTTTTTAGATATTCTCCTAATTTGGAACCCAAGGACCAATGGGGCATATAGAGATTCTCTGTACTTTCAAATATTGATTGATTCTTCTGTCACCTTTCTGAAGCCTTTGTGACAATCCTATTCTAAGGATAAAGAAACTGGGTGAGAGCATAAATAAATAATTAAGCCAAGACTTCTCAGCATTTCTGGTTTCACTGTGCATAGCTTGTGATTGGTAGGGATGGCTCCTTCCATATGCTTTTTATTGACCATGACATACAGAAGTTTACAAAGAAATTTCAGCCTGAATAGAAATCCCAGTGTAAAGAAGAAGGACCCCCTCCCTCACTCTTCTGTCATCTGTGTGAGGGCAGATTTTGTAATTGCTAAGAGCTTCGAAGTTTGTCATATTTCAAGATACAGGCCTCACATCTATATGGAGGTTTGATTGAGACACTCAGCATCTCAATATTGTTGCTGGCTTAATACCCGGGAACTTATATAGAGGCTCAGAGAGGCATAGGTGGAGGTTTCTGAAGGATGTTTTTAATTGTGGTCATTTGGTGGCAGGTAGCTACTATTTTCAAAGTAAATTGCTTTCAGGAGTAAAAAGTGCATATTTCACAGGATGACAGCATGTAAAATAGATGAGACCAGCTACCAGGTCTTGTTGATTTTACTCCCACATTCATTATTCCTGTCCCCTTCTTTCTACTCATATGACCACCATCCAAATTGAATCCCTCATCACCTCTCATCCAGCTAGCACCTCTTGATGGGTCTCCCTATTTCGAGTTTCTCCAATCTGCCTCCTATACAGTTTTCATATGCACATGACTCCCAAACTCAAGCTTAACAGATTCCCATTGAACAGGCCAGCCATCCTTCATTCCTCTCCCAAACCTGCTTCTGGCTCTCTAGACTTTGCCACTATGACACTCCCCCTCCCCCCGGTGTTACTTGCATATCCTCTCCCCCATTCAGCTGCTTTTTTCCTGTGCTGTCTTCTCCCTTTAGAATGAGAGCAAAAGTATGCTTAGCATAGGGTCTGACAAACCTTAAGTACTTAATATATGCTTGTTAATCGACTGACTGCTTGTTGACTGTTGACCTACTAACTATAGTTTTAGAAATAAATGCAAGCCCCTCAGTTTCACTTTTCAAGCCATTAACCAGTTTAACCCTGGGGCAAAGTGAGTTGAATGTGGTGAACATCATGGAAACTTTGAAGGCAATAGATAACCTGTAACTAAAGTGGTATGAAAACTTACTAATGTGTATGTCTGTAATTGGGAATGCTGATACTCAATAAGATAACAAGCTGGATCACATCTTTGCATTATCAATAACATATGACCAAGCTAAAAAGGGAGATATCAGAAAAAAAAAATTAGAACATATGCCATCTTACTTATCAGAATTTTGGATAGGGGAAAAATTCATGAATAAACAAGTGGAAAGAACATTGTGAGATAAAACGGGGATACTTTTGATTACAGTTAACTAAAAAGGTTTTGTACAAATAAAATCAATGTAGCCAAGATTACAAGGAAACAGGAAAATTGGGAGGGGAGGTTATAGAAAGTTCCTTGGAAAAAGTTTTCATATTTCAAAAATATAGAGAATACTATCAAATTTATAAGAATATGAGTCATTGCCCAATTGATACATCATCAATGAATATGAACAGGAAGTTTTTGATGGAGAAATGAAAACTATATATAGTCATATGGAAAAATACTCTAATTCTAATTATTGATTAGAGAAATATAAATTAAAAATCAACTTTGCAATATCTCACACCTATCAGAGTAGCTAAAATGATAGAAGGGGAAAATGACAAATTTTCGAGAGGTGTGAGATATCACAAAGTTGTTTTAATTTGTTGGTGGAACTATGAACTCATCCAGATGTTTTGGAGAGCCATCTGGAAGTATGGTCAAAGAGTCCTGTGTATACCATTTGTCCCAGCAATAACACTATTAGGTCTGTTTCCCAAAGTGACAAAGGAAAAAGAAAAAGGATCTATATGTTCTAAAATATTTATATAGCTCTCTTTGTAATGTCAAAGAAGTAGAAATTAAGGGGATGCCCATCAACTGGGGAATGGCTAAAGAAGTTGTGGTAGATAACTATGATGGAATACTACTGTGCTGTAAGAAATGATGAGTTGGTTGATTTTAGAAAAACAAGGAAAGATCTACATGAAAAGATGAAAAATGAAGAGAGCAGAACCAAGAAAACTTTGTATACAGTAAGAGCAATATCATTCAAAGAATAATCATGAACAACAAAGTTATTCTGAGTAAACATATATACTCAAAATGCCTATAAAAGATCTATGAAGATGAGAGAAAGAACTGAGAAATTGAAGTACACATATTATGATTTTACATATGTTAATAAATCTCTGTCAAATGGTGACCCTCTCTAGTGTGGGGTGGGGAAGAAGAGAGGAAGACAGTTCAGAACTTAAAATGTAACAACAAATAAATGATTTTTTAAGAAAAAAGCAAAAGAAGACAAGAATCAACTTATTTTGAAAAATAAACTACTTTGAGTCACACTTAAGCACTTTAGAAATATACTTTCCTTAAAAATATTTGGGAGATTTATAAAACCTCAGTCTCATCAGTTTAAAAAGCAATTCCTTTTCTTTCCTAAACCTACACACACACACACACACACACACACACACACACACTCACAGCCCTGATCTTCAATGGAAACAACATATTATTGTTGCATTACTAAAGATAAAATAGAAAAAAAAAACCTGTTCTCTAAAATTGAATTTATAAATTATATACTTCATGCACTTCGAATGGCCTCCCCCCACCCTTTATTTTAATTTGTGAACATGGGGTTGATATCCACCTATAGGTCAGAAGGTTGTTGTAGAAGAGGTGGAAAGATGAAATTGAAGGGAACAGAGAAAGGAGGGAGGTGGGGGAGGGGCAGAAAGGAAGGGAAAGCAGAGGGAGAAAGTAAGGGGGGGGGGGAGAGCAGGAAATGGTGGAGGAAGAAGAGAGAGTGATGCTGAAGATGCTGAAGATGCTGAACCACCAGAAAATTGGTGAAGGCAATACGTAGTAAGTGGAAACTATAGTCTCCAAAGAATTGAAACTGATTATCACTCAAAGGGAGCAGCTAGTGGGCACAGAGGATAGAGGGCTGAGCCTGGATTCAGGAAGACATGAGTTCAGATCTGACATCAGACACTTGCCAGCTGTATGACCCTGGACAAGTCACTTAACCCTGTTTGCCTCAGTTTCTCATATGTAAAATGAACTGGAAAAAGAAATGAAAAACCATTCTAGGATTTTTACCAAGAAAACTCCAAATGGAGTCACTAGGAGTCAGATTCAACTGTAAATGACTGAATGTAAACATTATGTTCTGGGAATTATGATAAGTGCTGGGAATAAAAAAGGCAAAAGCTAGTCTCTGTTCTCAAGGAGTTCATGGTTTAATGGGAGAGAAAAATGTGCAAACTGGCATGTACAAATAAGCTATGTACAGGATAAATCAGTCTGGTAACCATATCTCACCATCAAAAAGCACTCTCTGCCCTATCTTCTCAACACATCATTCTGACCCACAGCTTCCTTAGCTACCTTCTCATATATCCAACCCTGCCACTCACTCTTCAATAGTCCTTGGATAAATGACATGACAAATTTCCTTGTGTCTTAAGTTGGTCCCTTCAGAAACAGGAAACAACTCCTTTCAATTGAATAATCCCATGGGGAGAAGGCTATGCTAGTTTGAAGAGTCACCTCCTTGGAGGCCAGAGTCAGGATTTCTGCCTTCTTCACAGCAAAGTGACCCACATCTCCTTTATTTCTGTCAGAGTGCTCTTCTGACAAATCTGACCTCTTTTATGGATAGGCTATAAGTATTACAGAGACAATGGCAGCCAAAGAGCCCTCTAGTAACTCACAAGAAAGGGGTCTTTTAAGTACCAGACATTATCATTCTTTTTTCTGCTCTCATTAAATTCAAGCCACTCATCTTTACCTCCAGACCTTGGCAGCATTCTCTGACTTTCCAAATTTCACCTATCAAACATGTCTCTAAAATACTCCATGGGGAAAGTATTAGATTATCATAGATTTTCACCACCTACTGCTGATGTTTGATAAATCCAATCTTAACCGAGGTGTGTGGCAGAAATATTTGGTTGGGAAAAACAAGCTTTTGCATATAGATTACATTCTGCCTTATTCTGACACATTAACACACATGAATACTATTGTTTAGCAATCATGTGGAATCATCAAGTGATGATAATTTAATACTCACAATACAAATACAAGAAGGATCAGCATCATCTTCTTTGTTTACCTGTGTGCTGACATACATTTGGCATTGCCTAGAGAAGATGATGACCACTGACAAAGCTAATGAACTTCTATTCCTCCTCCTCATTTCATGAATGAGGTGGGAATGGGGAAGAAGATATTGTAAAAATGTTAAGTGACTTAGGTAAGTTTACGAGGTTATCAGCAAAATCATTTCCTTCCTTTATCCAAAAGACATTTAGCAAATCATTTCAATATCAAATAAGATGTTCATTTCTACCTCAGATCAAATCTCACACCTTGCATTTCCCTTCAGATTACAAATCACTAAGTTCTGTGCTATGCCATAACACGCTGAATTTTATCTGTTGTTTAATGCTGCTAGGAAAATAATTTCTGATCTTTCTTATCCATGGTGAGCAAAATAGTATGTGAATCTCAGAACTTTATGTCAAAATAGAATTGCTATTGCAAAAGAGATTGGGTTTGGTTATGTACCTTGTCAAATTGCCAATAATCTATTTATCTCAGAGGAAAGTTTATCACGTGGTTTCAACTACCATTTGTACAAAACTAACTTCCCAAACTCTATTTCTAATCTGGAATTCTTTTCTTTTAGCTTCTCACTAGCACCATATTTCTGACTGAAGGACATTTCTATTTATTTGTCTACAATTTTAAAAATGCACTTGCCTTTAACTATGCTCATTATTTTTTTCACTTCAGGCAGTTGATATTTTCCATTTTTAACAATACATGGTGTGACTATGCATGTATTGCCTAATTCTCCCATGTTTACAGAATGCTCATACAAGACTCTTTGATATATCCAATCATAAAGATAACTACTTAATAATATTTTGATGACCAATATCAAGTGAGTCACAAACCAGAGAGACAACATTGCAGAATGGAAAGAAAGCCAGCCAGTCTTGGAAGCAGAAAAAAGCTGGCTTCATATCCCATATCTGATGCATAATGACTCTGTAACCTTGGATAAGATGTTTAGCCTCTGAGGGTCTCAGGGAATCTGTCCAAAGTTATAAGTTACAGAGAAAGTGCCAATCACCATTTGAAGAAAGACTTCTTTCAACCAAGAGATCTCTAAATCAATGAAATCACAAATCTTCTTCCTGTTCCTATCAATTGGGGCATGTACAAATTCTGTCATGACAAAAGGACAGTCATTAAGTCTTTCAGTGTGCTGGCAACTGCTTCAAAATATATTACAGACTCATTGCCAATTTGCATTGATGGAGGTGGTTTCCATACTAAGAGTTCTCTCACAAAGAAGAAAGGAGACAAAGAAAGAAGAAATAGCATCAGCAGCACCAGTAGCAGCAGCAGCAGCAGCAGCAGCAGTAGTAGTAGTAGTAGTAGCAGTAATAGAAGTGGTCATGGTGGTAGTGGTACTTTTCTCTTTATGAAATATACTTACATCTTATCTTTCTACTTTCCCCATCTTTTAACTCAGAAGGCATAGATGAAGGGCTCCATGACCGTGGGCATCCTTTTATGTTTTGGTTAGCACCAAACTCTTAACAAAAATTTAGTATTATCAAGCCATGTTTTCCCAAATGCTACTCACTGTCCCTAAATCTGCCTTCAGGGGTCAAGCATAATACATATGATCTCTCTTACCCATAGCAACCTTTCAAGTAATTGACGACAGCTATCTTAGGATAATAAATTAAAGGGAACTTAGAAGCCACCAAACTCATCCAATCCCCATTTTTCAGTTGACAAAACTAAAGTATAGAGATAATAAATGACATATACACAGTCACACATCTAAGGATGTCCCTGTTATTCATGAGTCTGATGTGACTGATTTTGATCTGTCACATGCCTTAAAATTCCCATTGCAATATCTTTCTGTTGGACTTTTAGATTAAAGTGTTTAGGAGATTCCTTCCCCTTACTACCTTCTTGAATCATACTCCATTACAAACAGGTAACATCTGATGACACAGCTCATGAATCCTGGAAATACATCTCTAGAATGTACCCCAGGGCTCTCTCCTGGGCCCTATTTTTTTCTCTCTCTATACCACTTCACTTGATGATTTCATCTGCTCCCATAGATTTAATTGCCATTTCTATGCTGATGATTCTCAAATCTACTTTTTCTGCCCCAAACCTCTCTGCTGACTTCCCAACTCTTCTCTCTAGCTGCCTTTCATACATCTAGAAACAGAAATATCTTTAACTCACCCTCTCCCCACGCTAACTTTCCTATTATTTTAGAGGATGACATCATCCTCCCAGTCCCCCAGGTTTACTACCTAAGCATCATTCTCAACTCATCTCAATCTCTTACTTCACTACACCCCCATATCCAATCTGTTGCCAAGACCTGCTGCTTTGATATTTGAAATATCTCTTCAATACACCTTTTCTCTTCTCTGCTGCTGGCATCCTAATCTACTCATGCTTGGATTATTGTTAATAAACTTCTGGTGGAGCAGCCTGCCTCCCTGTCTCCCCATTCCAATGCATCCTCCATTGAGCCACAAAAATGCTTCTCCTAAAGTACAAATCAAACCATATCATCCCACTACTCAAAACTCCAGTGGTTCTCTATCACTTCCAGGATCAAATACAAATCCCGTCAGGCTGTCCAAGACCTTCATAACCTCTTCAGTCCAGTGACTGACCTCCTTGTGATTCCATGAACAAGACACTCATCTCTTGATATCAGACATTTTCACTGACTACCCTCATACCTAGAATAAATACTTTCTTTCCTCATCTCTGCCTACTGGCTTCAATCACATTAAGTCCCAAACAAAATCCCATCTTCTACAAAAAGCCTTTTCTAATCCTTTTAAATTCTAATGCTTTCCCTTTGTTGATTTATTTCCAATTTATCCTATATATAGATTGTACATTTTGTCTGCTTGCTGTCTCGCCCATTAAATTGTAAGTTCCTTGAGGTGAGGAATTATTTGGGTCTCCTTTTGTATCCCAAGCACTTATCACAGTTTCTGGTACATAGCAGGTGTTTAATAAATGTTTCCTGACTGATAGATCTTGAGAATGATTTCACTTCTATCCTTTCCCAAAGAGTTATTTTGATTATCTCATAATTAGAAATATCCAAGGCACCTCTACTTTGGATCTTTCCTCATACACACATCAACTAACTGTCTAATTTTCAACATATAGCAAGACTGTTCCCCGAAAAATACATTATTGCTGGCAAAACTTACCTATTAAATAAGTAGCCAACAAAAAACAGATACCTCTGCTCCCATACCCCACATCTCTAAGACAATCTCAAAATACTGGAGAATGTGATGGTAAGCTTGCCTGTCACCAAAGGTATGCTACATAAGATTAAGATGCCCATGCAAATTGAGGTCCATTAGCTTGTGAGAAGTACTTGTACTTGGCATGAAATAATGCAAAACAGCATTTTAAATACATAATGTCTTTTGAAGTGGGTTGATCCAAGGCAAAGCTTTTCTACCTTGAAATATTGTTTGCTTATTTCTTTATCATTTGGCTTATTAATAATAATTATTTCTAAATGTTCTGTCATTCAGTCAATTTCAGTCTCCAGGAAATAAATACTCAATGGAAACTGATCATGCACACTATCAGGAATGCCCATCAGGCACCAGCATCAAATGCAAAGGACTCTGGCTGCTGCAGACTTAATGGTCATGCAGAAGCTCATCATGTGGTTCTCAAAAGAAATTGTGATGATGAGGTACCTGCCACTTTCAATATTTTCTCTGATTTGGAAGTCAGACAGCCAGGAAGATCTGATGGGACACTCACAGGAAATTAAGAAATTTTTAGTACTCTGGACATCACAGGCATATTTTCCTTTGGTCTAGATTTTCAAAGACAAAATCTGGGGACAGCTAATGGCCTGTGAGTCAGTCAATTATAGCAGTGGATGCCTTTTAGACACAACTGCCCCCAGGACACTGGAGGTTTCCCAACTTAGACATGGGAAAACTACATTCACATTTACATTGTCCCTTAGGGTTTATGAAATACTTTCCTCATTAATAACCCTGTGAGATAGGTAGAAAGGTAATGAGAGAGCATGGCAGCATGGTGTAGAGACCAGAACACTGTGCATGGATATGAGAAGGTGTGGGCAAGAATCCTGACTCTGAAACTTATTAACTGCTTGATCTTTGGCAAATCACTTTTCAAGCCTCAGTATCCTCATCTGTATAACAGCAATGATCATATTTCTAGTATCTACTTCATAGGGCTGTCATGAGGCTCAAACAAGATAAAAGGCACTCTATGAAACTTAAAGTGACATGTGAATATCAGTGTACTGGGTTTTTTAATTTTTTTTTTTCTTGTAGTATGTATCATTCTATCATTCTAGGGGAAAGTCTGTGTGAAGACACAGAGATGGGGCATTAAATGTTGCACGTAAGAAATGCCAAGACACAGCTACATAAACTTCATAAGACACAGCTAATAGACCAATTTGGTCCAAACAAAGATCATCTTACCAACGTTTCCCATTTTACAGATGATGGAATGGAAACTTGAAGAGCTAATGAATATCTAAGGTAGGATTCAAACCCGAGTCCTAGCTGCAAGTGCAGTGCTTGGTCTGACCCATTACACTACTGATTTCTTAACACAGATTAATATTCACTATCTTTGCTTCCTAAACTTCCTAATTTTTCTTTAAAATTAGAGCTCTGATTTTATCCATGTAGGAAATTCCTGACAACAAAATACTTTCTGTTAATCGGTCATTGGTGCCTGTGGGTTTTTGTTTTTAATTCATTGTCATAAGAGTGTTACTATAGGAATTAATAGTTTAAGTAAGTTACCTATGATCTCATAAGCAGTATGTTTCAGAGGTAGATCTCTCTATACACTCCACCATGGCTACCTCTAATATACTCACTCAACTTAAAGTCAGGCCCCTTAACATATATCCCTGGATTTCTAGGTCACAGATTATGTAGAAGGGATGGCAGTAAGATGAACCTCACTTGAACTTGTAGACATCTAGAAATGGTGTATGTAAATCAAAATTGACAAAATAGCATAATGTCTTACATGCCCTAGGATAGTTTGTCATTTAAAGAAACTCCATGGTGAATCTTTTTTTGTGAGGGAAACAGTTGTTTTGTAATGTGATTAATCACCATATAATTTATCTTCTTAGTAAATTTGATTTATGGGGCAGCTAATTGGCACAGTGAATAGAATTCCAGGTCTGGAGTCAAGAAGAGCCATCTCAATGAGTTGAAATCCAATCTCAGACACTTGCTTTTTCTTTATCATTTGTTTTATTAACAATAATTATTTCTAAATGTTCAGTTATTCTGTCAGTTTCAGTCTCCAGAACATACGCAATAGAAACTGATCATGCATACTATCAGGAATGCCCATCAGGCACCAGCCTCAAATGCAAAGGGCTCTGCCTGTTGCAGACTTAATGGTCATGCAGATGCTCATTGTGTGGTTCTGAAAGTAAATTGTTCCAATAGATCATATTGATGAGGGTAGTGACATGGTCAGATCTGCGCTTTAGGAAAAAAGAAATGAATTAGAGTAAGGAGGCCAACCAGTGGGTACATTATGACCATCTAGCTAGGAGGTGAGGAGGGACTATATACTAGGGTGAAGGCAGGATTGGAGGACAGAAGAGGGTATGTAAAACAAACACTGGCAGAGCAACTGCCTAACAAATGTACATGGCATAGAATCATTGTATTTCCTAGAAGAACATAAGCTCTTTGAGAATGAAAACTTTCATTTTTGTCTTTGTGTCTCTAGAGTTAACATAATACAACTACATAGTACTTGAGTAATAACAAGCCTTTGTTAAAATAAAATGGAATTGTCTGTTGAATCCCCCAGTAGAATGTAAACTCCTTGAGGACAAGGATTTGACCTTTTTTTTGGTGTATCTGAGAGCAGTTTACTGAGCCTGGAACAATATAAGCACTTAATAAATGCACGTTGATGCATTGACATAATCCCTATTGTATGCAGAAGGAATTCGAGAGTCAGAGAAACCAGCTGATTTGACTAAGGTGCCACAGGAACTATCAGTGTCAGGCTTTGAATTCATATCTCTCCTGAGTCCAAGCCCAAAAGCCTATGTTAAATCTTACCAAGAATTGTTTCTTTTCTGAGAATATGTAATAAAAATGTGTTTGTTCTGAAAAAAAAATGGAAGGGAAAAAAAGTTTCCCATTCTAAGTCACCTTCCTCAGGTTATTAAAAATTACAGACTTCACTTTCAGTCAATAAGTTTCACACCTCTCAAAAATTATTGCTACTGCTTCCATTACCTGTAGGTCCTTGGTTTGGGAGGCAAGCCCAATCCTAGATAGTGATAGGCTGATAAAAGTTAAGTGGGATGTGGAGGAACTTCTGCTGAACTTAGAAGGAAAGTGAATATCACCAATTCTTGCACTCACTTACCTACATATGCTACATGGACCAATGTCAATGGGAAATGGGGGGGGGAGTATGGGGAGGGGAGGAAAACTATGCCAAAATGAGATTTGCTTCAAGAGAGGAGACAAGAGGATTTAGAGAGGGGAAAAAATATGGAAGGAAAAGAAGTCAAACAAAAAGTTTCCTATTTAGAA
This sequence comes from Pseudochirops corinnae, assembly GCA_028646515.1. Taxonomy (NCBI): domain Eukaryota; kingdom Metazoa; phylum Chordata; class Mammalia; order Diprotodontia; family Pseudocheiridae; genus Pseudochirops; species Pseudochirops corinnae. The sequence goes on from CM053591.1 coordinate 176,039,000, forward strand.
AGAAGTGAAAAATAGCAGCTTATAAATCATGTATAACCACCACTCAGCTGCATATTCATACCAAGTGGAAATAAGCAACATTTAAATCTACTTTATAAAACCAACAGCAGAAACCCATGATATACACAACATGTCCTGGGATGGAAAGAATCTCTGTCAAGGATGAGAACAAAAAGGTTCAAGTTCCAAAGTCTACAACTGGACATGGGTCTGAATGCTGCACAGGCTGGAACACACTCCAGAGGGCTCAGAGCCCCTCACAGCTCTTCTCAGCTAAAGAGTTACTGTCATAAATTCCTACTTTCTATTTGTTTTTAGCATTTTATATATATTGTTTCATTTGATCTACATACAACAGTCTCACAAGGCAAGCGCTCCAAATATCATGGGTTCCATTTTGTTGCTGTTGTTACTCAGTTCTATCTGACTCTTTGGGATTCCATCTGAGGTTTTTCTAGCAAAGATACAAAGGTTTGCCATTTCCTCCTCCAGCTCATTTGACAGATGTGGAAACTGAGGCAAACAGGACTAAGTGACTTGTCCAGAGTCAAATAACTAGTTAAGTATCTAAGGCCAGATTTGAACATAGGCAAATGAGTCTTCCTGACTCTGGGCTTGTTATTCTATGAGCTCAACTTCAGCTTTCTCTTTTTCCATGCCCAATCAGGAGCAGTATCTACACCTCTGCTCTCATAGGGAGGAACATGGCCCAGTAGAATGTTCTAGAGTTAGAGGACATAAAATATCACTTCTGATGCTTACTACTAATGAGACCTTGAGAAACTCATTCATCCTCCCTAAGCCTCATTTTCCTTAGCTGTAAAATTTGGGATATGGACTCAGTCACTGTTACTATCCCTTCCACGTCTAGGTCTATTGTGATATGGAAATCACCTCTTAACCCTAGGATGGGGTGGAGAACCTGTGGCCTTGAGGTCACATGTGACCCTTTAGGTCCTCAAGTGTGATAGGGCCACATGTGGCCACGAGGCCACAGGTTCCCCATCCTTGCCTAAGAATTCAAGTCAAATGAGACTTTAGAGGTCATAGAGCCCAGCCCCCTTCCTTTTACAACCAAGGAACCCCTAATTCAAAGCTGTGCATCACTATAATCTCTGGACATCTCAAGAGCTGTCTAATGATTGCCTTTTCCTTCCAACCTCTACCACATCTTTTCCAGTCCTGAAACTACAATCAAATCAGTACTACCACAATTACTATAGGAAAGAATGTATTGATCTACTCCATTAAAGCTCTGCTTCCCATCCCTGTAACTTTCCCAACCTCCCTGGCCATGACTCAGACTTATATGTGCTCTGGCCCCTTAATACAACATAAGCTCTCTGATTTTATTTTTGTATCCTTAGCACTTAGCACAGTGTTTGGGACATAGTAAGCACTTAAAATGCTTTTATATTCATTCATTCGATTCTTCCAGTTGTCTTTTTTCTTGTGCACCAAATTTCTCAGGGACAGTTTAAGAACCCTGGCTTGAATAGCAGGCCAGACAGTCTTTGTGTGCCAGTGGCTAGCATTGCATTTTGCACACAATAATAAATGATTCTTCTATTGGGTAGAAAAAGCTAGAGAATACTTAAGTAAGAAGATTCAGTTGAATTAACACCTAACCTAAGAGCCATGCACATATGTATACATGGTGTCCTAGGATAGTCCTTTCAAATAACTTTAAAGTATTTTACAAGCTTTATTTCTACTTTTCCAAGATATATCATGAGAACAGCAGAATAAGGCAGATTTTCTAAACAAGGATCTGGGAGCGGGGGCCTTTGCAAAACAAAACCAGAACCAGGACTCTGCTCTGTGGAATGGAAATACATGGGTAGAGATCCTGGGCATATAAGCCAGAAAAGGTCATCAAGGCCAAGGACAGATTTATCATCCAGACACCAAAATCCCGGTTGTCACAATCACCCCCATGTAAAATCACTGACAACATCTCCATTCACAGAAATATGTGATTTGGAATGACAGCCCAGGAGCATGAGGGTAAATCCAACCTTCCCTCTGAGGAGGGGGAATCCAGCTAGGAGTCAGTTAGCATCCGTCTGAGCATCAATCTTCTCGTCCCCTTTCAAATACCAGACACTGACCATAGAAACACTCTGGTACCTTGGCCAGAGGCAAAACGCGTCTATTTTCATTTTCTATGTGAGAAAATAGCCCCCTCTTCCCATCTGCAAAGTTATATATAAAACATTGTTTTTTTATCTTGTCTCTCAGGTTTAAAAGTATTATAGGCATTTGGTCAGAGTAAATAAACGGAGAGACACTCAATGTCACAGTGAATTGAGAAATAGCCTTACAGTGAGAGTACCTGGGTTCCTACCCCACCCCTGATATAGACTGTCTATGGGAATTTGGAAAAATCCTTTACTTTTTCAGCATCTTAGATGAGTCTCTGGGATTGCAAATTGCAAGACATGTTGTTGATGTACATGGGTGAAAGGAGTTCCAACTTGAGAATTCCTTACCGTGATGAAATCATAAAAGTGACCCCCACCCCCCACACACACACTCACACCTCTTGAACATATTTGCATTTAAAAATCACTCTTTCCACTGTTGTAATTCCACCAATTAAAATGATTGGTGGAACTTGCATCTTTTAGAAGCTTGTTTTAAAACTGAGTTCCAGAATGCATGACTTTCCTTCAGTAAACAAAATATGGTCTTGAAAGTTCTTGAATAAGGAGTCTTCCATTGATACGTCCTCACTATATAGGATTGCCTGATAGATGCAGCCAGTGGAATAACCTTGCTCCAGGGCATTTAACCCTCTGATTGGCATGAGGAGATGAGGCAGAAAATTCAAAGATACTTCCTCACCACAGATCACTGCCATTTTCATAAAAGTATGACCTGTGCAGGAGTGTGACAGAAAGTGGAATTCCATATCTATGGGGAATTCCTCCAGATATCCCTTGTTGGCAGATTAGAGATCAGGAACTGACAGAGACCTTAGACCTCATCCAGGCAAGCCTTTTCACTTTTTAAATAAGGAAGCAGAAAAGCAATGCCCAAGATCACTCATTGCATTATGACTGACATTTGGCCAACATAATGAAAACCCTGAGGAAGGTAGAGTGTCCTTGATGGGAGTAGATCATGGAACACCACAGTCAAAGGATCAGAATGATGAATTATCCAAAGATCAATGAAGAGATTTATGGTAGATATCAGAAGGCTATAGCAGATTCCAAAAGAGTTTCTGCATACAAAAAGAGGCATAAAAATAATGTTTAGAAAATGTCCAGGCACCTCAGAGGCACAGAGGGTAGAAGAACATAAGATCTGGAGTCACTGAGTTTAAATCAAACCTTGGACACGTGTTATTTTATTTTATTTTATTTTATTTTTGTCTTTTTGGAGGAGGGGAAGGCGGGGCAATTGGGATTAAATGGCTTGCCGAAGGTCACACAGCTAGTAAGTATTAAGTATCTGAGGACCCATTTGAACTCAGGTCCTCCTGACCCCAGGGCCAGTACTCTGTTCACTGTGCCACCTAACTGTTCCCCGGACACTTGTTATCTTGGGGCATCCTCAGTAAATCACCTTGCTTCTTCCTGCCTCACTTTCCTCATCTGTAAAATGAAGATAATAGTAACACCTATCCCCCAAGCTTGTTGAGAGGATCAAATGAGATAGTAATTATTTAAGCATTTAACAATGTCAGACACATAGTAAGTGTTATATAGGTGTATTATTATTATTATTACTACCATTATGATTATTATAGTAAGATTATAGGAGAATAACAGTAATAATTGAAGGGTAATAGGACAGTACAAACACAATCCTACGCTGATCACACAATTTCAAAAGGCCTAAAGGAATCTATCCAGAGAGAGCCAAAAACTTTGTGAAGCATTTATTAGAAGGTATACAAACTAAATCCATAGGAAGAAAGATGGGCAAAGGTTACCATCTATATCATTGGTGGGAGTGCCAGCACTGAAGATCTCTTAGATCCACTGAGTACCGAGCTGATAAACATTCATTAAACACCTACTCTGTCCTCGGCACTTGATGTTGTTGTCCAGTTATTTCAGTCATGTCTAATATTATGTTAGTTTCTGGGGACGCAATGACAGAAATCAGGCAGGCCTCTATCTCTCAGGAAGATTAAATATTGGTGCTCTTCAGTCATTTCATACTCTTTTATCCTATTTGGGGTTTTCTTGGCAAAGATACTGGAATATTTTGCCATTTCCTTCTCCAGCTAAATTTACAGAGGAAGAAACTGAGGCAAACTGGATTAAGTGACTTGCCTGCGGTCACATAGCCAGTGTTTGAGGCCAGATTTGAACTCAAGTCTTCATAACTATAGCCCAGCACTCTATCCACTGTGCCACATAGCTGGTATTTTTTTTTTTTTGAGAGAGGGATATGGGAGACTCCATAAGAACTCACAAAGATATTAAAGGATTTGCAATCTGTCACTGGAGAGATTTCCCCACACTGTTCAAATCGTAAAACCTTGAAGTATTGAAGAAATAATTCCTAGCTACACTCTGCAGTTCCACCAGAAAAAAATACATAATGCATCCCTTGCATACATCTGTAAGGTGATGTTAACTCACTACAAAATCCTCCTTTTGACACACAAAGCCAGCCACAATCTGGCTTCTACATCCCTTTCCAACCTCATTTAACATCCTTCCCCTTCATGTATTCGTGGGCCCAGCCAAACTGGTTTTGTTACTGTTAATCACACACCCCTATACCTACAACAAACTCCCTACTTGTCTCTACCCAGTGGTTTACTTGTAAATGTTTAATAACTAGCTATCCAAGTGTGTGGGGGGGGGAGTACACAGGACACTTTTGAGTTTAATGTACATTATCATTTTCTTCATCATTTTTTGAGTCAAGAAAATAAACAAAACAATAAATTGAGCAATGATTTGTCCAGTTTGCCAGTATTTAAGGTGCAAACACCCACACTGGAAATTTAACAACCAGATATTTCCATCCAGTTAGAGTGGGTCTAGTACACTCTTTCTTTCTTTTTTTCTTTCTTTCTCTTTCTTTCTTTGTTTCTTTGTTTCTTTCTCTCTCTTTCATTCTTTCTTTCTTTCCTTCCTTCCTTCCTTCCTTCCTTCCTTCCTTCCTTCTTCCCTCCCTTCCTCCTTTCTTCCTTTCTTTCTTTCCATCCTCCCTCCCTTCCTTTCTTGGCAATTGGGGTTAAGTGACTGTCCCAGGGCCATACAGTTAGTAAGTGTCTAAGTTTGTCTACCTCCCCTTCTTAGAAGGTTTCCTTCAGAACAATAGCTCAGAAACCCCTCTTATAGCAAGCCTTCCTTCCTGATGCTCCCCACTCTGCTGCCACATTTTTTTTGGCCTTTCTCAAAATTAGTTTGTGTTATTTGATATATCCTTTGTGTTTGCTTTTCTGAGCACTTGTCATGTCTCCCTAGTACACAATCAACTCCTTGAAGACAGGGATTATTTCAGTTTTGTCTCCGTATCCCTAACACCTAGCACATAACAGGAAATCAATACATGTTTTATAGAATCTCTTTGTTGAATTCAATACAGCAGTTGCTATGAACTGATCAATATGGCCACCTCTTCCATTGCAACAGATCACAATCCCTCCAAACGTTCTCATCCAGTGGGATTCCTATCATGTCATTCACAAAATCACAGATTTTGAGAGGAGGAACTACCCCAGTGGTGCTTTGCTCCATGAAAGAAATCCCCACAACAGAGCATCCAACAACTGGGGGCTCAGTCTTTGCTGGACAGCCTCTAAGGAGAAGTAACATACTGTCTCCCAGGATGGTCTCCAATTCTTCCCTGCCAAATTCTCTATCTTTCTCTGATTGTGTGTGTGTATGCACACACACATACATATATTTGTATGTATAGATGTGTGTATATGTATGTACACACATATATATGAGTGAATATGCATGTGTGCGTAAGTATGTGTATATGTACATATATGTGCATGTGTGTATGTTTATGTGTACATGTGCGTGTGCTTTCAAGGCTAACAGTGGAGCACTTGGGATATCCATCTCACATTCTTGACTCTTACTATATAACCAGTTCGATTGTTATTGTCGTAAAAAGAAAAAAACAATAAGTTGATGATTCAGATCATGGTATTAAACAAAGTTTTCATCTTATTGTTGAACATTTTGAGGGGATGTGACAGATGGTTTTGCTATTCAGAGACTCATTCCTTTTCAAGATTCACTCCATTGGAAATGCAGCAAACAGTGGATTTTTCAAAGAGGGGAAGATTTCAGAAGTTTGAGGGCTTGTATTAAAACTTGAAAAAGGATTTTCTAGAACTTTGACAATGTCGATTCATATGAATAAAAAAAAATAACATTTTGGCAGCTCCTTACCATCCCTTTTGGTTTCTATTCCCCCCAAAGCAATAATATCATCTTTCTATAAATGTGTATGAGTTTTGGGAGTTTATTTTGTGTGTGTGTATTTGTTGTTGTTATGGCTTTTATTTAAAATTATCTTTTCAAGAAATTGTGTAGGAAAAATGTTACAGGAAACTTAAGGGTTGTATGCACTAAGACTCCAACCTCACTGGGGCACTGCCCCAGTTTCACATACTCAAATAGCAGCTGGAAACTGATCCTTTCCTCCATTCCCTGTTCTTATCTTCAGAGTAACTTACCTATAGTTTTACACACCTCTGTCTTTTAGCAGGTGTGTGTATGTGTATGTGTGTGTGTGTGTGTGTGTGTGTGTGTGTCTGTGTCTGTGTCTGTGTATTTTCCCCCTAGGGTCCATTAATGTAATGGATTGGCAGCATAGCCTGAAGTTGGTTCAGCTTGGCCAAGTTTCCCTGTCTAGGGGTGAGTCTCAGCCTCTCCTAGCACCTATTTCTTAATCTGATCTTCAGGGAGGGCTCCCAGGTCAACTACCTAGTCCCAAGCTAAATGTCAACCCCACCTGGTAGCTTTCTTTGACCTCTGAAGATCATGCTGGCCTTTCTTTGCTGGATAAGAAAAATAGGACCTGCCTCACAAAGAATTATTCCCCTAGATATTAAAACATCCAGTACTCACTTTCCAAGAGCCTCATTTTTCCCCTCTGGCTCTCCATTCTTCTAGACAATCAACGCTTTTGGAAATACAAGTCACTAAGACTTTTGAAACACCCTGTATAACTTGGAAACTATCCTTCCAGGGGCTGTAGCCCCTGCCTCCTCAGCAGACACAATTTCTAAAGACCCAGAAAGTTCTTGCTTCCAACTTTCTCTGTATTGTCTATTGGTTCAATGAATACTGTTTTACTGATGTAAAGAATAGAAAGGAAGATGCATTAACATCTACTTTGCCCCTGCATCCCAAGGACCATTGGGCCTTTCCATCTGACCTGCAGTTTAAACTTCCCATATTTGTTGTCTCCTCCATTACAATACTGTAGTGGATAGACTGCCAGGCCTTGGACAGCAAGACCTGAGGTTGAATCTGGACTTAGAAGCCTACTAGCTGTTTTACCCTGGACAAATCAGTTTCTCCAAATTATAAAATGGAGATAATAACACCTACCTCTCAAGGTTGTTGCAAAGATCAAATAAGATACTTATAAAGCACACAGCACAGCATCTGGCATACAGTAGGTACTTAATAAGTGCTTGCATTTGTATTCTCAAAGCTGAGCACAGTGCTTTGTGCATGTGGTTCTTCAGTCATGTCCAACTCCTTGTCACCTTGTGGACCATGTTGTCCATGTCTTGGTAAAAATAATGGTATGGTTTGCCACTTCCTTTTTCAGTGGATTAAAGCACACAGAGGTTAAGTGACTTGCCCAGGGTCACATGGCTAGTTATTGCCTGGGGTTGGATTTGACCTCAAGTCTTCCTGACTTTAGAACCAGCGCTCTATCTACTATGCCACTTAGTTGACTCCAATATGCTTGGCATATAGTATATGTTCAATAAATACTTCTTCATCCATCTATCCATCCATCCATTCATTCATTGACTTTTCTCACAACATCTACCTCACAGGTCTATTTTGAGGAGAACCAAATGAGATGAAACCCACAAAGTATATCGTAATCCTTGAAGTCCCATAGAAAAGTCAATTATTGTTATTATCATCTTGGAGAACCTTCCAGTTCAAAATTCGATCAATGATCATCCCCACCTCCCACCCCCAAAATAGTTACAGTCTTACTGTCTTGTTGGGAAGGTCTCTCTAAAGCATTCACTTTCTAGAGGAAAGCACTGAGATAGGAGAGAATAGTGAGACTTTTTTTTTTCTTTTTCTTTTCCCCCTTCATTCATGTTGACCTAAAAAGAAAGTGAAATCGCCTACATAAGGATGGTGCTTTGTTGATTTATCACCAACTTTCCTCCTTACTCATCCATGTTTTGCCATTTCTGAAGCTCAATTCTTCAGACTGAGTTTTTTCTTATATCACACACATACACACACACACACA
>CM053591.1:176047944-176093031 GCA_028646515.1 Pseudochirops corinnae
AAATAACTCATGTAAATGAAGTTCAAAAAAATGGTGAAGGCAGAGTAAGGATTCCAACTTAAGACCTTTAATCAATAGAGAAAAGTAGGGAAACTATCATATAGATAGATAGATAGATAGATAGATAGATAGATAGTAGATAGATAGATAGATAGATAGATAGATATAGATATAGATAGATAGATATAGATATATATATAAATATATAAGATTGGAATATTCCTGTGGTATAAGAAATGACGAGTTGGTGAGCTTACAAAAATATGGAAAGACTTGAATTTAGTTGTTATCCACCATCAGATAAACAGAGGACAAACAACTGTAGAATGGCCTTACATATTTGCATATGAATATATAATGTCTATATATGAGTATGATTATAGATATCTAAGGATATGTATTGGGTGTATTTGTGTGTGTTGGGTATATGCATATGTGTGTGAATATACATATGTATGTAGGCGCATATATATGTTTGTGTATATCTGTATGTATATCTATGTGTGCATGTACACATATATACAACATATATGCATATATATCCATCTACATTTAATTGTAACCTTCTTGGGGGAAAGGGGAAGGAAGGGAGGAAAAAGAGCAAAGTAAAAAGTGCGGAGCAGAGAACAAAAGAAAACAAAGAAGGAAAGATGGACAGCTCTGAAATCAGTATGTAGTATTTATAATATGGATTTTCTTGAAATGGAAATGTATTGCTATATATTTTGAATTCTCTCCTACGTTCTTCTGTGCACATGGCAATGTTTTTTTTTTCTTTTCTTATTTTGTATTTAAGTTTTAGTATTTAACCTTATACTGTTTCTTTTTTTCTTTTCTTATTGTATATGTGTTTTAGTATTTAAATTTAAAATAAATTTATTTTAAAAAATACCTCTGGTGTCAACCCAGTATTCTTTCCACTATAATATGGAGCTCTCCTCTGAGGGGAGAAGATTTCTCTAGGAAAAGAATCTTTGGAGATGGGGAAGAAATGATGGAATTTTCTTTTTCTTTCCAGTTCTGTTGTGAGCACACACACACGTGCCTACCTAAAATAAACCCTTCACTGGGAAAAGGAAATGTAGTTTCAGAGTGGCTGCTGACGGTACATGCAACATTCTACATGCTTGTATTGGTATCCTAAGGATACCAGTTGTTGACCTTGGGGTTCCATTATGGAGGTCCTCTTCCTCCTGACTTCAGAGAAGGCGTAGATATCCTCTGCCTTCCTCCAGTTTGCCACAAGGACACTTTGAATGGGTCACTGAGCTTGAACTCCTTGGATATACACTAGGGACAATCTCTGCCCATAAGGCCTCTCCTTCTTACCAACCTCAAGGTGCTCTAAAGTGTTGGTGAGAGTGTACACTTCCTCCCACTGGGCCAATTCATGAGCACAGCATATAGCCTTCTGTGTTTAGGCTTGAACTACTTCCTATTTGTGACTTCTTTCTTTTAATAGAGCTTTGTGAAGTCTGGCATTTTCCCACCTTCCAGGGCATCTGGGCATTAGGCTATTGTCTCCTGAAGCAGTTGCAGCTGAAACAGTGACAGTGAAAGACTCACCAACAAAGACAGAACACATCAGAAAGAAAAGAGTCCACATGGTATAGATTGCACTGGGCTCAGTAGAGGTAAAAATAAAATAGCTAATGAGCAGTCCTGTTGCAAATGTCCCAGCAAAGCTGGAATGCCAGCCTCTCAATGCACTGTAATCAATTTACAGTTTTTTTCTTGTTAAGCATCCCCCCTTTCTATGTGAGAACAAAGCTGTTAGTTCCATACATGACTTATGGTTATAGTCTGGGCACCTAATTTATTCCTCCGTCCTGAGGTAGGGAGACACCTTAGGAAAAAAAAAAAAAGAAAGAACTATTCCTCAGAAATCTTGGGTAGAGTATAGGGATTTGAGCACTAAGAAGCCTGGTTTCCATAATGAAGACCACTTGATCAGCATTAGTCCCATCCTTCTGCCTTCTGCCACATTACAATTCCTTAGGGCTTGTGGTGAGTGAGGTTTAGTAGTTAGCAGTGGACTGAATTTTCCTAGGAGTTTATAGTGTCCCTGATATGTGGGGAGATGAGACTGCCAAGCCCAGATTCTTGATAGTTCTCTGAGATCCCTCTGTTATGTCCCTAAGGCAAATCTGAGAAGAGCCTGAAGATCTCCTGATGATAGGAGTCCGATACATTATCCTAAGAGAGTCATGCATTCTGACCATTGCAGCACTTATTCTGGTGCAAATGGAACTCTTTAATCTGTTGCCTACACACTGATGTGTCTGCACCCCCCAGGATTGCAGAGAATTGCACACCCAAGGAGAATGAGCATCATTTTCGAAAGAAGAGGGGGTTGTCAAGGGAATTCTTGTTATGGTATGATTGATCTGTTTCTCACAGCCCAACAGGAGGGCTGGAGATGGGCTGCAGCCAGGAACTATGTTACTACATGATGAGAAAGGAGATGTTTTGCCCCTCATGTCACAGGCTTTGCTTGCCAAAAAAATCCATGTAGATGGGAGAGATCTGTGACTTTCGTCAGTCTGAGAAGCTCCTTCCACCAACACACACACACACACACACACATACACACACACACACACACACACACACATGCACACACACACACATCATAATCTGTCTACAACCTAGTGTAGTTAAGTCCTGGGGAGATGCTTGGGACACAGGGGAATTTAATGACTTTTCTAGAGCCAAATTGCTGGAATGTGTCAGAAATGACATTTACACCCAGGTCTGACTCCAAACCCAGCCCTGTAAGCCTCTAAACTAAAAAAAAAAAAAAGAAGAAGAAGAAGTAAGCAATACATGTATGTAATACCTGCATGTATGTATATATACAAATACTGGTGTGTGTATATATATATATATATATATATATATATGACTGTACATGCATAATACATCTATAATTTAGTGAAATTGTATATCTATATCCATATATTACATATAGTAAATATATGTTGTTGTTCCATTATTTCAGTGGCATCTGACCCTTCATGATTCCATTTGGGGTTTATTGGAGTTTATTGGGTCCTTGGCAAAATATTAATAAGTATTACAAATTATTATAACTCTAATTTCCCCTATTAATGATTTTCTGGAAGAGATGAACACGCATTACACAGGATGGGTGAGAAAATGTGTCTTCTGATGGACAAGATAGAACACTGCCAATGAAGCAAATTGAAAAGGTTTCGGACCCACATCAACACATAGATATACACACGTACACATACGTAGATACGCACATAAATATACACATCTCTATGCCATGTCACATACTCAAACTCCAATAGCTCCCTACCACCTCCAGGATTAAATACAAAATCCTCTGTTTGGTGTTCAAAGCCCTTCATAATCCATCCCCTTCCTCCCTTTCCAGTCTTTTGACACCTTGCTCCTGCATCCAGTAGCACTGACCTTCTTACTATGCCATGCATAATAGACCCTCTACCTTTTTTTTTTTTTTGGAGGGGGAAGGTAGGGCAATTGGATTTAAGAGACTTGCCCAAGGTCACACAGCTAGTAAATGTTATGTGTCTGAGGCCGTATTTGAACTCAGGTCCTCCTGACTCCAGGGCCAGTGCTCTATTCATTGCGCCACCTAGCCAACCCAAGACCCTCTACCTTTCTGCTCTCATTTTTGGTCATGCCTGGAATGTCTTCTTCCTCATCTCTGGCTCCTGGCCTCCTTTAAGGCCCAATTAAAATCTCACCATTAAAAGGAAGTCTTTCCCAATTCCTCTTAATTGCAGGGCATCTCTTCATGAACTATTTCCAGTTTTTCCCCTCTATAGCTTTTGAAACCTGTTCGTTTGCTTGCACTCTTCAATTGTGAGCTCCTCGAGAACAAGGACTATCTTTTGCCATTCTTCACATCCCTAAGGGCTTAGCACAGTGCCTTGCACATAATAGGCATTTAATAAATTCCTATTGAGTTTTCTCATTTATAAAGTAGGAAGAATAATGATTTCAATTCTTAACTCACACTATCTGGGGGAAGGAAGTAATCCATAAAGTGCTATAAATGTTATAATCCTAATACTATTGTATAAATAATTGTAAACATAATGATTACATGTATGATTAATAAGATTAATACTCACACATTGTTATTTATACCGAGGTAACTTTCTTTCTACTGTTCAGGCCAAATACTATTTTGGAACTCCTGTCTGAAATGTTAATTTTTCATACCCTGAAAGCACATTAAAGGCCTAGCACTATTCTCCATGTGTCCTGTTCTTTACAGCCAACTCTGGTGTTTGGTATTCAGACTGCCCCTTGCATAGATTCTGATCTGTATTTCAGTGGCATAGAGCTCCAGTGTCTCAGGGCTCTGGCAGGTGAATCACCATCCCACCTACACTTGACAAATGAGAAAACTGCATTCTCTGTATTTAAGCTCATCTCTCCTCCTTCAAGTGTTTCATCACCCATTTGTTCCTTCCTTACTTCACTCAGTGTGCATCCACGCAGTGATGTGTAACTGATTATGGCTTTCTGGCCATCTTCTAGATCGCAAATGGATGAGCGGGTGCAAATAGAAAAGCAAAACCTGCTATATCAAGTAGCAGTGAGACAAAAGGCACAAGATCATTTTGCAGACTCAATTAAGATGAATTTATTAAGTGATGAGCATGGCATGGGGTGATGGGGAGGTAGAAAATCATGAAACAATCCCTTCCTCCAAGCAGCTATTATCCTACCAGGGAGATCATAACACTTATTTGTTCATAGATAATCCAGGATATATGGTAAATAGGTATGTAGTATTGGGGGAAGGCATTGATAACTGAAAGGCGGAAAAAGAAAAAGAAGGGATTAGGAGAGTGCTCTTGAAGGAGGAGAACCTGAGCTTAGCCTTGAAGGAAACTCAGGCTTCCAAGAGATGCAGTTGACGAAGGAAAAGGTGCCAGAGATGGGAGAAAGACTGTGCAGAAGAAACAAGAGGGAAGAGGCAATGTTGTGCTTGGGAAACCAACAAGTAGGCTTTTTCTTGGCTGGAATAGAGAGTGTGTAGGGGAGAGTAATGCGTAATGAGCCTAGAAAGGTAGATTTGAGCCAGATTGGGAAGGATTTTAAATGCTAAATAGAAGAGCTTCTGAGAAATGGTGAGCTGTGAAGCATCTTGAACAGGATACCGGTATGGTTAGACCGGTGCTTTGGGAAAATCACTTTGGCAGCTGCAAAAAAGGGTGGATCAGAGAGGGGAGACACTGGCGGAGGGAAGACCAATGAGAATGCTATGGCAGTACTCCAGGTGGGAGGTGATGACAACCTGCACTGGGTGGGGAGGTGGCTTTTGGTATGAGTAGAAGAAATGGGACAGATGCAAGATACTGAGTAGGCAGATTCATTGAGACATGACAAGTGATTTGGATGTAAAGGGTGAGTGAAAACAAAGAGTCAAGGACAACTCCTAAATTATAAACCTTGGTGACTAGAAGAATGCATGACAGTGTCTGCAATACAACAAATGGAAGTTAGAAGGAAGGGAAATATCATGGAGTTCTGTTTTTGACATTTTGAGTTTGAAATGTTTATGGACCATCAGGCAGAAATTTCAAGTAAGCAGTTAGAGATAAGGGAAGAGATAAAATCTCACAGAACTCACCTGCTCAGTTAGGTTTCATGCCTGGTGCATTGGTGGAAGGACAAGTCAGTTAACTTCCCAAGGCCTCAGTTTCCCCATCTTTAAAATGAGGGGGTTGGCTCTAATGGTCTCTCAGCTCTCTTCCAGTTTTAGACCTATAATTCATCACCCTTCCTGACTCCCTGTAGTTGCCAGTGACTTCTTCTTGAAAATGAAGTTTTAACTGGGTTGTATGGACCTCTGCATGGACCTGTTGTCTCACTTAGTTAGCAATAAGCTCCTCAAAGAATTTTGTATTTGCTTTTGCCTCCTTACTACCTGACACAGTCAGTTTTGCTTTAATATATGTATGTTCAATGCTTGGCATGTAGCAAATGCTTGATAGTTATTTTTATTCTTGGATTCATTAATGAATTGATTTGTTATTTCTCCTCTCATTTCAAAAAGCAATTAGATTTCATGTCTTTATGCACTCATGATATGTTATTATGCATTATACTTATCGATGTGTCCTTCTTCTGACTATAATCACCATGAAGGCAGGGACAGTGTCTTTCTACATTGTGCATCTCCTCCAACACAATGATCCACTTATTCAATAGAAGTTGGAGAACTTGAAATTCTCTACTGCTTTCTATTTTTAAACAAGGTACCTTCTATCAAGATAGGAGTTTTTAGAAGCAACAGTATTGGTCGAAAGAGACAGTGGTTCCTATCTGCTGAGAGGTTGAAGATGCTTCAGTCACCCAGGAAACCTTCAAAAATCATCCGGAATGAATTCAGGGTCTGGCTGGGAAAGAAAGTCCCCACTTGTGTACAGATAAGGATGGGAAGCAGTTTGGATTTGCAGCAGGAACTAGGCTATTATTCCAGAATTGCTACTCTCAGCTAAGGCATATGCATAATTCAGTAGGGATTCAGTCCAATTGTTTCATTTTGTGCAAGAGTACCTAGATTTAACAATCGAGCTTGTTTGGGGCACCGAAATAAATTGCAGTGTTGAAGACGCTGAATAAATATAATGATAGCATACCTTATGCCGAATCCTCCTCCTCCTCCTTCCCAACAGTTTGCTACAGGGAAAGAGAGCCGGAGACAGACTTTGGCAGTTCTTTCAAAGCCAGGAACTCCTACTCATCAACCTCTATTCCTCTGGGAAAGACTGTTCAGACTGGGGAAGGGTGCTGGCAATGGGGACATCCTCCAAGTGGCACTTTTTACCAAGCATTGGCCAACAGAGAATTCTTGGATCTCCTGTTGGCCACCCTTTACTGCCCTTGACCCCTCCCAGATACCTAGAAGATACAAGTTAGTAGAAATAAGTGGAAAAATTTAAAGTTTATTCCTAACTCTTTCGACAATGCCCCCACCCCTTAGATACCACGTCATTTCACTTCAGGCATTTGCTCAGTCCCTAGTTTGTATTTTCTCGTGCAGTGGGGGGACGGGGCACTGGGTGAGAATCTCTAGTTTTCTGCTCTTTTTCTACGCAGGTGTCTGCCTAGATAAACTTGCAAGACCACCAGTTAGTTGGGGATCGTCCTCATTCTTTTCTTTGTTAGAACTTAAAACCATTTTCCTTTGTGACAAATGAGAGAAAGGGATTTCAGGAATCAGAATCTGATTGTAGATTTAGAGCTGGAAGAGACTGTCAAGGTCAACTAATCTAACTACTCATCCTCAGTATGATGAAACTGAATCCATAAGAAGTGAAATGACTTACTCAGGGTCATCCAGACAGTAAGGTACAGCTGGATTGGAAACGAAGTATGTTTACAGATAAGGAAACTGAGGCCCCGAGGGATTCAAGTTATATGAGTGGAGGAGAGAAAGTCAGCCTTTATTAAGCACCTACTATATCCTTGGCACTAAGCTTTAAAAAATGATCTCATTTGATCTCTGTAACAACCATGCAAGATAGTGTCAGAGCTGGGATTCAAACTCAGGTCTATCAGGTACAAAGTCTGGTGTTCTTTCCACTGTACTATGATGCTTTCCCAGAGATGATTTTTTTTTCTCCCTAATCTTGATTCAAGGTTTGCAAAGCACTTTAAATACATTATCACAGTTTAGAGGCAGATAGGTAGTACAGTAGCTACCTGGGTGACCCTGGGCAAGTCACTTAATCTCTGTCTGCTTCATTTTCTACATCCATAAAATGACAATAATGATAGCATTTACCTCCGAAGGCTGTGTGCGGATAACATGTAAGGCACTTTGTAAACCTCAAGATGCTATATTTTCTTGTTGTTCAGTCTTTTTTTCAGTTGTGTCCAAATGTTTATGACTCCATTTGGGGTTTTCTTGGCAGAGATCCTAGAGTGGTTTGCCAATTCCTTCTCCAGTTAATTTTACAGATGAGAAAACTGAGGCAAACAGGGTTAAGTAACTTGTCCAGGGTCACACAGCAAGTGTCTGAGGCTGGATTTGAACTCAGGAAGAAAGGCTTGGCTCCCAATAACTATAAAGTCATTTGTGGAAGTATTTGTTTCTATTTTATAGATTAAAAAAACCTGAGACTCAGAATGGTAAACAGGCTTGCTGAAGACATCCAGACATCTCAGTGCCGAATAGTCCAAATCAGTGAAATGTCCAGATGACAGAATATTGTCAAAGAAATGTAGTTTTCAACACTTTTATAGCACCACAGACTTAAAGCTATAAAAACCTTAGAGGGCAGATTTTACATGTGAGGAATCTAAGGCTTCCAGTGACTTGCTTGAGGTCAAACAGTAAATGTCAGGAGAAAGCCTGACTAGGTCTTCTTTGTTCCAATTCCAGCACTTGATTCACAAGCCCATGTGATCACCAAGAGGGCACCTGCCAAAGACACACAGTGTGGGCTGATGCTATCAGAGTAGGCAAGATCCTCTACTGGGTGGAGGTAGGGTGAGGGCTTAATACTGACTCTTGTTTCCAATACTTAGTACCTGTGTGCCTCTCAACAAATCATTTAGTCCTGTTGAAACTCAGTTTCCTTAGCTGAAAAATCAAAATAATGGTACCTGTAGGGCCTACATCACTCTGCTGTTACAAGTCTCAAATGCATTAATATGAACTTAATATACTTTGTAAACTTGAAAGGAATTTGATTTATTGAGTGAAGGTCCAACCTTAGAGTCAAAAAGACCTGGGCTCTCATCCTGTCCCTGACACAGGCTTGCTGAGTGATGAGGCACAAGTCACCTAAGGTCTCAATGACTTGAGAAAATCTCTTAGAATATAGGTCACAGAAGGGTTACCAATCTGTATCAGTAGAAGGAATATTCACACTGGGAGGCACCTACACTGATGAAATTGTAGGATGGGATAAATCACATCAAATTAAATAAAATCCTACTTTACCAGGTTGTTAGAAGGTTCAAGTGAGATGATCTAGATAAAATGTTTTGCAAACTTTAAGGTGCTATAAAATATCATTTATTATTATTACTGAGAGGAAACCTGGCCCAGTGGAGAGAGAATAGGCCTTAAATCCAGCCTTGATAGAGGGAGTTTCCTGATGAAAGCTTTCCCTATATCATTTCACAGGTCTAGTTATAATCTTAATGGTAGGAGCTGTAAAAAGTCTTTCAGCAACTAGGTTTGTGAAAACAAAACAAAAAGGAAACAAAACTTGTGGTTGGGTATCAAGTGATTTTATAGAAACAGCTACTTCTAAAGTATTTATAGATGCTGTAAATTTTCCCTTTAAATATTTTTAAAAGATATTCATACATTGAGTTTACATAACCAACTCTTCATTCCTAGATGGCACAAAACCACACTTTCAGTCCAGTTTTGTTCTCGTTGGATTAATCACAGATTTTGAATTAATGGGGTACAAATTGAAATGACATTCTAATGAATAAGCAAAAAACCTATCATTTCAGTTTCTGTAAAGAATCAAAAATGGCTATTATTTCAGATGACTAAATAAAGCCAGGGGAGCAGGCAAAAAGCCTTGAAAGAAACATACAGGATGCCAAAACTCCTATATCAACACGGGTTATACATGTCACCTCCATATCCAATCTGAATAATCTTTAGGCTCATACATCCTTCATTCTTTAGGAATAAATTATATTGCAATGAATACAGGCCCCTCAAACAAGGTCCTGAATTAAGTGTGTTCCAAAGTCCTATTTAGTGTAGAATTGGATGGCATTAGGTTTCCTGATTGGCTTCAGTCTTGGAGCTTTGGGTTGGTCGGGGAGTCTCTCTCTCTCTCTCTCTCTCTCTCTTTCTCTCTCTCTCTCTCTCTCACTCTCTCATTGTCTGTGTGCACTTGCACACATGTATGCGTGTTTTAATGGAATCAGGCCTCTGGTCTCAGAACAAGCCAAATTCAAGTGAAAGATGGTATTTTTCTTCCCCCTCCAAGAGAAGGGTGAGAGACGTCTAAACAAGGGAGGAGGGGACTGATTACAGAATTTACAGTGTTCAAGAGTTTGAACAAGATTTGTCTTTAGACCAACAGTCCGCTGCCTCCAATAATCAACCCACAGCCACTGTAATTAGAAGGAAGCTGCTCCTATCTGATTAGCAGGGATCCCCCACATGACGGCCCACTCATGGCACTTACTGGTATTATTCAGCCAGGGAAGAAGGAGGCAGAGATTACTCCCAATTTGGGAATGCATTAGCTAGTTCTTCCCTCTCATCAAGTAAATGGTCCCCTCAAATTATTTCCTCCTACTCCAGTATCCATTCACCCCTCCCCCACTATCTCCCCCACACACCTTGGTCAAATGTTCTGGAATGTCTTTTTAAAAAATAGACATTGGCTAAGACTGATCACAAGGATTTTTTAAGGAGAAAAGGAAGGAAGCCTGAAAGGATGGTTATGTACTTCTCTTCATAGCTGTGTCGACTAAGAAACAGAGGTGAACACAGCAGTCACCTGGTCTAACCTTATTGGTTTCCAGGGGAGGGAAAAGAGGCTTAGTTGAGTGATTTGCCCAAGGTCACAGATACAGTATATTGTTCACAAGATCACAGGTCTAAAGCTGAAAAGCATAGGACCATGAGAATTATTCAAAGAAGTGACTCCTCTCTGTTACAAGTGTGCCCCACAAAGTCAAACTTGTTGATAAGATGACTATCTGCTGGGTTATGGCTAAATGCTGATGATGTGGGCTGCCTCTGGGGTTTATCCTAACAGTGTTCTTCATCAGGAAGGAGCTGCATCCTTGGCCATGAGAGAGATGGAGGGAGCCTGCTGCAACATGGAGGCTCCCTGTCTGAAGATCTGGAGACATCCCACCAGGCTTGTGAGGTTGCTCAGAGCTGTCCATTAGATTTCAGTCAATTGGCCTTGATGACTTCCCACTCCTGGTCAGAGGAGTTTTCATTTACAAGAGTAAATGATCTTATATCCTCAGGGAGGTTCAAGGAGTTTAACCAGATCATTGAGTAGAAGGAAGGCTGATGTAAAGTTACAGTCAATTTAGCAGAAATTTACAGAGAGCTTTCCTATGCTATCTCACATGGATCTCACGACAATGAGATACTGACATTGTGATCCCAGTAGGACCCTTGAGAGAGGCAGCAGGGTACAGAGCTAGCTTCAAAGCCAGGAAGACCTGTGTTCAAGGTCTTGTCTCCCAACTCATATGGGATGTACCACCTTGGTCAAGTTATCTATGCCACCCCCACCCTGAGATTCCCCAAGACCACGACTGACAAATCTGCATGAGGGGAATTTGTACTGGGAGTTAGGAATCCAGTTCAACAGAAATTTATTAATCACCTAGTGGATGTGGACAAAGAAAGAAAAGTGGTCTCTGTACTCAAAGAGCTTATATTATAGGAGGCAATGGGGAGATCTAGGTTTTCTATATCCACTAAATCTAAGATCTGGTGGCTCTCCCTCCAAAAATGACAACAACAAAAGTAATCCTAAAGAGAAAATAAAGGGGTAAGAGAGGGGTGGTTTAAGGTTAGAAGAAAAGAAATATTTGTTTTGATTTGACTTGGTTTCACCACTCAAGGAGAAGTGGGCAAGGAGGGCACACATTTGGAAAAGCATTTCTACAGTCAAATAGTTGTTAACATAATGCAATCCCTATCTTTAGGCACTAAGAGGAGGATGAATCATCCTGGGCTTTTACATATTGAGTTAGTACATGGCAGGGATAAGACTTGGACCTGTTGGATGGTTTGAGCAAAGGGATAATAAGCCAAGTATTAGTAGTGGGGCACTGTCATCATCATCGATTTCAGTATGTGATTATAATGGCTATAAATATCACATAATCATGGGGGAAGACCAACCATAGCGCAATGGATACAGTGCTCATCTTGAATCAAGAGAGCACTGGGTTCAAATCCCACCCTCTAAAACTCACTACTTTTGTGACTGTGGATGAGTTCCTTAGCTTTTCTTATCACCTGGGTATCTCCCTAGGAGAGAGAGATCTTAACCAGGGAATGTATGTGTATACACACATATATAATATATATATATATGTACTTATGTGTATACATATGTGTGTGTATATATACACATATTTGTATGTATATGTATGCTGATAACTGAGTTATAGTAGACTTATTTTCCTTAGTAATCTTTTGTATTATGTTTTATTGATTTAAAAACATTATTCTTAGAAGGAGTCCATTAAACTAACCAGATGTCCAAGGGGGTGGATCCATGAAAAAGAACAGGTGAAGATTCCAGTCCCTGGGACTTATATGAAAACATTGGTGAGAGAAGTTCCTTTTATACACACACACACACACACACACACACACACACACACACACACACACACACACAGACGCGCGCGCGCGCACACACACACACACATACATTTGCTTTTTGGAGGGAAAGGCAGGGCAATTGGGGTTAAGTGACTTGCCCAAGGTCACATGGCTAGTAAGTGCTAAGTTTCTGGGTTCGGATTTGAACTCAGGTCCTTCTGACTCCAAGGCCAGTGCTAGAAGTTCCTTACATTGAACAAATCACTGACCCTTCATGTATTTCCATATTCTACCGGTATTCTCAAATACTTGAATATAAAAGATTTGATTTACAACTATCCAGGCATCTTAACATTTGAGAATAACTTTTTTGAGGTTATAATACAATATTTGAAAATTGAAGAAGCTTGAACTTCAATGAAAATAGCCATGAACAACCTTTCGAGTTACTCTAAGGATCTTTTTTTTTTTTTGTTTGGAGAAAATAAAGGCATGCCTGGTCGGCAGATTCCACACTCTGCCTTTCTCTGATAACACCCTGTTGCCAACAGCTCTGCTCTCTGGGGCGAGTGTTTCGTGGGTGTCAATGGCCTTTAATGAGTGACTCGTTGTACTATGGAAGACTGCCTCACGTTCTTCTGGACGCCTTTGCTGCAGAGAACAGATAAAGCTACATGTAGCTCAGGTCTGACGTAGCATAATCATCTTACTACTTCAGCTGTTTTTGCTGCGGGACGGTAAAAATAAGCCCCCTCCCCCTGCACCCTTCCTGCTTTTCTCAGTCATGTACCACATGTTGTCAGGGAAGGAGTTCTAGATTCAAAAGTGATAAGAGAAAGCGTGCTTTTCCCCCGCCTTTTTTTTCAAATTAAAGATAATAAATTAATGCAGGTCAGAGCACATCGACCTTTAAAGCCTCATATTCAGACCTGAAAAAGTGGGGGATGTTAAAGGAGAAGCTAAGAGAGGAGGGAGGCTGTTACATCCGTGGATAATATATCATCCAGAGAGAGATGCCCTGGGTTCAAATCCTAGTTTTGCCACTCAACTACAAAAAAGTAAAAATTCTCCTTATGTTCCTTGGTCTCATCTTTCCTCCAAGCTTATTATTGTGCCCAGGGCAACTGGGACAAAACGTGTCCAGGAAAAGAGAATGAAATGCATCCTCAAATGATACTGGGGAGACCATGATGATCACATGTGTGGAGGGTTATGAGCTAGGAAAAAAAAAAACTTACACGCTAGCTAGTTTTATGTTTTGTTTATTCTTTCCAACTAGGGGCTGAATTCATTTGTTTCTACTCAGTGGAAGGAGTGTTAGTCTCTTTCCTGTGCCCAAGCTGCCACTCCTTAGTTATGGCTCTGTTCTCCTCATCATCAAAATAAAAGGATTGAAGCAGATGTCTTTTAATTTCCAGCTCTATGCCTAAAATCATGTGAAAGTGAAATATGACTGCTTCATATATTACTACTCTTCCTTGGTTAAATATGACGCATCTCTGGGTGTGAGATAAGGCAATGAATTACTAAAACAAACAGACCCACAGAAGGAACCCCACTGAATCCCAGAAGGCAGTGCTCACAGAAAAGCTCACACATCAAAACTGGATGCTGGTCATAGTCTCCCTTTTTTAAAAGCAAGGATCAAGGTGTTATGAACTCCTTTTTCCCCCTGCAGAATAAGCTCAATATGTCAACTGCCAAAGAAGTCACCATGGTCCAAAGCTATTTTTCAAAACTGCTGCTCTGGAAGCTTCTAAGAGTTGAATGACTTTGGTTGATCCCTAAATGGTTCCCACATGGTTTATACCTTCGACATATGTTTGTATATACATTGTTGATGGTTAAGTGGTATAGAGGCTGTTATGTCTGCTCTTACAAAGAGTCGACATGTCAGCAGAAAGAGAGGCTACTCTCCCAGGTCTAGTGAACCCAGCAAATAGCAGACTTGTGGTTCTTCCATTAATAAAATTATCCTTGTATATTGAACAGATAGATAAAATATATGTATGTATATGTATATACACACATATATACATATATGATGCAAATGATTTTTGTCCATCTACTGCTTTCCAATAGTATGTCACCACTAACTTTAATTTGAGAAAAAATAGGGAATCAGGATAGGATAATGAGCATGAAATTGCCCTTGGAAGTCCTGGGTAGTAGCTGCATGACTCTGGGCAAGTCACTTAACTTTGCTACTCACAAGTCATCAGTACCCTTAGTTGTTTCTGACTCTGACAAGAGGCAGGAGCAAAGACTCCTCCTATAATCTCCCTTGAGGTAGGTGTTAAAATCCCAACTCCCCTCTTTGTTTTCCAAGAGCTTCTTTGGTTGCTTTCAACCCCATTACTGTCTTCATCATAGCCCTGTGCTCGGGTACCCTCTCGCACTCCCCACCTTTCAGCTTCCTTTTGTGTCTCATCTTCTTCCATTAGATTGTAAACTCCTTGAGAGCAGGGACTGTCTTTTTCTTATTTACATCCCCATCACTCAGGGACAGTGCCTGGTATATAGTAAGTAAGTTTAATAAATGTTTGTTGCATCTTAGCTTGCCTAACTTTCATTTAAGCAAGACTAGTAGGGTCCCAAGGATTATAAGCACATAAGGTGTCACTCTACACCAGTGAAACACTACACACACACACACACACACACACACACACATACACATATGCATGCATGTACACACCCAGAGGCATATACATACACACAAAACACTTCTCAGTTCTAAAATTCTAAGATTCTATATTGGTTTTGGAGGGGTTTTTTGCAAAAGTATTGGATTGTAATTTATACTGGTTCTTCATCTCAACAACTCTGCATGTCAGACTAAGTTGTTCTCTGGATCTGTTTATCACACAAATTCAAGGCACTGTCGTATAACAAACAAATATTAAACTACAACTATGTTCAAGGAACTGTAGGCAGTGGAAATATAAAACAGACAAACAAAAAAACCCCATGAAACAAACAAAAAGCCCTTTCCCTGCCTACAATAAGTTGACATTTTATCAGTGTAAGTACTTGATCCACCTACACAGACCTGAAGCCATCTGTATTTTTCATTCTGAGCACCTGCTGCCCATTATCTGCCTTTCAGAAGCATCTTCCAAATGCTATGAAAGGCCTTCCTCCAGGTCTGCTTCTATTTTGTGCAGCTCAGGGCAACGCCCTGACTCACCAACCACATACCTCATTCTTAACCTTTGATCTGCCCACTTCTTTTTCCACCACCAACAAACACTGCAAATACTTCGACAAACAGCTGGCATGTTTATAGCACTTCATTATTTATAAAATGCTTTAAATATATCTTATCTCACCTGAATCTTATAAGAACCCTCTGAGATAGGAGCTTTATACATTATTATCCCCATTTTACAGATGATAAAACTGAGAATCCAAGAACTGAAGTGACAGCTGTGATCATAAGACAAAGGCTTTTTTTTTTTCTTTACTGCTCTTCTTGTAGCCCCAGCCTGGCACAGAGTAAGTAATTTTAATAAATGCTTGTTGACTGACTGATTAATGTCAGCAGCAGGATTTGAACTCATTTCTACCTGACCTCAGGCCTGGCACTCTATCCATAAATATTTAGCATCCACATAATATTTTGAAGTTGACATATCAGTGCAAGTAGATGTTAAAAGATTTTTTGGCACAAATGGAAAGCTCCCTAAGAATTTTAGAATGAGACGTTAGGAAATAGGGCATTGGACAGATATATTTTGAATGAAAACGATGATAGGGCGGAAGCCCTGAAGTGTACAATACTTTCATGGATGGTGGAAGAGATGGTGTGGTGAGAGGAAGGGAAGCTCATCATGGTCTATTTGATAACTTAGTGATATGGTCTTAATAGATAGCATATATCTCCATTCTACTTTTAGCATCAGAAATTCCCAAATGCTTTTTATGTTTTCTCACCTCAACAAAAATCTTTGCCAAACAAATCAATGCTACTTAGATATATATGATAATATAACATAATAATATAACAATATGCTATATGATATCATGTAGATACATACCTGAATGGCAGTTTGAGTGGGAGAAAGATTTTAAATTTAACAATAAAGTCAATAGAAAAAGGGAAGACTAAAAATGAATAAGGTTGATATTTTTCAAGGATCATTAGAAAACTAAACCTATAATCTATGATCTTAAAAATCCAAATGAATATTACTTTTAAAAGTAGTCCCCTTGAGAGTCTATACACTTTTTCCCATAATGCTATGCTTGATCAAGGCATTTCTGGAATTACCCCCTCATTAGGAATTGCCTTGATGGCCAGATTGAGTAAAAAATCTTGTGACATATCCCTTTTCTTGAAATGCAGTTGTACTTATCAATCTCATTTCATAGATTTGGTTATGAATGGCTTTTGATTGCTTCAGACATTATGTCACCTCTAAGCAATAAATAGTTCATATCCCTTGAGGGTATTTGAAAGGAATATGCCATAGACTCTGAAAGTAATCACAAACATATTGTCTTATATTGGTTTAAAAATATTAATAAAAAAAACAAAAAAAAATCATCTACCTGACCCCTATTACATTTGTAACATATGTCATTATCCAACTGTATCATCACACAGGTCTCTCAGTAGTGGTTTTTTCATCAGTGAGGTTGGGTTAATGCCTTTATGTGATCTCAAATCAATAGGTCAACTAGAGTAAATGTGTGTTGCCTATAACTTTTTTACCAGGCTCTACCAAAAAAAAAAAAAAGTGACAGCATGAGAAACTTTTGGAAGTCAAGAGAAAATATCTCCCCACCCAGAACTGTCCAAGGATAATTGCTATAAACTGCTTTCTTCCCTCTTAAGATCCTCTTATTTTCTAGATTATCAAGAATAATGCTGTTAAACTTGGAGCAGTCTGTCGAGTGGGGCTGTTTTCTCCTTTGCTTAGAGGATTTGGATACCACATTTTAACAAATATTCTAAGTGTGAGTGTAGTTTCCCAAACTTTTTTTTTAATTTTTAAAATTTTCTCATTTTCTGTTCCAAATTGTAACCATTCTACTTCCTTTTCTCCACTAACTGAGCAAAAAAATAAATAAAACCTATTAGAAATATGTACAGTCATACAAAACAGAAATTCCTAATTAACCATTTCCAAAAAGAAATAGAAGAAAATATGCTTCAATCTTCATTCTGTGTCCATTACTTACTTCTCTATCTCGAAATAGAATGTTTCTTCACGAATCTTTTATAATTGTGTTTGGTCATTGGCTTGATCATAGTTATTGAGTCTTTCACAGTTGATTATCTTTACAGCATTACTGTTATTACATAATTTGTTCTACTGATTCTGCTCATTTTATTTTGCATCAGTTCATATGTCTTTCTAGATTTTTCTGAAACCATGCCTTTCATCATTTGATATGAGACAATAGCATTTCCATTGTACTCACATACTTGTTCAATCATTCCCCAATTGATGGACATTCCCCAGTCTCCAAATCTTTGCCACTACAAAAAGTACCTCCATTTTTAAGAGGTAAATGTTGATATTTCAAGGGAACAAACTTCAAGGAATAAACCTAATTTTATTTCTTAAAGCTTATTCATGAATGTTGTAAGTTCACATGGGGCTGGAATTAACACTGTAGAGAAATTAACATTCCCTCCTGACTTTTCAATATAGAGGTTAGTTTCATGGAAGAACTAATGTATTAAAAGGTGCCCTAGATGACTCCTTTACTTTGAATGGCTAAGATTTTATTCACCATGAAGATTCTACTTTATGGAGTAGCAAATGCACAACTGCACCTATTAAGTAAAATATAGAACTATCATAAGTCCTCATTAATACTAAAGAGTCTTCTCTCCTTTGGGGCAATTAAACAATGGACTTATTTTAGGTGGCTCCATTAAGAAAGGCTTTAGAATTCTGATCAATGCAATGACAGATTATAAATCCAGAGGACAAAAAATGAAGAATGCCACCCACTTCCTTACACAGAAATAATGAATGATACATCTTTTGTATGTGTCCAATGGGGAACTTTGTTATTAAGAAAACATATGTGTGTGTATGTATGTATATATACATATATATATACATACATATATATGAGTGTGTATATACAAACACATTCATCCAGACTACTGCCATCAATTTACAGATGGAGAAACTAAAGTCACATGAGGAAAGAAATTTGATCACAGACATTAAAATAATGCAGTTATTTCCTAAATCCCACTGGTAAAGACCATCATAATATAAGTGGGAAAGGGCTATGAGATGCATACCTTTTGATCATTGAAACAAGCAAACCTGGTGGGGAATTGCATGGTATCCTCTGATCCTGACAGGGCACTCCTCACCTCTCACCACAATCCCAGAACTTAATGGAAATGGCATTAGCTTCTAGAAATGATCCAACTTTGCTTTTCTCACTGTGTCTGTGATTTGAGTGCTGCATTTATAATAGTGGGTGGTTGGGGGAGGGGGCTTCTACGTCTGAAGTATGGAAGGGATCAACCTTGTTCATGGCAGAGCTGGGATCTGACTGTCCATAAATCATTCTCACAACTCTCAGCTTGATTTTGTTAATAAAAAGAGAGATGTGCTACACATAAAAGGGGAAGGGAGAAAGAGGGGAAGTCCTGAGTGCCACAAGAAAGCAAATAAGGAAAATCGAGGCATGGTTGTTTGGTTTAGAGTCAGGAAAACTTTAGTTCAAATCCCATCTAAGAGGCAAACTACCTGTGCCACCCTGATCAAGTCTTAGTATCATTGGTCCCCTGTTTCCTCATCTATAAAATAAGAGGATTGGACTTGTTGGTCTCTAACGATCCTTTCAGCTTGAAGTCTATGATCATGTGATTCCTTAGAGATTTGTACCTTAACAAATTCTGCCTAACAGTTAGCAACAACCAGAATTTTCAAATCATTTCAAAGAATGTGGCTTAGATTATTTATTTAATCCGAAAATATAGAAATAGAAATGTGTGGATTCCAAATGTCAAAAATAATCTCTGAAAAGATGAAAAAAGGAATTATATTTAGCTTCTCTAATACTTATTAAGTGTGGTAGAGTGGCTAGCGCACCAGGAAGACCTGGTTCAAGTCTTGTCTCAGAGATGTATTTCTTGTGTGTTCTTGGACAAGTCACTTAAGCATTCTTGGTTTCCCTTTCCTCATGCATAAAATGGGGATAATAAGACCAATAATCCCTACCTCATTAGCATAAAATACAGTGTTATATAGAATATGTTTTGCAAAATTTAAAATATTCTATCCATGAAAACTATCATGATTACCTAATAGATAACACAGTTATCTTGGAGGAAAGTGGGAAGATTCAGATTGTTGTTCTATAGACACATTTGAAGGAAACTTTGTCTCATGTTTCCAGTCAAAAACCAAGATAAATCCGTAGAGTTTTAGATTCCTTTTGGGAAAAATAGCAGAATATTAGATGTTAGACTTGCCACCCAGACATTTCTTAGAATGCTTTTTGAGGGGGGAAGGGCAGGAGGTTATGAGGGAAGAAGGAGGCGGGAAAGATATAATTAGACTTAGGAAAATTAATTTGGCTAAAAGTTCCATTTAAAAAAAATGTTCCTTAAAAGTCATTTCACTAAGGTAGAAATATTTTGAAAAAAATAAATCAATCAGTAATCCTTTAATCAATAAACATTTACTAAGTTCCTACTATGGGCCAGTCATTGTCAGAAATAAAAATACAAAGATGGAAATAATCCCTGGTTTCTATGGATTTTTTTCTTTCCCTTTTTTCCCTTTTAGAGGGTTCACCTAGTGGTTTAATCTTTTTGGACATCAGATTTGCAAGGCTGGATGTTAGAATTCTTTCAAAATGAACCTAAGCCAAGTTACTTGAAATAATTTCCAAATCGGCCTTCATGTGCGAATCATTCAACACATTTACATACATCATCACATCTGACATTTTATTACCCTTGAAAAAGAACACAGTCAGAGAGGGGATTGAGACATACTTTTTTTATGATGATGAAATAAAATATTAGAGGTCTTGGCAATAACTAGCCAAGATTGTAAAAAAAAAAAAAATCAAGTATTAGGTTCCACATAAAGTAGTTTCCTCTCTTTAATGTGTGATAATATGGTGTGAAATGGGGGTGGGGGTAAGGCATAGAGGATCTGGGTTTAAATGCAACTTTCTGCTTTCCTATTACCTGTGTGACCTTTCACAAATCACTTAACATCTCTGGGTCTCCATTTTTTCATATAAAAAATAATGAAGTCGGACTAGCTTGATCTCAATGATCCATCATTACCCTTAGGCCATCTTCTCACCATCTGCCCCCTCTACACCAGATCCCTACCTGGAAGGTTAAAACCTCTCAGTTCTAGAATTCTTACCCTGTCCTTCTTCACTTCCTGCCCTCAATATTTAGAATCCATGCCTCACATGATTTTTTTTTTTTTTATTGATACAGTCTGAGACATGTTTCAATTTACCCTCTGGCCATCTTCTCTCCACCACCCTACATAGTTGCCCATCTTCCTGATCACAGGACCTTACCATATCTCGTCTCCCTATTTTCTAACTCTGGAATCCTAATCAAATATTAATTGCCATTTCTATCATAGAGAATATGCAAAACAATTCCCCTATGGCTTCACTCACTATACCCAACTCTTCCCAACTCTGCTCTCTATTAGGTGATAGTGATAGTTTCCATGGATAGAGTATTTTAAGTTGTGCAAAATATATTCAGTACATCACTGAATTTGATGCTAATGAGGTAGGGACTATTGGTCTTATTATCCCTCCCTCACACTTTCCTGAACCACACTCCCCCATAAATACAGTCTCTCCCATGTGCATGATGATTCCATGAGGGCTAGGGCTAGCTTCACTTTTATGCCTATGTTTCCAGAGCTCAGCCTGGTGCTGAGGACACAGCAAGAACTTAAAAACTGTCTTTCATTAATTCTTTCATTTATTCATATTCTCAATATCATCATCATCATCAAATCTTCCTAAGTATATGCCCTAATAGAAACTTGTGATTTAGTGAGAATTTCAGATAATCACAGAAGAGATCACTCCTGGGTAATAAAGTATTAGATGGTTTAGAATAGCATTTTTTGACATTTTGTTTTGTGTTTCTTTTTTTAAAAGTTCTATTGAAGGAAAGAATCAAAGGAAATTAAAAAAAAAGAATTCTCCCTGCATGAATCAATGCACAGGAATTGAAAGAATAATAATATCTGAGTTCTGCAAAGCGCTTTACCGATATTATCAGGTTTAATCTTTCTAACAGCCCTTTTTATAAGGGAGGTGATATATTACCCCAATTTTGCCACTGTGGAAAATAATTAATCACTATGTATTTATTAAATACCCACTATGTGCCAGGCACTTTGTAAATGATGAGAGTACAAAAGTAAAAAATGAAATAGTCTCTGCCCTCAAAGAGATTATCTTTTGTTGGAAAGGAATCACATTTGTGGATAAAAACAGGATATACCTACAACAAATAGATGGTGTTGAGGAGGACACTAAAAACTGGGGAAGTTAGCAAAGGTCTATAAGAATGTAACATTTCAGTGGAGCCTTGAAGGGAGATAACAGCGGGACAGGAATGGGACAAAGCCATTATAAAGGCATGGAAACAGGAGTCTGAATGGAGACTATGAAGAACATCAAGTATTCCAGTATGACTAAATCATAAAAGTGCTCAAGAAAAAGAGTAACTATCCTTACTTCAAAATGTCAAATAGAGAAAATTTTATTGCCTACTAAAAGCAATGAGAAGCCATTGGAGTTTCTTGAGCAGATGAGTGCCAAGGGCGGACCTGGACTTTGAGAAGATCACTTCAGAAGTTGTGTGGGTAATTCACTGAAAAGGGGAAAAAAAGCTGGATGCTGGCCAACTAATTAAGAGGCTACTAGCATATTTTGGGCAAGAGGTGAGGAAAGACTGGAATAGAGTGGTTGTTGTGTGAATACAAGGAAGAGAATGTGAGAGAGAGAGAGAGAGAATCACTGGGGTCAAAATATATTGAGCTATGAAGTATAGACTTCAGACTTCAGACTCCAATTTCATGAGTGACAGTTAGGAGTCCTAGAATATTAACCAAAGTGACTGGAAGAATGGTACTACTATCTCTGACAAAAATACAGAATTTAGGAGGAAGACTGGATTTAAGTGAAAAGATAATGAGTTCTTTTTTGGACATGTTGAATTTGAGATGTTCATGTGGCACCTGGGAGGGGATGTCATGAAGGAGTGGATCTTGAGAGAGAGATGAGCACTTGATCTGCCTATTTGGGATCAGACACCAACAACAATCCTACAATAAAGATTCAGAAAACTTGTCCAACTTGTAGGGAGGAAGAGGGCTTTTCCTAGATCTTTATATCACTTCTTTTCTATAAATCTTCATACCTGTCTGGCCACACTTTTACAGGGTCATCATCCATATGCCAGTCCCCATGCCAGGATTTAACCTGGGGCTCTGTCCTTAGCCTTCTTCTCATGTCTCTGTGCATTCTCTCTCTCTTGTCAGACCCCATGAGTTTAATTATCATCCCTATCATCATCATCACTATCACTAGCACTGATATGGTGCTTTAAGATTTGTACATCACATCACAAATATTTTCTCATTTTTATCCTCACAACAAACTTAGGATGTAGGTGCTATATTATTGCCACTTTACAGGTGGGGAAACTGAGGCATAGAGAGGTGAAGTGATTTGTCAAGGGTCACAAAACTAGTAAGTGCCTGAGTCTGAATTTGAACTCAGGATTTTCAGACTCCAACTTCAATGCTGTATTGACTCTACCACCTAGTACATGTAGTTCTCTTCTCTCTCTTGAGTTCTAGTACCACACTTGCAACTGTCAACAGCCATCTCCACCTCGAGAGTACAACAAATAAGAAAGAGAAGCATGATATAGGATAAGGGCTTCTGAGAATTGCAGGGTCTGGTGAACATTTTGTCACTGTTGCTACTTTTGTTTTTATGGAGACAGTGGATAAGGAGAGGTTGAATATTTGGAGAGAACAGAAACTTGAAAGGACGCATTCCTAGAGGAGAGGGGACAGGCTATGATCAAGGACATAAGTATAGAAGCTGACTCCAGCCAAGACAAGGGTGCCTACGTCCTCTAAGACTGGCTCAAAAGAGAAGATGGGAGATGAGGTGAAACTCATCTGAAGTTTGGGATAGGGGAGAAGTGAGAGTTCTCATTGGAGAGCTGCATTTTTCAGTGAAATATGAGGCAAAACCCTTTGCTAAAACAAAAGGGGGAGGGGTTTGTAGATGGCTTAAAGAAAAAAAAGGAAGGTTTGGAACAGCTGCTGGGGAAAATTAGATCTAGAGAGCTAATCAGGCAAAATGTAAAGGGAATGAAATTAAGGCTTAGAGGAGGGAAATGACTTGCCCGGTGTCACATAGTTAAAAAGTCCCTAAAGCATAATTTGAAACCCTCCCCTCCTGCCTCCAAGGCCAGTGTTTCTCTACATTGGACCCCACAAGGACCACGATGAGGCTAGTACTATACACACAAAACAGGCAGATAGAGACAAACACAAGGATGGAACAACCGCTCACTTTTTAATTTCTATTTTTAATGCACTCATTCCCTCATTTATCCTGGATCTCTCAATAAAAAGCAATCACACAACTCACATTTCACATGAATTATTCATATTTTTGTGAAGTGTAAATATGTATATGTTCAACCATGAAGTCTCCACACTCAGTTTCGTGGTGCAAATATAAAATCCTCTATTTGGCATTCAAAGCTCTTCATAACCTAGCCCTTCCATACCTTTACACTCTTCTTATACGTTACATACCCCTACCATATAATCTCTGGTCCAGTGACACCGATCTTCTGGCTGTTCCAGGAACAAGACACCATCTCTCAGCTCTGGGTATGCTCCCTGACTGTCCCCTACTCCTGGAATGATCCCCCTCCTCTGCTCTGACTACTGACCTCCCTGGTTTCTGTTAAGACCCAACTGAAACCTCACTTTGTACAGGAAGCCTTCCTTCACCCTTCTTAGTTCCATTATTTCCATATTTTAATCATTTCTGAATTATTCTGTATATAGTTTGCTTTGTAAGTTTCTGTTTGTATGTAATCTCTCCCATTGGATTATAAACTCCTTGAAGGCAGGGACTATCTTTTGGATCTTTTTTTATCCCTAGTGCTTAGCACAGTGCTCAGCAAATAGTAGGTACTTAATAAAGGTTTACTGCCTGATTGATTTTATAAATATCAAATGAGACAAGAAATGAAGAGTTATTTGCAATGTTTTAAGTGTAATTCAAGTTATAAGGCAATAAAGTAATCTAATAGTTAAAACACTGGACCTGGCATCAGTCAGACTCGAGTTTAGGTCCCGCATTATGCATGTACTAGATGTGTGACCTTGGGTGAGTCACTCAATTTCTGTCTGCCTCAATTTCCTCATCTGTAAAATGGGAATAATAATAAAAACTACCTCCCAGGGTGGCCATGAGGATAAAATGAGATAATATTTATAAAGCACTTTGTAAAACTTAAGTACTATATAAATAATTACTCTTTTTATTTGTATATTTTTAATTTATATGTTTATTTTTTTATAGAATTGATAGTTTCTACCTATTTAATGTCTGTCCTTAAATTGTTTTTTTTGTTTTGCTTTTTGGAGAGCGAAAGACAGGGCAATTAGGGTTAAGTGACTTATGCAAGGTCACATGGCTAGTTAGTGTTAAGTGTCTTAGGATGGATTTGAACTTGGGTCCTCCTGACTCCAGGGCCAGTAATCTATTCACTGTGCTATCTAGCTGCCCCTATATGTTTATTTTTATTGTTACTTGAAAATAGCTATTTATCAAGTGCCTTCTGCTTGTTGCACCAGACACTATGCTAAGGTTAGGGACAGATAGACAAAAATGAGACTGTCCTTTGCCTCAGAAAGCTTGCATTCCAGTAGGAAGATAAAACATCTCCCCAAGCTGCCACCTCTTCACCACTTGACCACTAAAATTGACCACCTACCACAGGCTTCCAGGCTTTTGTTTTGTAAAATAATGCCTAAGCTTACGAGAATGATAGTTTCAAATTATGCTCCAGACACATTACTAGCTGAACCTTAATTTGAATTCCTTTTACTTTTCCCTGATTAATATCCCCCATGGTATCTGTTCCAACCCTTTACTCTTCAAGCTACCTAAAAGATCCTTCCCCTTTCTTTCTCAGCAGAAGACTTGACCTTATATTTCATTGGGAAAAAAAAAAAAAGATATCCAATGTGAATTCTCTTTTCCCAAAGGCCAGATCCTGCCCCCTACCTTTGTGGCTATTGCTGATGTAGACCTGCCATTTACCTGGGATGAGGAACTCCACTTGAGACAACTCAGTCCATTGATGTAGAAATTGCCTGGGGCACTGAAAGGTTGAATAGGTTTGTTTTCCAACACACCACTAGCAGGTGGCAGAGCTATAACCTGAACTCAAAGCTTCCTGACTTATTTTCTCTCCTAAACATCTCCATATTTAAATTCCATTTCTTATTTTTAAAGAAAAGGAAAAAATGGTGTGGAGGAAGTAAAGAGCCAGTACATGTAGCAATCCTAAGCATCTGGTCTTAGATTTCAGTCCCTGAAGCTAGACTCTTCCAGCCACTTAGATAACATCCACCTGTCCTATGTTTATTTTTATCATTTAATTTCAGCTTCAGTAATGATTTCCTCCATCACATCTCTCACAGCTGCAATTACACTTCCTAGGCACCAACAACCAATATGAAACCATAGCCAAGTACCTTGTAACTTGATAGTCAGTTAACAAGCATTTATTAATTGCTTACTATGTGCTAACTACTGGGGATACAACAAAAGGCAAAAATGGCCCCCACTCTCAAGAATCTTACATTCCAGTTGGGGAGACAACATGTAAATGACTTGATACATACGTGATATTTACAAAGTGGATGAACACAATCAGACAGGAAAGAACTAGAAATTTTCTAGAATTATTCCTAGTGGCAGGCAAATAAATTACCCTTTCTGATAAGCCTTAAGTGGTGGTTTTCAATAAATCCAATAAACACTTATTAAGTGCCTACTATGTGTCAGACATGGTGCTAAGCACAAGTTATACAAAATAGAAAAAAGAAAGACAGTCTCTGCCCTCAAGGAATGATCTAATAAATTTAGAGTTTCCAATAAGCATAGAGTCTGGAAAGAACACTGCATTTAGAGTCAGTGGACTTGGGTTCAGATTCTGACTTCACATTTTACTTTGTAACCTTGGACAAATCACTCATCCCCTCTTGGTCTTAATCTTCTCATTCATAAAATGACAGTATTAGGTCAGATGATCTCTTAGGTCCCTTCCCACTCTATATCTATTAATCTATGAGCCAGTAGACCAAAGTTTTCATACCTTTGGGGAATGAACAAAAGGGAAGCCACATTCATTTATGTAAGTTCCTTGAGAGTAGAAATTATGTCATTCTTTGTATTTAAGTCCTAGTAACTAGCAGTCAGTCAATAACACTTACTAAGCATCTACTATGTACCACCCATGTGCCAGGTGCTGGGGATACAAAGAAAAACAAAAGACAGTGTCTGCCTTTGAGGAAATCAAAATCTGATGCTCTAGTTCCTAGTACAGAATTAGGGCTTAATAAATGCTTGTTGATTGACTTACCCTCATTAAAACCCATCCAAAAATCTCTACTTTATCACATAACTTAGCACCCCTGGCCTCAATTTCTTCACCCATTTATTATCTGCCATAATTGAAGGCACTGTCCAAGGTACTGAGAATACAATGACCAAAAAATGAGATTTTACCTAGCCTATAGTACTTAAATTCTACTTGGAGCAGATTGAACATAAAGTGACCTGATGATATCTTTGCATCTGACCAGTTGTGGTTTGGAGGTCCATGCACATTATTTCTAGATTTCCTCCATATGCACCAAACATCCTGCTATCAAACTGCAGAACCACACCCATCTGGAGATAATGCAGAGCTGTACTGATTGCCCCAGAAAAGCCCTCTTGGGCATTTTGTTCTCTGTGCTCTGATGCCCACAAAGCTGGGAGGGAAGGGCAACAAGTACAGTAAAAAGAAAATCAGCTCCAAGGTCAGAACTCTTATGATATAATTCCATCTCTGATGTTTATGACGGGTGTGATCTCGGGCAAGTCAGTTACCCTCCTCTGCCTCAGTTTCACTATATTTAAATGAAAAGGGTTCCACTAGGTGGCCTTTGAGGATCCTACCAGTTCTACAATTATATCACCCTCAACCAGCTTCCACAATCAGCATGTATTCAATGGTTCCATATAAGAAGCAGCATTTAAAAATTATTTAATATCCCTTTTTATCATTTGTGCTTAGGATTATCCCTGTTTGACAGAGTGGAAAACTAAGGCTTTAGAGAGGTAAAAGCCAGACCTGCCCTTAGTTACATAGTAAAATGTCAGAAGGAAGATTTGAATCTAGGTTTTCTGGACTCCAGGTCCAAGATTTACTCCACTTTGCAACACTGACCCTCCAAAAAGATATTGCATAAAAAACACAATCTGTAAAAGACAAACCCTAGGTAGCTAGGGGATATGGTGGAAAGAGCACTGGACCTAAAATCAGAGAGACCTGAGGACAAATGCAGCCTCAGACCCTGATGTGCTATGTGACCTTGGGCAAGTCACTTAACCCATTTCTGCCTCAGTTTCCTCAAACTGTAAAATGAATATAATAATGGCACCTATCTCTCAAGTATGCTGTGAGGATGAAATGAAATCATATTTGTGAAGTGTTCAGCATAGTGTCTAGAATATTGTAAGTACCTGATAAATGCTTAATTTATTTTAAAATAATGTTAGTGGGGAAAAAAAAAATGCTGAAACTGGAATTGGAGAAAATAAGCTTGAATTAAGGGTCCACTACTTATTACCTAGATTCTCTGGCCCTTAGTGCCCTCCTCCAACGACAACAAAAAAGAAGGCATTTTAACCTTGTTTTTTTTTTTTCCTAGAAGATGTGCTCCTGTACTTTTGCCTGACCCAAAAACCCTTTCTCAGCTATGACAGTTGAAAGAGCAGCTGCCTAGATTTACTCCCTTTTCTTTCTTTTTTTTTTAAAGCTAAGCATATTCCTAATGACTTTTCATGTAAACCCTCTTAAGCAAGTTCATTTGGCTCATCCTTTCATGTGTCTTGAGTGCAAGAAACCCTATAAAGCTTTTTGATTGGGTTTCTGAGGTTTGTAGCACTAAAAATTCTACAAACCTCCTATTTTAATAATAAACAGGGCTGAATATCCCTCAGAGGTTGCAAGAAAAACTAGGCAGAGAGGACCATACATGCATATATCTGCAAAATATTAATAAAAATTAATAAGAAATATATCACAGTTAATAAATGAATTCAAATGACCAGCCACAATTCCAAGGAAGTGAGCCTACATATTTGAATCTTGTCAATATGAGAATCTGTTTTTCCTTATTGTGCACAATTATTGTAATAGTTATGTTTTTTCTTTCCTTTTCTTCTTCCAATAGGGGAGCAGGAAAAAGGAAGATAAAGTAAATGTGTATTAATTTTTAAAAGTTAATTTTTAAAAAAATCTTAAAGTAACAAAATAAATTTATAAAATTAGATATGTGTAAAAGATTGTTTTACAAACTTTAAAGTGCTATTTCTGTGGCAACTGCTATCTACCACTTTAAATTTTGCAATACACTTACCACATATGACTCCTCCAGATTGAATGGAAAACACCTTGAAGGGAGGATTCATTGTGTTTGGTTTTTACTTTGTATGAACAGCAGATCCAAAGACAGAAGTAGCACTGAATCCTTGTGCAATTGAATTGAGCCTCCCATTAACTCTTGGAAGAAGGCGACTCACTACAGGGATTATCATGCCCATTTCGTGGATGAAGAAACAGGTTCAGTAAAGCAATTTGTCTATAGTTACAGACCTAGACAGTGTCAGAGGTAGGATCTGTCCCAGGTTGTGAAACCTCCTGATTCCTACCTGCAGAATGTACCTCATGACACCAATAAAAAGTTTGCATGGAAACCATTAAACAAAGCTTGTTCTCTCTTGATCTTAAAAGTGAGACATGTAAATTGGAAGATAGATGTTTGAATCTACTTAGAAACACCAAACAAAGCACCAGAAAAATTGTGTGTGTCTTGGTGTAAGTTGATGTGTTTACATATTTACGTGTGTATACAAGCACACAAATAGATGAGCTTGTCTATTATTAATTCTAGCACTTCTTTGGCTTGCCCTCAAAATCTGTCTGGAGTGCAGTAAGATCCATCACAGAGAAGCGTATGTATGTAGATATGTGAGTATACATGCATGCACACATACACACAGTTGTATGTTTACATTTTCAACAATGCCATTTGGTCTTTCTTTCATACATATACACATGCATGGGCTATGCATACATACATGGGTGTCCATAGGTACATATGCATATATATGTATACATACATATATACATACACATACACACACACACATATATATATGCATACACACAGTGCCTATCTGAAAAGTTAACATATTTAATTTTTACATTGGCTTAAATATAAAAAAAAATTGCCCAGTCTTATCGTGGACAGTTGAGACTTACCCTGTCATTTTATTGTCCTTCTATCACCCTCTGCTGCTAATTTCTAGAATATAACTTACATAATACACACACACATATACATGTGTGTATGTATGTGTATACACACACATATAATATATGGGTGTGCATACATTTTTCCATAGGGTTATAGATTTAGAGCAAGACAGATGTAACTGTTCACAAAATCCAATACATTCATTTTGCAGATGATGGAAGTGAAGTCCAGGGAGTTTGCTCAAGATATAACAATAACAACAACAAAAACCACTGAAAGATATCAACCACAGAGGTAGCAAGGTAGTCCAATTGATAACAGTACCAGATCTGGAGTGGGGAAGAATTGAATTCAAATCCAACCTCAGGTAGGTACTAGCAGTTTGACCCTGGACAAGTCACTTGCCCTCTGTCTTTGTCAGTTTTCTTTTATGTAAAATGGGGCAAACACAATCCCCTATTTCCTATGGTTGTTGAAAGGACAAATAAGATATTATTTTCAAGGTGTTTTATAAGCCTTAAAGCACTATATAAATGCTAGCTCTTATTTCTGTCATCACCATCTTCTTCCTCACCATTATTAGTATCATTATTATTAACCACAAAGAGAATCTTAAGAAGCAAACATTTCTTAATTAAGAACTTACTATGTGCTCAGTCCTGAGAATTCATAGACAAATATAAAAGTCAGTGACCTCAAAAAGTTTTTCTTCTTTGTGGAGAATGAATGAATATATGTCTTTTCATATATATATGTGTGTGTCTTTTCATATATATATATATATGTCAATTAGCACAGTGCTACACAGAGTAGGATTTCAATAAATGTTTACTGATTGACAGAGAAGTAAATAGAAAATGTATATAATGAAAATGTAAATTAATTTCAGGAAGAACAAGACATTGACAGCTAGAAAGATCAAGGAAGAAAAAAAGAAAAAGCCGATGCTTAAGATAGCAGAGAGATGTGGTGGATATGACACATAAAGTAGTCATAATCACCACTCATGTCCACTCCTCACTCTTTCTAAAAATATACTTGAAACTAAGGTTGGTTGAACATGGCAAGGTAGTTTTCTATAAAGTCTGAATTTACCATAAGAAGCCCTTTGTTCAAATCTCAACGTGCTTGGCCACATTCTAATTGTATGAGTTAAGAGAGTCTATCTCTTGGGACCTGGATTTCCTTATTTTTTTGAAGGGCAAAGACAAGGTATTTGGGGGTTAAGTGACTTGCCCACAGTCACACAGCTAGTAAGTGGGTCAAGTGCCTGAAGCCAGATTTGAACTCAGGTCTTCCTGACTCCAGAGTTGGTTCTCTATTCACTGAACCACCTAGCTATCCCATGGATTTGCTTATTGACAAAATCAGGGAGCTAGTCTGCATGTCATTTCCAAAGTTTGGATAAAAGACTGTTTAAAGCCTGGTTTGGATAAGATGCTCAAGTCCTACCATGCCCTGAAATTACCAACTGGAAACTTGCCCATTATTTTCCTACTTAAAACAGAATTTGTGCACTCCATTGATATAAAAATGTGTCTGCCAAATGCTAATGGTGATATGAAAATTAAGATCATGCCATAAAACAAATCCCAGCCTAGGAAACCCCCAGACATTAAATCCAGACCCCAAGGTGACTTGATTATTCTATAGTCTGATACTTGTCATTTCAAGAAATGCACCTTAGAAGGTAGTTTTCTGAATCTAAAACTTAAGCATGTACTGAAGAATAGAAAACTCCAGCCCCTCTGCCAGTTCTGCAGTTATGAGGTACTTGTCTTTGGGCTTTTCTTTTTCTCAGAAAGGGGGAAACTGGCATTCTATCTTCCCCAATCAGCACTCTTACTTGTATCTAGATTGAGTGTAGAAAGATAAAGTAATTGCCAGGCATATTCTGTGATTTGAGAGGGCCCAGAGATACTTATTAACAGATGTGGTTTCCCCATTAGGTGTTTTCTACTCTAATTAAATCATTGGTCCAGGACAAAACATGCCAAGCAACCAATAAATAAATCGGAAAAATAAAGTCATGGTTTTGCTTCAGATAGGGCAAGTCATTCAGTATCCTGCCATCTGAGGAATTTTGCTGAACACAAAGGTTGATTAGATAATTTTGATGAGGGGTGAGCATTTTAAATGAGGTTTTCTTTCTTTCACTCTGTTCCTCCAAAGTTCATGTCTAGTCTTCCCAGAAAGACCAACATAAAAGAAGAAATGTTTATACTAGAATCATAGATTTTGGCAGGATACCATTTAAGATAATCTTGTTCAGGACCCTTCATTTTACAGGTAGGGAAACTGAGGCCCAGAATGGTAAAAGAATTAACTTAAGTACACCCAAATAGGCAGGCACTTAGCAACTTCAAACCTAGGTCTGCTGTCTCTAAATTCAGCCTCGTTTCCAGTGCATGAAGTTTTAACCCCCAAATCTAATGGAATTCAAGATAAATGGCCATTTACAGCATCCTAAGCCCATCTCCACTGATTCAGCAAAAAGGTCCATTTTTTACAATCTGGGGTGTTCAGTATGGACATAGCAGATGCATGGGGAAACAAACTTGTATGTTGTCAGCAAATCAAAGAAATTGAAGGCTGCCTTCTAGCACTATGAGATTTACAGTTATGGCCCCATTTCCATTACATACCCCATTTTCCAGACGTTTATAACTCTGCTGTAAAAACTGTCTTCACGATGAAGTTTGCTAGACACACAAAGAGATGTAAATATGAGTGTTCAATCTCAAATAAAGGCCCATTTTAAGTCTGGGAAATGTGAATGAAAAAAGATACACTTTGCTTTAGGGCCAATATTTAATTTCCCATAAGACTGGAAGGTAAATGGTGAAATGTCTAGATGAGACCTTATTGTCATGTGCTAAACTTCTGTTCCAAAATCATGAGGGATCCTATAATCTCAGAATCTCCCACTTGGATGAGAAATCAAAGGTCATCTCCTCTAACCTATATCATTGTTAGGAGGGAAGGTTTTCAGACAAGTATTCTAGATCATTCTTATTCCAGAATAAGAAAGCTAGTTTCTGCTAGCTTTGCCATAGTTCCTAATGAATATCATTGTGAGACAGAATATAATCTTCTGGATGGATAATTTCAGTTTGGGGTTAGTGCCTGGCACAAAGTAGACTCTCAAAAATTTGGACTGATTGATTGAGATGCCAGTTGAAGAAGGGAGGCAGGATGAGTGCTGGCTAGAGGACAGAAAAACAAGAGTTTAAAATCCATTTCTTACACTTTATAGCTATACCCCCATTAGGTTGAGCTACATCTTGAAAGCATGGGATGTCTTTTGTCTTTCTTTGTATCTCCAGTGCTTAGCACAGTAGGCACTTAATAAATTTTGATTGACAGATTGACTATGGGCAACTCACTTAAATCTCACTTTTCTTGTCCATAAGGAGGGTACTAATACCTCAAATACCTCATTGTACTATAGAAAGCTAAGCAGTTTCAGGGTGTAATCCTAGCTCTACCATTTACCTTGGGCAATTCCCTTGACTTCGTTGACCATTGATTTTCTTTTCCCTAAAAAGGAGATAAGAATAATTATAGAAGTACTTGCCTGACATTAATGTGAAGAAAGTGCTTTCAAAACATCACAAAAGGACCACAGAAGCCACTTATTCTGACCTGAACTCACTAAGAATCCCCATGAGTATCCCTGACTGGCATCCATCTAGCCCCTTTTGGAATCCTTCCAATGAAAGGTAGCCTACCTTCTTCAGAGATCCATTCCACAGTGGGGTACATTTAACTTGAGGAAACTTTTCCTGATAAGATCAGACCTAAATGTATATGCCACTCTTCTCCACAACATGGGTCTTCTCTTCGAATTAAGCATCCATAAATTTTTCAACTCATCCTCATATAGCACGAACTCAATATCTTTTACAATCCAAGTTGCCTTTCGCTGAATATTCTCCAATCCTTCTAAAATGTAGCAGCCAGACCACAATGAAGGTGTGGTGTGACAAGAGCAGAGGAGTTTGTTTTTTGTTTTTTTTTTTTTCTGAACACTTGACCTCTCTTAATGCCCCTCAGGATCATATCCACTTAGTTGGCTCTTGTCTCATATTGAACTTATAGTATAATTTTAAAAAACCCCATCTTTTTCAAATGAACTACCATCTAACTGAGCCTCCTCTTCTTATACTTTTAAAAACTGATTCTTTAAACCTATTTATGAATTTATATGTTTGCTTGTTGAATTTCATCTTACTGGATTTAACATAACTTCTGGCTTGTCAACTTCTTTTGGGGTCTGGACTAGGTTAAAGCAAAGCATATTGCTTTATTGTCATCTAAAAATTCATTAAGCAT
This sequence comes from Pseudochirops corinnae, assembly GCA_028646515.1. NCBI lineage: Eukaryota > Metazoa > Chordata > Mammalia > Diprotodontia > Pseudocheiridae > Pseudochirops > Pseudochirops corinnae. The sequence goes on from CM053591.1 coordinate 176,082,202, forward strand.
CCTATCTCTACCATTTGCCAGGTAATTAATGAAAAAATTAATTTAGGAGACTAAGAACCAATCTCTCAAGTCCTCACCTAGAGACCTCCTTGCAAGTTAACACTGAGACATTAATGACTATCCTTTGAGTTAATAATTCAACCAGATTGATTCACCTATCCTTATTGCACATTGTCCCTATATTTCCACAGGAATAGAACAAGAGGTTTGTCCAATGCTTTGCTGGAGAGAAGAGAGAAAATGAGTGTGAAATACTAAATATATTGTCTGGCTCAATTAATGTGTTGGTTAGCTTTAATTAACTTCTCCCCATATCTTCTTTTGTTTCTTTTTACGAAGGATAGCTCACTGCGTAGTGGAATGGACAGAGATAGATTCATAAATGAGAGTACTCTAAACAAAGAAGATATAAATCATTTTTCAAATTCTTCCCTAAAATCGAGGTAAATTACATCTACAAAATTCTCCTGATCATAATAGGTTTTGAGCTAAAAGCTATCTTAGAGCATATCAGTCCAGTCCTTTCATTTTATGGATGAAAACCTCCCAGTCTAGGAACTCAATCCATTAAAGAAATAAGGTTAGGCTGTCCCGACCTGTTCTTGATGAAGTCACGCTGCTTTTTTGAGAGCAAAGCTTTCCTTTCCGGGTGGTCATTGACAATTCCCTTCATAACACCTTCTAGAATTTCACCAGGAATTGGAGTCATGTTTGTAGACATGGCTATCTTTCCTTTTTTGGCAATCAGGACATTTATCCTTTTCCCATCCAGAGGTATATATCCCTGTGAATTTCCTAAGACCACAAAGGTAGCTAAGAAATCATATCAATCAATGAACCTTATTAGGCACTCACATGTCAGGCACTCTGCCAGGCATCAGAGAGACAAATAAAAACCAAAATGGGCCCCTGTCCTTAAGAAATATGTTCTAATAATGGACACGACTTACACAGAGATGAGCACATACAAGATGCAGACAGAGGTGATGAGAAGCATCATTGGAGGAGAATGCTCTAGGAGCTGGAAGAACCTGGAAAGGTCTCCTGGAGAAGAAGATGGTCTTTGAGACAGTTGCATTTGAAGCCAGGGGTTGTAAGAGGTAGAGGTAAGGATGGGAGAGGGTAAAGGAGAGGGATTGGAAGAGGGAGGGAGGGAGGGAGGTAGAGAGAGCATACCGAGCATGAGGGGACAACCAATAAAAAGGCAGACCAAGGAAAATGAATTTTTGTGTGAGGAACAGTAATTAAGGTAGAAGGGCTATACCAGGAGTGAGGAATAACAATGATAATGATAATATTTATTTAATGCTTTAATTTAGTGCTTTAAGTACATTATCTCATTTATAGGTATTCTCATTTGTATATGCCATCTCATTGGGGCAGCACTACATAAAAGCATTGGGCCTGAAGTCAGGAAGATCTGAGTTCAAATCCTACCTCAGACACTTACCAGGCTGTGTGACACTGGGAGAGTCACTTCACCTGTTAGCTTCAGTTTCCTCATATGAAAAATAGGGATAAAAAGAGCACTTACCTCCCTGGGTTGTTGTGAAGATCAAATGAGATAATAATTATAAAACAAGAGCACATAGTGTGTGATAGTGTGTGTGTGTATGTGTATCTAAATAGACACATTTACATTTGTGTGGGGTATATGTATTACTACTACTACTACTACCACTACTACTACTGCTACTACTGCTGCTGCTGCTGCTGCTGCTACTGCTACTACTGCATCCTCACAAATCATATGACTAGTTCACTACCAGTTCTTCTTCAGGAACCAGTGACCCAAATTGATGCTGGGCACTTAGGTACTCTCTTGCAGTCTCTTCACTTGTCTTGTGTATTAATTTCCTATTATCCATTGTCAAGTCTTATTGCACTCTATAAGAGAGGTGTTATTTATTTATCAGCATCCTTAGTGTTATTTACAATACTTTAAGAAAGTTGGGCTATAATTTATACCTTTGGATAGAGTGTCCCTGTTTACAGGATCAAGCTCCATTGAATTATTGATATGCATAAAAGGAATATGTTTTGTTCACACTGCCAACAAGAACAAAGAAACATAGCTTATTGCATTATAATTCTTTATATTATTCAAAATAAGGGGGAATACCAGTGATTTGAATGACTCTCTAGAAATGTGTTTCTCCTTATCAATGCCTTTCTTCCCCAAAGCCTTGAAAAACCATTCTATTCATTTTAATGTACATCTTGCCAACTGTTGACAAATCTGTGTTCCCGATCACCTTGCCTGGTGCTGCTTTTATTCTCTACCCTTCACAAAGGCCCAGGAAATATCTGAGAAAGGCAGTTTACTCTAGAGGCCACTGTTTTCTCTTGCTTTTGCCTGAAAAAGATAAATATTTTTCTAAAAGCCTTTCCTAGCATTTGCCAACCTTCTAACTTCCTCAAGTTCTTATCAATTGTTTACAAGTATGATTTTATAAGGAAGAAAAGAACAACTTGGTGATTCAAAGAAAAAATCTGTATTTTTCTTTCAGAGATTTTCATCTCAAGAAAAAAAATCTCTTAGTCTGATATAAGGCATGTAAGAGTATTTGATATTTCAAATGTTTGCTTTGAAGATGGACCAGTATTACTTTTCAGCAAAGTGACCCAGCACATGAATGACCATATCAAAACAATGAAGAAAAAGATTGGGTCATGATGGTGTCCAAGAGGAATATCAGATTTAAAGGATTCATTGATTACATGAACCCAAGCTCCTAAACAGAAGCTGAGGACTAATGAGTGTGCTCAGAATATCCATCCCCCTTTCTTTCCCAGATATTCAACATTGCATTCTTAAGTTCAAAAGTTAAACAGATACTCAACGTTGCATTCTTAAGTTCAAAAGTTAAACCCAGTAGGACTCATAAATGGACATTATACAATCTTTGAGGGTTAATGTTCAGGACCAGGAAGAAGAATATCTCACTGGACTCTGATATGGGCAGATATTTGAATTATTATGTCCTTATGGGAACCAGAGATTATAAGGGTCACTAATAAGTAGACACCAAGAAGAAGCCATGATGCTGGAGGGCCTCAAGTTCATGCCAGATGAAACCTGGTTATAAGATGTAGTGATGCTTAGCCCAAGGAAAAGAAGATTTAGGAAGAACATGAGAGCTGTCTGCAATTATCCAAAGGCTTTTACAGGGGAGAGGGAATGGACTATTTTTTTTTTAATTTGGGTAGAAACAGAAACAATGGGAAGATGTCAAGGAGAAATTTAAGTTAGCTATAAAGAAAAACTAAAAATCAGAGTTGCCCAAAAGTAGAAATGACTTTTCCAAGATGAGTTGGGTACCTCCCTTAAAGTAATGAATGAAGAATGAATGAAAAAGGGATTCCTGTTCAAGTAGAGCTTGGGTGAGGTCTCTGATGCCCCTTCCAATCCTGAGATTCATAATTCAAAATATGTGAACTTTCTTTTATTGTTTGCTCTATTTTAAACAAATCCTTAACATGAATTATTTCACTGTCATTCATTCCACTTTTTAGAAGAGAAAATCAAATTTGGGAGCTTGACTTAAGGTTTGAAAATATCTTATAAAGCAACATGGAATGACTTGAAGCTCTGTCACTTATCCCATGAGTACCAGGTGGGAGACTTCTCTGCATCATGATTCTCATGCCAAGTACTGCCAATCTGAATCAATCTCCACACTTCTTTTTCCCTCCTCTGCAGACAGTGGATGGTAATAAAGCTGATACCTCTTGCTACTAAAATCAATAATTTCCAGTTACATATTTTCCTAGGGGAACAAGGCAGATCTTATCATTGCTGTACACCTACATTATCCAGATAAATTTCTTTCATGACTCAGACTCACAGAGAGGTGGATGCAGAAAGACAAAAGGACAGAAGATGATTCTGGAATATCTAGGTCCTGTCTAACACAGGCAATATTGATAGATAGATATCTCTCTTTATATATGTGTGTGTGTGTGAATATGTATGTATGTGTGTATATGTATATATTATGTATGTGTATATTGTAGATATACATGTAGATATACAAATATGTATGTATATATTCATACATATGTATATTAGTGTATATGTATGTATACACATAGATTTACATGTAAGTAGGTATATGTGTGTGTCTATGTGTGTATTTACCTGTGCCTCAGTGGAACAAGTATTTCACCTCAATCAATATATAGAATTATTCATGGGAAAACCATTTAGCCTTCCTCAACAGAATATAAAATCTTTAAAAAGGAGGAAGTGTTTCATTATTTGTATTTGTAACTTCAGCATCCTGTATGATAACTAGTACATAGTAAGTAATTAATAAATATTTGTTACTTGACCGGCCTGAAACAACCACAGCTTAGTTGAATAAGTCTTGTGGTCTCCACTGAGACAAAATATTGTCCATGGGAAATCCATTCACATTGAACCAAAACAGCAGAGGGCTGATGAAATGAGTAATAGGCTTTCATGTATACAGAGAATCTATTCACTTTGGCCCCAAAACATCATAAACCACAATCATCCTAGGATAGGGATAATCAAAAGAAATGTGGTTTTTGTTTTTTGGTCAAGGAGCATGGGAATCCCCTAAACCAACACAGACCATAGCCCATCTCTAACTTAATAGGTGAAACCCCAATAATTGTCTGAAGCACAGAGAGTGACTTAGCTCAGGTCATACTGCTAAAAAACGTCAGAGTTCAGCTTCAAATTTGTTTTTTCTTGACTTCAAATTTAGTACTCTATCCTCTCCCTGCTTCTTGGATACTCAGACACAATGCCAAGCCTTCTAGTGTGGGCTTAGGAGAAGATCTAGTGACATTTGCTAATGCTCTTCTGGAGGGAGATGAGGATCCTGAGCATTTATGTTCATCAGTGTCAAATGAATGTCAGCTCTGAAGAATAAGAAAGTAGAAGAAGGTGACAGGAACAGTTAAGTCAGCGTACAGAAGACAAAAAGGGGCTCACTGTCTGTTTTAGAAAAAGAAAACTGAACAAAAACAGAATTGTTTGAGTTCTAACTGGAAGAAAATTAAGAGATGATTATGTCCTATTGGTGTTAAGTCTTTGTCCTCAGAAGCTGTAGGCACTGAGCCAAGGAGTCAGGCAATCTGCTGGAGGAGGTGGCGACATGGCAACAGATGAGTATTTCAGGGATCTCTTGTGCTCAGTTATCTTCCTGTGGGAACACTATTCACTTGCATTATTTTATCTGTCTATCATCTACCTAATTATCCATCTTTATTTCCTTTCTATCTATACACACATATGCATATATACACATACATATGTGTATCTATATGTATATATATATATATATATATATATATATATATATATGTAGTGTGTGTGTGTGTATGAAGGGATTTTAAGTCTTCAAAGCTTTTATTAAAATAACTTACAGACTCACCCTATGGTTCTCATATTCCAGTGTTTGGACTTCAATATAAAAGGAATGACTTCACCAGTTGCTGTGGCCAGACATCTGTTTTATGCTCTACAATGCCATCTATCCTATTGCATTCTACCCCACAAATATTTATTAAGGGCCCAGGACCATTACTAGTACTAATTGCCACTTATATTGTGCTTCAAAGTTTATGAAACATTTTACAATCTACCTTCCCAACCTTATCATATGTTACATCCAATTCCGCATTTCGAGGTCCAGCCAAACTGGCTTTGCTCTCCCTCACATGTGATGCTCCGTCTGTAAACTCCATGCCTTTGTACTGGCTGCTCCTAGTCACACACACACCCTGTGTCTGGGAGGCACTTCCATCTCACTTCATCTTCTTCAAATTCCTTGTTTCTTCAATCTCTGCTCAAATGCCCCCTTCTATAGAAAACTTTGGCTCATGTTAGTACCTTCTCTCCTCCCACCCAAAGAAGGATACTGGCATGTTTACTTTTATGCTTTTTCTATTTCCTTATTCCATGGTGTGTCCCCAAGAGGAATATAAGTTCCATGAGGGCAGGAGCTACTTAATTTTTCTCTTGTATTCTCAGCAGCTAGCCCTGTACTCTTCAAATAGTAGGGGCTCAATAAATATGTGGTGATTGACTCATTATTGTATTTGACCCTCATGATAATATCTCAGAAACAATTGCAGCACGTATTATCTCTACTTTACATATATAAAACTAAGGGTGACAGAGGTAGTATAGCTTGCCTGGGGTCATGCAGACATTTGGTGTTTGAGGTGAGATCAAAAAACAATTTTTCCAGACTCCAACTTCACCCCTCTATTAACTAAACCATATACCTTCTGTATGCAAGACATTGAGCTTGGTGTCAGAGAAACAAAGTCAAAAATGAAATGACTCCTATCCTCAGGTAGCTTATCTTCTAATGGTGGGAATGGGAATAAGAGAGAGCAGGTGCACAGATACACACAATATCTGCTAGGGAATGATTGGAACCAAGGATAATTCAAAGTACTCTAGGACTATTTGAAGAAAGAAAAGGCAAGTCACTTATTTAGCACAGCTATCCTGATGCATTTTCATTTGGTTTTGGCTTTTTTCTCAATTTTTTTTGGTGGTGCACCTGTTACTCCCATCACCGGTACATCCTAAGTCCCAGACCACTAGCACAATCTCCTTTTTTAATGCTTCAGCATGTCCAGAATCTCCTTCTCTGGACTGGATAAGAGCCATTCAAAGATTAACCACAGTAATTTTGACCTAAGTTTGCCCAGTAAGAATTCACCAATGATCTGGCCATATCTAGAAGAAAATTCAACAGCATTCAGAAGGCAAGAAAAGATAAGAGAAAATCATCTTTGCCTGAGTAAGTCCACCTCAAGTTTAATGCCACTTGGCATGTCTGCTCTTATAAACAAGCATTTCATCGAACAGAAAAACATCCAAATTAAATGTAACAAGTCAACAGCAGTTTCAGAGAGAGGGCATTTCCAAGTGGCACATGGGAGAAATTAGAAGCACTTAGAGGGGGCATTTGGTTCTAGTGTGACTAACCTTGCTGGATCTGGACCAAACATTTTCCTTATTCTTTTTGTGCCTAGAGTTTTAGCAAATTAGATTAGTATGATATAAAGACTAAGCCTTTATATGAGAAATAGGAAAATATTAGGACAAAATAAATGCATAAAGGTGACACTGGCTTCAAGCAAAGCTACTGAAATCAAAGGAAATGACTCGAAAGTCTTTGGAAAGATCTTAGGAGAATCCAGCTAGTGAATACGGATTCTTTGGGATGAGTTTAGTGGGTGCTTCAAGTTTCTCAGACAAATCAGCTAGTCTTGCAGCAGATACATAGTAGGCATGTCAACAAAGGCTAAGTACTTATCACATTGAGATGATCCTCAGCTGTATGATGTAGACAATCAGAGCGAAGAGCTCTGAGGATTAAACCTCTGAAGAAACAAATTCCTTCCTATCGAAAATAGCAAGCTGTTTATTCAGCCAATAACCATTAAGTTTCTACGTATACTAGAAACCGAGGGATATAGAAAGACAAATACCATATACCATCTCTGATTTCCATAAGCCCAGAGGAGAGATCAAAAAGTCCCCCAAAAGTACGCAAAATAGGGAAGAAGAGAATCAAACCAGACCAGGGACAAAGCCCGTGGTGGATAGGTAGAGAACCAAACATTCTTGCTAAGATTCATTTTAATCATTCATAATTTGAGGGATGAGTGCTCCACAGGATGGACAGGCAAGGCCAGATTGGGATTTATGTCTTTGAAAATAGCATCCACAAGAATGAAATCACAGCTCTGTCAAAGTACCAAAGTAATCAAACATTAAGAGACTTCGACATCACCACCACCACCACCACTACCACCACCCCAAGCCTAGGACTCTTAAGATTTCCTCAGGGAAACTGACCTTTCCTCTCCATTAAGGAGAGTTTGTCATTTGTGCCCACAGTTATTTTGTCATTTGTGGTAAGGCATGAAGCATCTGAGTCTTAGAGGATGGTTTGAAAATTGTTCAAGGACAATGGCCAATTTATCCAGAGTAAAGAAATACATTCCTCACAAATTTATAAGGCTAAGAATCAGGACCTTGGGGAATAAAATACCAGGAACTGAACCCACTTCATTGAGACTGTTGCAAGAAAAGTACCATGTTCTTTTTATCACATGCTCCCAGGAGATATTCTATACTGTAGCAAGCACCCTCAAAGAAAAATACAAGGCCTTATGGAGGCCTTTCTTCACAAAAAAAACCTGGCAGGAGCTGCCTCCTTACAAGCATGTCTGGTAGAATAGGCTAACACAAACCCCTTTCTTTTCATCTTAGAATCCTTATGTAATTTTAGCAGAAAATCTGCAAAAGTCAGTAAAAATAACTTTGATATTGTCCTATTTTTTAAATGTCATACTCAAAAATAAAAAAGGGAAATCATCCTTGCTATAAGGCACGAAGGGAACAATCACTCTCTTTAAAATGTTCCATGTTAATTCCTAAACTCAAAACAGGAATGCACAAAGTCTTCTTTCCCCCTTATTCAACGATCATGTATTAGGTCCCTACTTGTAAGGCACTGTGCCTGGAGCCAGGAGTATTAAGGCAAAAAAATATCATGTTTACCCTCAAAGAGTTTATATTCCAATGTCAGGGCAGGGGCAGCAGTAATACAATATACAGAGGTAAATGCATGTAAGATAGGATATGATTAAAGAATCTATCAACACACATTTATTAAACCCCTGCATGACAGGAACATGGAATACAAAGTCAAGAAAAGAAAGGAAATAATCCTCACTTTCAAGAAGTTTACATTCTATCATGGAAAACAAAACACACACACACAGAGCAATTAAAGAAGACCAGCACTAGCAGTTGGAGACATTAAGAAAGGGAAGAAAGCAGAACCAGGAGAATATTTACACAACAATAACATGGTAGAGAAAAACAATTTTGAAAAATTTTAGAATCCTTTTGATCCGTGATAAACCGAATGTTTAAAAGAATGAACACGCCATTCACCTTACGCTAAAGATGTAATGAACTAACATGTAGAGAGAGACATAGATTGGAGGGATGCTCCCTCTATATGAGCTTTGAGATCTCAGCAGCTTCTATGGATTTAATGACCAAATCGATGTTGAGGATTCTCAAGTCTACCTTTCATAGCCCAAACTCTGTTGACCTCCAATCTCACCTTTCCAACAGACATTCAGGCATCTCAAATTTAAACCCAATATATCTCCTCTCTTTTAATTACTTCCTATTTATCCTGTGTTAGCTGGATTTGCATATATTTGTTTGCATGCTGTCTCTTTCTCTTTAGATTCACTCAAGAAGAAAACTCCTTGAGGTCAGGGACTGTCTTTTTCCTGTTTTTTGTACATAGCACAGCGCCAGGCACAGAGCTAGCACTTAATAAATGTTTGTTTTTAAATTAAGCATACATCCAATATGAGAATTATATCAATTATAACATTTTTTATTTGTTTTGCTAGTTAGAAGGGGGTAGTTGGGAGAGAAAACAAATGCTTGTTCGTGTTGCTGTGTTTGGTTTGTCATTTTTCAGACATGTCTGACACTTTGTGACCCCTTTCAGTGTTTTCTTGCCAAAGATACTGGAGTGGTTTGCCATTTCCTTTTTCAGATCATTTTATAGATCAGTGGTTCTCAACCTGTGGGTTGCGACCCTTTTGGGGGTCGAACAACCCTTTCACAGGGGTCACAGGGGTCACCTAAGACCATCGGAAAACAGATATTTCCAATGGTCTTAGGAACTGAGACACCGCTCCTCTATCCATCTGCAGGCAGCTCTGCCCACATGCAGATACATCCACATAAGAGTATTAAAGGGTCACAACATTAGGAAGGTTGAGAACCATTGTTATAGATGAAGAAACTGAGATAAACAGGGTTAAGTGACTTGCCTACTGAATTTGAACTCAGGTCTTTCTGACTCCGGGCCCAGCACTCTATCCACCCAGCTGCCACAAATGCTTGCTAATTAATTTTTAAAATGTACAATGTAATGGACAACCAAAGGAACAGCATCTACTTTCTATTTACATAAAATATTAAACTGTCATTGCAGGTCTTTCAATATTTCATATTGTACCAAACTTATTGTGATATTCATAACAATTACATATTATTGTAATGCTGTGATGCAGGTTGTTCCAAGGGGGCCTATCCTAAATGTTTTGATCCACTCAATATTATCAGATGATGGCATCCTGATGTCTTAGAAGCTATTGTGAAAACCTAAGTTGAAAGGGAGACTTGCCAATTAATCTATAGCTAAAAGTACACCACCAGCTTTCGTCTTTACAGAAGACATTCTGCTATTTTTTTTATGCAATCCTTTAACTACTATATGGCTTCTGGTGCATATATCTTTATTCTAATTCTCGAAAAGAATGGCATGGACAGCCTTATCTTGCATGTACTAGGTTTCAAGTTGTTGTATATTGGATGGGTGACAAAAACGGTACAATAGCATGAAGAACTAACATCATATACTAGCATAGCATCACTGAATCTCAAAGTTGGAAGGAAATTCAGAGACCACTTTGTCCATCCCATGCTTGTGCAGGACTTTCTTCTGTAACATCCCCAAGAAATGGTTTTCCATCTCCTGCCCAAAATATGCCAATGATTGGAAACCACCCCCACCCCTGCTGCAGGTGGGCAGGAGAGATTTTGTTTGTTTTGTTTGTTTGTTTTTCTTTGCTTTGTATTCACAGCACTTAGCCAAGTGCCTGGCACACAGCAGTAGGTACTTAATTGATGATGATGACAATTTCACACCACTCATAGACATCACTAAAGTTTAGGAAAGTTCTCCCTTACACTGAGCTCCATGTTGCCTCTGCAGATTCTACTTTTTGCTT
>CM053591.1:176093531-176121110 GCA_028646515.1 Pseudochirops corinnae
AAATGATATGTTTGATTAAAGTGAGATTGTTAACCCATTTTGAGTTGCTTTCCTTTAGAAAAGCAGATCTAAGAACCTGTGCTAGTAGCTGCCCTAGGCATGCTAGGGTGCTTACTGTTACACAAGGCTTTATGCTAAGTGTTCTTGTCATATATTTTGTTGAGGATACAAATACAAGAAACAGATAACTAATCCCTGCCCTTAAGAACCTTACATTCTAATGGGGGAACATAGAGAGAGTCAAAGTCAGAGCATGGAAGAGGTACTTTAAGGCATCATGAAGTTCCAGGGTGGGAAGGCAGGAGACACATGGTAGTAAATTCCATAGAGTCAGAAGCACAGTTAGGAGAGGAACACATTAAAGTTAAATTAATAGTTAAATAATTAATGACAAAATTGAACCACCAGACATAATACCAGCTATCACAGCAGCAATAAGAATAAGAGCGGGCAGGCTGGAATTCACTAGGGAGTTATAGAAGAAGACCTGGCCATGGGATTAGATGACCCGGGGCTCTAGTCCTCAAGTTGATGTTAACTCAGATTTGGGTTAAGTCTCCAACATCTCTTGACTTCAGTCCATTCTTTCCTCCATACAAAGAGGACAATGAGATTCATGGGGCTGGTAGGCTCATCCATAATTGCACAATATAATTGAATTGATCAATCAACAAGGATATATAAGGTGCCTAACGTGTGCCAGGAACATGTGCTAGATGCTGTAGAGACAAAGACAAAAGTGCAATCATGCTTGCCCTCACTGGACTTATGTTCTAAAGAGGGAGACGCATGGGTATGTAGTTAGTTCTAAAATGCAAACGATATCAAAGGTCTCCTTCTGAAGGAAGACAGCAGAAGCAGGGAGGAGCAAGGAAGGCCTCATATGGAAGGTGGAATCATAGCAGATACCAGGGATTCCAAGTGACTGAGGTGAGGAGGGAGTCCATGAAACTTGACCTTAGAAGAGAAGGTTCTATGGTATTACAGGGCTTATTATCCTTGGTTTATAGATGAGGGAACTGAGTGAGGCTAAGAGAGAATATATAATGTGTCCTAGATCAGAGAGTAAATATTGAGGGTGGTGGTAGGGGTGTGGAATTTGAACCTGGTGCTCCCTGACTACAAGTGCATTCCTGAGAACCATATCATTGACTTATTGAGAGAGAAACACTATACACACATACATACAGATATGTGTGTATGTATATGTCTATATGTGTGTATATGTGTACAGATGTATACGTATGTAGGTATGTGTTTATATATGTATATATACATATATGGTGCTTTATAAAATCAAAAACATTATCATTCCTCCTCTTCTTTCTCTTCTTCCTCCTCTTCCTTTTCTCCTCTTCTTCCTCTGCCTTCTCCATCTCTCAAATTCTTCTTCTTCTCCCTCCTCTTCCTTTTCTTTTCTTTCTTCTCCTCTTCCTTCTCTTCCATCTCTTCTCCCCATCTCTCCTCCTCTTCTCTCCTTCTCTCTAATTGTTCCTTCTTCTTTCCTTCTCCTTCTCTTTTCCCCTTCTCCTCTTCCTTCTCTGCTTCCTCTTCCTCTTTCTTTTCTTCCTCTTCCTCTTCTTCCTCCTCCTTCTCCTTCTTTGCTCACTGAATAGAGCATTTGGAATCAAGAAGTTGTAAGTCCAGATCTGACCCAAGAAACTTACTAATTGTGTGACCCTGGGCAGATCACTTAACCTCTGTTTGAGTCAGTTTCCCCACTGGTAAAACAAGGATAATAATAGTACATACCTTACAGGGTTGTTGTGAAGATCAAATGAGGTAATTTTAATACACTGAGCACAGTGCCCAGCACATGGAAAGTAGGGAGGAATGAGAGCAACCTTATAATTCATCTCATTCTGTGATGAGAACTATTTAAATTTAAAATTTGTTTGCAGTTCACATTATGCATTTAGTCTCAGAAAATGGTAATTCAAGGAAATTCAAAGAAGGAAAGTTTTTTTTTTCCTTTGGCACCCCACAGTTATGTCATGAAGAAAATATTCAGCAACTTAATTTTAAACTCTTCAATGAGGTCCAGAAGGTTTGTCTTATTTCATCTCAAAGAGGTTGTCTTAGATTTCAGCTTTGTACACATGAAACTAGATAGATTGAAAACTGAAAAATTCTGTCAAAAAAAGAGATGCATTAAGGTACAGATGTTTTATCTGATCAGTATACAGAACTTTCCTGTGAAGCCCTCCCCCACTCCATGCTCACCTCAAATGAAAATCTAGAACTCATCTGTAATTTAGAGATCTGAGATCCAGAAAGAGGTTAAGTTACTTGGGGTCTCACCATTAGTATGTGTCAGAGACAGAATTTAAAATTTCTTCTGCCTTCAAGGCCAACCCTCTACACACTACAACAACATCTTTATTAATAAATAGTTGAATGTTAGGCACTGTGTAGAAAAATTATCCAAATTTTCTTTTTCTTTCTTCCTTTCTTCCTTCCTTGCTTTCTTTCTTCCTTTCTTTCCTCCTTTCTTTTCTTGTCTTTCCTTCCTCCTTCCTTCTTTCTTTCTTTCTTTCTTTCCTTTCTCTCTCTCTCTCTCTCTTCCTTCCTTCCTTTCTTTCTTCTTTCCTTCCTCCCTCTGTCCTTCCCTCCCTCCCTTCCTTCCTTCTTTCTTTCCTTCCTTCTTTTCTCCTTCCTTTCTCCCTTCCTTCCTTCCTTCATTCCTTCCTTCCTTCTTTCTTTCTCTTTCCCTCTTTCCCTTCCTTTCTTTCTTCCTTCCTTCCTTCTCTTCCCTCTTTCCTTCCTTCCTCAGATTGGAACTTTCCGTATAGATGTCTACTATCATTTGTACATTAATTTTCCAGTTCTTGGAGAGCAAGGACTATCTTCCCTTTCTTTGTATCCCCAGCATTTAGCACAATGCTTGGCACATATTGGGCACTTAACAAATGGTGATTGACTGCTTGATCAGTTGACTTAGAGTCAGGTTCAATTAAAAGTTTAGTCTCTTGAAAATGCTTGAATATGTAGCCTCGGATTAGATTCATTTTTGTCAGATTAGGTATTTGAACAAAGGCCTTCTAAAAAAGAAATTTCAATTTAAGAACTATTTATGTATTTACTGTAATTCTCTTCATCTGGTATGTATGTAATTATAGCATTAGAGCATTTAATTACAGCCAGTGTTGGTGAAGCATGGTAAGTAAGTTAAGTGCGTGCTGTAAAAGTCTGCTGCTAAAAATGGTAGACAATGGGAAGAGGGTCATTCTCTTGTAGGACTATTATTTTCAAAATATAGACAATGTATTTAATCAGCATCCATCTTAAAAGACTCTTCTTGTGTTTTGAGGGGAGAAGGGGGTGGGCTGGATCAGTCAATGGTCTTGAGACCCTTTCTGTTCTCATTCATGTCCTTCATGGCAGTGAGCGATTGGAGCTGCCAGTCTCCAGAGCAAATTGTCTCTCCCAAGTTTTCCTTCCTTTTTCCTAGGGCTATAACCTATTGATAATTTAACTAACATGCATCTATTCAGCACCTTCTATGTGCCTAGGACTGGGATTCCAAAGACAAAAACAAAGAAGCCTCTGCCCCAGTTTGCTTATCTCTAAAATAGGGGAATGTTGATACCATTGATCTTACAGAATTGTTGTAAAGAAAGTTCTTAGTCAAATTTAAAGCTCTAGAGATGTGTAAATTGGATCACCTCCCCATCCTGCCCTAATGATGTTTTTTCTCATATTAATATTGTTATTAGGTGTACCTAAGTGGAGCAATGCATAGAGCACTGGATTTGGAATCAAGAAGACTCATCTTCATGAGTTCAAATCTAGCCTCAGACACTGACTTGCTGTGGGATGCTAGGCAAGTCAGTTAAGCCTGTTTGCCTCAGTTTCCTCAGCTATAAAATGAGCTTAAGAAGGAAGGAAACAGCAAACCATTCCACTATCTTTGCCAAGAAAACCCTAAATGGGGTCACAAAGAGTTGGACCTCACTGAAACGACTAAACAACGACAATATTATTATTAGTCATATTTTTAGTGGAGTTCATGTAGAAATGGTCCACTGACAAATCACTGTCCTGTCATCATTCTACTATGTTTAATATTCAGCAGACTGTCTCAGAAATATAATGGAATGAAAATCTTGGGCTGAAAACTCCTTCTTGCACTGAGAGCACCTCCAGGACAAATGCCAAAACAGACCAGAAGGAGAACATAGACTTAATCCTGTTTTTTCTTTTTTTCCCTTTTTTGGAGGGGGTAAGGCAAGGCAATTGGGGTTAAGTGACTTGCCCAAGGTCACATGGCTAGTCAGTGTTAAGGGTCTGAGGCCAGATTTGAACTCAGGTCTTCCTGACTTCAGGGCTGGTGCTCTATTCACTGCACCACCTAGCCTCCCCTTTAATCCTGTTTTTAATCTTCCTTGCATATGACATTCTATCTCTGGCCTCCATGTCTTTGCACCCATTGTCACCAATGCCTGGAAGACTTTCCCTCCTCACCTCTATCTCTTGGCTTCTCTCACCTCCAAGTTAAATCCCACCTTCTGCAAGCCTTTCCCCATCTCCTTCTTTCATCCCCGGCCAAATCTCTTGACACTACCATCCTTCTGAAATTACTTTGCATCTTCTTTGTGAGTGTGTGTGTGTGTGTGTGTGTGTGTGCGCGTGCATGCGTGTATGTGTGTAAAATGTGTGCATAGTTGTTTTCATGTTGTATCCCCCAATTAGAATGTAAACTTCTTGAGGGCAGGGAATATTTTCCCCTTTCTTTGTATTCCTATTGCTTAGCCTGGCACATCTGGCACATGAGAGATTATTAATAAGTGCTTGTTGATAATGGTGATGATCCCCTTCTCATATAGTTTAGTGTGGTTTTTCCCCCACTAGGTCTTTATATTTTTAAGAATTCTTCATTCCACATAGAGTATTCAGGAGAATGACATCTATTAAAATGTTAACTACATGAAGACGGAGCTTTCCCTAGAGAGGAGAGCAAAGGAGCAGTGGTAGAATTACCAGAGATGTGTATTCCCTTCAGAGTCTTGTACATTTCTGAGCCTCTACAGAATGGCCACTGGGACCAGAGAAAGGTGATGAGGAAGACCTAAGGATGGTGGCCATGAGAGTAACACAATAAGCAACCTCATACTCCTATTGACCTCCATGTTCTATAGAAATTTTGATCTACCTCCAACCATTTGACCCTCATAGGGCCTTGTGAAGTAGGTACCAGTACTATTGTCATTTTACAGCAGAGGAAACTGAGGCTCAGAGACAGTGTGTGCCCAGGTTCCCATATAAACAAGGAAACTGAGGCTCAGAGACCCTGTGTGCCCATGTTCCCATGCCTAGCAAGCATCTGAGACATTATTTTGAACGTAAGACTTCCTGACTCCAAGTTCATCAGGCAGGAGCTGTAATCCCTATCCTGAACCCTCATTTTCTCTTTCTTGAGTCACAATCTTACTGTCTTTGCCAACTATCCCAATCACTAGTGTCAATAGTGACTGGAATAGTTTGTGTATATGTATGTATTATGCACACACATTTGTATATATATGCATGTATTATGTATACACATATAGCCACTTATGTATATGCACATAGATATGTATTTATGAGATTCATACAAATATATGTATTATAGGGATAAACAGTATATAATTATGTATATATATATATATATATATATATATATAGAGAGAGAGAGAGAGAGAGAGAGAGAGAGAGAGAGAGAGAGAGAGAGAGAAAGAGACACACAAATGTGTGGGGGGAGGGAGGGAGGAGAAGAAAGAGACTCTCCACCCTTTATTCAAATGTAAGCTCACTGAGAGCATTGACTGTTACCGGTTTGCATTCTCATTCCTAGACCTTAGTACAGTGCTGCTCGATTCATCAGAAGCACTTACCAAAAGCTATCCATTCATTCACTATTGCAGGCTCCATGACTCTGCTATGGGTCCCATGTCCTTTAGGGTGACCTTTCTTTCTCATTCTGTGTTAGTGGAGTCATGGAACTTCCTATTCTTTATCCTGACAAATCTATAAAAGCTCAAGGGCATAAACATGCGTTTTTACTAATAAATGAAGGCGTATTAGACAAAATGACAAAACACACAAAAAGACTCTCTGGGAGATGGATGGAGCTATGAATCAGGATTTCAGTCTTTGGGCTAAAATCCAGTGTATGGTAGAGTGTCAAACATTACTGAACACACGTTTCTGTTTTCACCCCAGTGATGAACAAAGCTAGTCCAACTCCTAGCCCCAGGTAGTTCTGGGCTGCTGCCAATTCCAGGTCTGCTGGAACACTAATTGCTTCCAGAACTTGTTTACTATTGTTAGTTCCAAGCATGGGCTCCCAACTGGCCCCTCTAGCTCTCGCCTGTGTTGTGTTTGTGATCTGCAGCCGTACTACCCCTGGGCATTCTTCACTCATCCTAAGATCCTCACTATAGAGCAGGAAGGCAACTAACTTTCTGGCCTTTTAGTTAAACCCCCTCATTTTCTAATTAAGGAGAATGAGACCAAGGAGATTTAATGACTTGCTGAGAGTTATTGAGGTAGTTACTGTCAGAGATGGCATTTGAACCAAGGAGGACTGGCTCTGGGGCCAGTTTTCCTTCCGCAGTCCCATGATTCCTAGTCCCCTGTCTCAGATCGGCACTTTTCTTTTCATGCCTCAAAGATTCTTCATCCAGTTCTTAGGCCATCCTGCCCTGATCTTGGAGTTCTCTCCTCTATTCACCTCTACAAGCACCTCTGTGGCTCCAAGTTCCTGGATCTATCCATCATCCTGACTTCCTTCTCAGTGTTCTGTTGTCCGAGTCGGATTCTTTAGCCAGTTAGTCAACAAGTATACATTAATTAAGTACTTACTATATGACATGCACTCTGCTAATTGCTGGAGAGATAAAGAAAGGCAAAAACATGGATTCCATCTCAAGGAGCCCATATTTTCATAGGGAAAGCAACATGTAAATAACGATGTATGTATAAGATATATGCAGTACAAATAGAAGGTATTCAGAGGGGAAAGGTATAAGCAATGGTAGGGGCAGGGGGAGAATGCTAGGAAAGGTTTCCTATAGATTAGATCTGAATCTTAAAGGAAGCCAGGAAAGCTAAGATGCAATGATAAGGAGGGTGAGTATCACAGCCATGGAGGACAGCTGGTAACAAGGCAAGGAATTGGGAGGTGGAGTGGGTTTGTGTTTGAGGAACAGCTAGATGGCAGGTGTGTGAAAAGTGGGAGAGTGGAATCACAGGAAAAGGCCTACTCGTGAAGGGCCTTAAAAGCCTAACAGAGAATTTCTATTTGATCCTCAAAATAATGGAGTTCAACTGGAACTTATTGAGTAAGGGGTGACATGGTTAGAATTACGCTTTAGGAAGACCACTTCAGCAGCTGAGTAGATTGAATTGGACTGGGGAGAGAGTTCAGGCAGGGAGACTAAGGGGGAGACTAAAGAAATAATCAAGGACTGAGATTCTAAAGGCCTGCGACAGCGTAGTTGGTTTGTAAGCAAAGAGAGGAGGCCTATACCAGGGATGTCACAAAGGTAGAAGCTGCAAGAAAGCAACAGATTGGCTACATGAGGGGATTGGATATTTGGAGGAAGAGACTGATTAAGATTGGTCTGGCAATTGAGGCAATTAAAATTGCCTCCTTCTCCTTAACCCTAGTCTCTCTTATTTTTAATCCCTGGATACCATCCACATTTCTTCCTCAGTGTTCTGTGTTCAATTTATATTCACTGGAAAAAAAAATTAAGGCTACTTCTCCCATTCCAGAAGCCCATCTTTTTCTTTTGCTATAACTTCTCATCTAGCATGTCTCCTTACTTGTGCCATGATCTCATGGCATTCACCCGGGTTGTTCAATCTAGCACCTCAGTAGGCATCTCTCTATTTCAAAACCCATACTCTTTTGGGCTGCCTGTTAGCTTTGTATTTGTTTTTTGTTGGAAGCAAAACCTCAGCTCTGAGATGACTGACCTGTCTTGCATCTCTTTGAGGAGACAGGAGCTGAGATAACCAGTTCCATCTGCATCTCCAGGTGCCCTTCTCTAAACTTTCTTCACTGAGCTGGGGCTTTTCCTATGGTCTTTTAATTTGGGTCCTATATAGTGCTTGAACTATTTAATATAATTAAACAATCTCACCCATGATTCTTAGCAGGAGTCAGAAGAGGGGCATTCTGTCTGAGGGCCTGCTATCTTTGAGGACACAGGCCTCATTCTCTGCTGCCTTTTGTGCACATACCTTGACTCTTGCCTAGGGTATCCTCCTGTCCATTGCTACAGTATCCTTGCCATTCCATCCTGCTGCTCTTTGAGTGGAGAGACAGGTTGTACATGAATAACCTGAAATTGGACTGCCTAAAGAAAGGAATAAAAACTTTAAAGTCCTCTGCAATCATAATTGTTGCTACATTTTATTTTTATGTCTCTTCCTCTCAAAAAGCCATGAACTGGTCATTCTGGAAGGGAGAAGGTGCTTAGGTGCCCATGGGTAGCATTGTCAAAATGTTCTTAATGGCCTTTTAAGCTCTTAACTCTTAAGCTTTAATAATTTAGGTTGGAGTTAGGATAGAAACAACTTAGAAATGGCACATAAAGGTAATACATACATCTCTTAACTTCTCGGAGCTGGTATTTTCTAGCCACAGGTCACAATTTACCTTCTGATTGAAAGAAGCCCTTGTTTTGCGTTTGAAATTTGTTAAGAATATATAGTAGTGATTTGTGATGTCATCCTGGACTTGTATATGTGTTTTAAATAACTTATCCCTTTTTTCTACCCTACTTAAAGTCTAAATTTAATAAAATTTTAACATTAATCACATATCTTTCATTTTGATCCTACTTTCATTTATGAAAATATTTTTCACCCCATTCGCTACCAAATAAGCCATCTCTTATTACAAATAATTTCTTTGAAAAGAGATAAAAAAAAGTTCAGCAAAACTAACCAACACATAAAGATGATTTGACAGTATATGTGGTATTACACACCCATATTCCCCCACCTTCATGAAGAGAGGAGATACTTTTTCTCAACTCCTCTCTAGGGCCAAGCCTGACTGCTATCACAGCTTTCAGCTCCTTCTGTTTTTATTGTCGCTGCTGCCACAGTCTCTGTTTACCTTTCTGTTGTCACTATGTAAATTGTGTTCTTGGTTCTGTTCATCTATCTCTTTATCAGTCCATAGAACTCTTCCCATCCCCTAAATTCTCTCCGCGCGGCATGTTTTTATGGCGCAGTCATGTCCTCCTGCATCCAGGTGCCACTCTGTATTTAGCTATTCTCCAATTAGCTGACGTTTGCCCAAGTTATGGAAGTTTCAAAGTTCAAAATAACTTGATGACAATCCTCTAGAGAAACATGCATATTTATTCTCGGATTTCCCTGCTTCAAAATGGATTGCTTCATTCTTTGTAGTTATATCATAGTACCTAGTACGTAACAGGTGCTTAACAAATATTTGTTATTGTTTGGTTGCTCTGAGATTTTTTCCCTCTCCCTCTCCCCCTTTTCTCTCCTTCTCCTTTTCCCTCTCTCTGTCCATCTTTCTGTCCCTCCCCCTTTCCTTTTCCCTCTCCCTCTCCCTCTCCTTCTCTCTTTCCTTCTCCTTCTCCTTCCCCCTCCCCCTCTCCCTCATCTTCCTCTCTCTCCATTAATATAGATGGAAATTTCTGTTGCATCTGTAAATAGTTGTTGTGCTAAGTGACTATCCCCCTAACAATACCATTTGGTGGCCAAACTTCCAGTGATGGACAGCTTTTAAAGAATTATATGTATGTAATTACATGTATGCCTTCAAAGGGTCGATGAAGAATGTATTGATTAGGAGATAATGAGTTTAGTTGCTATCTTTGTGTATGTGTGTATTTGTGCATGTGTGTAAGGAAAACCCTGTTAGTAATGTAAACTAGCAACCATTCTGTAATCTATTATACTCCTGAAGAGTTTTTTAAAACCCTAGGAAGGTTAGTGACTTGTCCAGGGCCACACAACCTACCTATGTCAGATGTGTGTAGAAAGATAGCTCAGACTTTTGATTCCATTGATATAGGGGATGCTTGCTACCAAAAGCAGATTAGTGGCTGTTGTGTGACTGATAGGCATAGAGAATTGCTTGGTGATAGAGAGGTTAACCAATTTCCCCAGGATCACATAGCCAGTGTGTGTCAAAGACCACACTCAAACCCAGAACTTAATGGGTCCCCTCATCCCTTCTACCACCCTGACTCCTGGTTTCTGCTAATACTAACATTCTATTATTTTGCATGTGCAAGTATATAGAGAATTCAGTCTTTTAAAAATATAAATGTTTGATTCAAGTTTTAAAGTAAAATGAGTTTTCAGTAAAGTGTAAAATCTGTGAAAATTATGCTTGAGGATATGTATACTTTGGGTTCCTTTAGACTGAGTTCTTGCACTTCTATTATTTAGTGGGAGAGTCTCAGTGCTAGAAGATAACTTAGAGATCATCTACTCTAAAATTCTTTTGATTCTTCTTTTAATATCTAAGGAAACTGAGGTTTGGACCTATGAAGTGACAAAGGCAAATATCAGTCCTAGCTGGCACTCCAGTCTAAATCTTCATCTCCTTTTATCAATGACTAGAAAGAGAGGCCAGAGGCACCGACTACCCAGAGACCTGCTTGTGCCCCCAGCTCTCCTCCCACATAGCGGCTGTGAGGCCCAAGGCAAGGCATTCAAATTCTTTTCATGTGAAGTTATTCATCTTGAAAGTAAAATGACCTTCTAGCCACTCAGTCAATACACATTTATGAAGAGCCTACTATGTGTGAGCCACTGTGCTCAGCCCCAGAGATACAAAAAAGCGGTAGAAAACAGTCTTGGCTCTTAAAAAGCTTAGCATTGAATGGGGAAGAGAACAGTCACACAAATATATACAAAGCAAGTAATATATATATACAGGATGAATAGGACATAATTAAGCAAAGGAAAGGACTAAAAGGGGGCGAAAGGTTTCTAGTGGAAGATGGCATTTTAGTTGGGATTTAAAGGTATCCAGGAAAGCTGGTAGGTAGAGATGAAGATGGAGAGCATTCCAGGCATGGGTACAGCCAGAGAAAATGTCTGGGGCTGAGCAAAAGAACGTGTTATTTGGGCAGCTAGGTGGCACAGTGGATAGAGTGTTGTGCCTGGAGTCTGGAAGGCTCATTTTCCTAAGTTCAGTTCCAGCCTCAGATACTTAATAGTTGTATGACTCTGGGCAAGTCACTTAACCCTGTTTGCCTGTTTCCTCATCTGTAAAATGACCTGGAGAAGGAAATGGCAAACCACTCTAGTATCTTTGCCAAGAAAACCACAAACGGGATCAGAGTCAGACATGACTGAAAGCAACACCACATATGAGAGTATGTGGTATGGAGTAAGATGTAAGAAACTTGAAAAGGTAGGAGGGGGGTATGTTATGAAGGGTTATGTATGCCAGGAAACATATTTCATATTTGACCCTGAAGATGATAGGGAGCCACTGGAGTTTATAAAGGAAGAGTGACATGGTTAGACCTGTGATTTAGGAAAATCATTTCAGTGAATGAATGGATGGTAGTTTGCAGTGGGGAGAGATTTGAGGCAGGCCGACCTGCCAGCAGGCTGCTGAGGCGACAGTCTATACCTGCTAACTTTCACATTCTTAGGGGATTGTGGTGACCATAGAACGGCCATGTGTATCGAAATAGGTCTTACTCAAGTGAAGATGGCCTCAGTCCTCATAGCCTCCAGGCCTGCTTATGATACAACCTGGCTGTGTGATCCTGGGCATGTCTCTTGACTTCTTAATGTTTTAGGCAGCTCTTAAATTGTAGAATCTAGACAATGAGCCTTTATGAAACACTTACCATGTTCCAGGCACTCTGCTAAATGCCAGGGAAACAAAGAAAGACAAAAACAGTCGCTACCCTCAAGGAGCTCACAGTCTACTGGGGAAGGCAGCAGGCACACAATTACTGTGGACTGTGGCTCAGAGGAAGGAGACAGAGCCATAGATGGGAAGTCAGAAGGCCAGGGTTTGAGTGTGAATTTCGTCCTTTACTAGCTCTATGATCTTGGTCAAGGTGCTTAGTTTTCTGTGTGCTAGTTTTCCCATCTCTGAAACAAGATGAATCACACTTATGTCATTTTCCTCATAGCTCATTGTGAGGACCAATATGAAAAAATGTATGGAAAATTCTTTGTGGCCCTAATGCACTCTGGGACTAGTGGGCACCATTTAACTGTACGAAGCCTTCTAACCCAGAAGAAGATATTCTTAGGAGGAAACTCAATGGGCGGTTATTGGGATCATGGATTTAGTTTTGGAAGGGACATTAGAGGCCGTGTAGCCCAGCCCCCTAATTTTACAGAATAGGAAACTGAGGCCCATGATTATTATGAATTGCCCAAAATCACAAAGGTAATGAAGAGCAGAGATGAGATTTGAAGTCATATCCTCTTACTCTAAATTCAGTGCCCATTCAAATTCAGATTTGAAGTCATATCCTCTTACTCTAAATTCAGTGCCCGTTCCTCTTTACTTCATCAACCGGCTATTGTGACCTGCTTTAATGTATTTATCAACTCCTGGGAGTAGATTCATGATCTTACTGGTGTGGGTTGTTTTTAATACATGTGCCCCCAAACAGACAAATGGATCCATTCACGGGTAATTTATATCCACATCCTTACCATAAGACCATCAAAAAGTCCATCCCACATTCTTTTAATATACATGTTTGGGTTACATGACCTCAAAAAAGATTTGGTCCCTTAAAAGTGAATGGCAGACAAAATTGACTAGAATTTTTGTCATTCAATATATAGTCTTCAATAGACACAATTTGAGTTGTAGTTTCAATCCATTCAGAGAGGCAGCTTAGGATAGTTCCTTGAAGAGAAAATTGGAACAATGTTGGTTTAAAACTCATATTCCCTATGTGGTGGTAGGCAGGTGCCTTAAACCTCAGTTTCCTATCTATAAAATGACCTGTATTACCTACTTCTCAAGATCATTGCGAGGCTCAAAAAAAGCTATGCATGCTTGTATGTATGTGAGCATGTATGTATGCATGTATGTGTGTATTTACATATTTCAAAAATTATGTAAATCACAGCTTCTATTCCTTCAAATATTTTGTGATTGCATCTAGTGTGCAGAGCACTGTTAGACCCTATAAGGTTAAAAGAAAATGTACAAAGACATAGACCCTGCCCTCAGAGAGTTCATGTCCTAATATTCTGCCTGAATTACAACATTCTTCCTAAATTACAAGAAGTAATCTTTCTGTTGGGGACCATGTAGATGTCAAATCAGTTCAAATGAAAATCACAAACTGAATTAATGAGAGGATGTTTTGGGGAAAATGTAAATGAAGACAATACTGCTTTTCACTTAACAAGCATTTTAACCAGTCTTGAAATGCTCCTGAAATATGCCCTATCCACGATGGAATAAAGCATCCCAGGAATGAGCATAATCTATGTGTAAGCTGTGTTGCTAGAGCCCCTTGCTGCTCTCTACCATCTAGCTCCATGACCTACCTTCCCTTTCACCTTGGGGGCCCCAGACTCATGTCTGATGAATGTTCTCCATATCTTGTCTAGACCCAGACCCAATATGATCCTTTTGACAACTTTCTCCCAAAGTGCTGCTTGTCTCCCTTTCCTGGCATCTCTTCTCACCTCCCTCCCCATTTTGACTTCTAACTTTCAAAACAATAATCAAAATCACTGCATTCTTTTCCTAGGAAAGATGAGTCAGCAAATAGTACCATTTCCTGTTGTAGCTTCCCAGAGTGAAACATTCTTTTCCTGATTCCATTCTTTTATATGCATTATTTTCCCCTATTACAATATAATTTCCTTGAAGATAGGAAATGTTTTGTTTTCTGTAGTTGCATTCTTTTTACTTAGTGCCTGGGACATAGTAAGACATTAATTAATACTTTTCATTCATTTATTCATTCATTCATCCATTCATTCACTTCTTTTGTTGTGTTATGAAGAAACGGATTGATGAATTGCATATATCTATTGTCAAAATACTTCATAGGATATCTGAACAAATCCCTTAAAAGCCCATAAATGCATTGCATTGCAATGCATAAATGCATTGAATATAACCGTGCCCTACTCTACTCTAAATCTGCCATATTCCTGAATCCTGCCAAAATTCCTGAATTTTGGGTCCACTATTAATTTCATTGGTTCTATTTTAAACCTAAGTAGCTACTGTTCTGAACCATCAATGGTCCAGAGACCAATAGATTTGTGGCCTTATACTGAACACCTACTTCTAAAAGAAACAAGACGCAAACTGCAACTGGAATATAGCCAGGCAAATTGGAATAACGGTGTTCAGCACCTGAGAGAGGATCCCTGCCCTCTGGATCTAAGCAAAGTCTTTGGAACTCAAATATGAAAAATATCCTAATGGGCTGGGGATCTCATTTATGGGTACTTCTTCCACTGGTAGGACTCCTAGTCTATCCATGGCTACCCATTATGTAGCACTCTTGTGCATGTGGACCCAAAGATTCACCTCCAATGAGCTGAGAGCCTTCCTTCCTTTCTCTTGATACTACAAAGAAACTGATGGAACAGTCAGGGCCAGTGGGTGCTATGAGTTGATTTGACTATACCACCAGACCCTTGTCATCTTTTACACATGTGCTTCATGGATAGCATCTTTTACATTGCTTTTCTTTTTCAAGTGTGCACATGTATGCGTGTGTGTGTGTGTGTTTACATACTACAACCTGCTTTACCACCTTATTGCCTTTTGCTGAATCCAATTTCAATTCTTTGAAATGAATCGATGAATGAAAAAAAAATGACTTAGCACTGACCAGGTGTCAGACACTATAAAGACTGTCATGTACCGTGACTTGTGGTCATTCAATATTACCAGAAAAATACTGGTATTAAAAATCTTTTAAACTTTTGTTTTAAGGAGAAATTGTAGTTATCAAAAGGGGTTTTTAAAAATTTTTACATTTTCCAAAGGCTATCTGCTTCTCTTTCCTCTTTAATTCTGGGTCTGACTCATTGGTCATTTGTATTATGTAATCATCATGATCTGTCTGTCTCTCTGTCTATCTATCTATTATCTTTCTAGCTATATTTCTATCAAACATGTATCACCCATTTAGATATGTTTCTATTTGACTTTTTTCTGTCTAGATATATATGCACTGCCTTCTCTTTCAGCTATATAGATACATTTCTCTCTAGCATTCATCCCTATCTAGATCTATCTTCATCTTCTCTCCATCTAGTCATATCATCCATCTTGATGCATCTTTGTCTATCTTCTATCTAGATATATTTCTTTCCACTCATCATCTATCTACATAAACCTCTATCAAGATACATTTTTCTTCGCCATCTTTCTTTAATATTCTTCTATCAGCCTATCATCTGTACAGACAACATGATATGATGCAGAGGTGCCAAACTTCTCTGGAGTGTAAAACTCTGAAGTATGACTACAACCAGATTAAAATATAATTGGGAAATGTTTAACAAAATAAAAAAATACAATACAACATAGGTAATGTTGATTTGTAGTTTTCTAGGTCAATATGCTGCAGCAGGGATCTATTTGGGTTTGACGCCACTGGTATAGTATATAAAGAGCTGGCTTCAAATGTGAGAGGACCTAATTTCTAGTCCTGCCTCAGACACATAGTCTTCTTGTGACCCTGGGAAAGTCACTTAGACTCTAAGTGCTCTATCCCACTGTCTAAAACTAAAGGTCACACAGAAGAAGTTAGCTGTCATTGAAAGAGAGTGTTCCCTCTTTTCAAAGTTCCCCAAACCAATGATATCATATATCTAGTCTCTATCCTTAGCTATCATCTATATAAATATATGTGCATATATAAATACATACATAGTAAGGATCTATATATATCTCCCAACTCTATATGTTGTCCATCCCCATGCACATCAGTAGCTCTGGGTTTGGCCACCAAAGTCACAGATTAATATAATGATTAATTATACATTAATATAATGACTAAGCATCCAATACATTGGTGCTTCATTCACATACCATTCTCCAGGAATTAGCCCTTCCCTGTAAGGAGAACTTGCAGATAACTAAAAATATCATTTTATGTGCCAAACCTTTTTTAAAATTTTAATCATTTTGGATGATTTTTCTTCTCAAGAATATTGCACACATCCCTGCCTGAGAGGCATTTTGGAGCATTATTCTTTACATAACAAAAAACAGATGCGATATGGTGGAGAGAGGCCCCTTTCACACCTACATTTGAATACTGCTGTAACGGAACCTATCAGGCAATGGAAATCAGAACACATTTTGGTACTCTCTGCTAAGCCATCACTACCTCTTTATGGCACACTGCCCCTGAAAGTGAAGACAATTTGAAAGCCAACATCAGAACCCTTAACTAAGAAGTAAGAGTGCTGAGTCTCTGACAGATAGAACCTGGACTGTGTTGCTGGGGCCCTCTGGACTATGTGCCTGCCAACAGCCCCAACTCTTGGCCACAAGCCTAGGCTAGTTGCTGCCAGCCTTATCACTTCTCTGTGGACTTTATATTTTAATAAAAATACCAAAAATGCATTGATATAGTCAGAACAGAGCATTAGACTCCCTGGTTCTGGTGAAGGAACTTTAATCAGTCCTTTAAATTTTAAAGGTCCTGTACCTCTTTTCTTCCCTAATGTTTTTTCTGGAGCTGCTAGCTCCCTCTATGTATTCCTTATCTTTGGCGTGTTGGGGGTAGGGGTTGGTTTTATATATATATAGATCCTTACTATGTATGTATTTATATATGCACATATATTTATATAGGTGATAGCTAAGGATAGAGACTACTAACCTACTAACCTAACAACTAACTGTTGTTAAAATAGCCCAGTTGGCTACAGAGATCTATAGGTAACATCATGTGAGTGGGATTTCGTCCCATGGTGTCCATGCCATGTGGGAGCATACTCTCTCCCTGCACGTCATAGATCAGATGATGCTATGACAGTGGGTCCCCTCTCTTAGGCTGTCTTCTTTTCCAACCTCACCCTGGAAGTGAAACCTAGAACATTATAGGAAACCCACTACCCGCTCCTGGCACAAATGTACTTGTGGTGGAACAGTTATTTGTGCCACCAGTTCTGTCTCCCCATTTCCTTCTTTCCCTCTGTTTCTTGCACTTGGATTTTTCTTTGGGATGTTTCTATTTATACTTGCACCATACCACACAGTACCACACCACATAATATCACACACGACCCTCAATTTGCCCTAGGTGTAGTTTTGGTTGTTTGTATCCAATTGTGGCATTGAATCTTCATGTATGGTTTCACTAGGGGTTCCACACTGACTTGTTTCATTCCTACCCTGGGTTAGACAACATAAATCTCATAAAAATCCACCATCACAGACTATAAGAACATAAGATCAAGAGCTAAAAGTGACCTTTGAGGTCTGGTCCAGTGATATCAAATTCCAACAGAAATTGATCCCAGCAGGAACATATTGACTAAGAAAACCACAAATTGTTGTTTTTATTTATTTTGTAAACATTTCCCAATGATATTTTCATCTGGTTGCAGCTAATCAGGAGGGACTTTGAGTTTGACATTGCTGATCTAGTCCAATCCCTTCCTTTTAAAGATGAACATTCTGAGGTCTGGAGGTTCAGTGATATCTCCAAGGTCACAAGATCCAATAATTAAACTCAAGACCTCTTCATTCCTATCACCTACATCATGACCTAAAAATGCATATGTCACAGGGCAGCTGGGTGGTGCAATGGATACAGCACTAGTCCTGGAGTCAGGACCTGAGTTCAAATCTGATCTCAGACACTTACTAACCATGTGACCCTAAAATCTGAATATCACTTAAGCATCTAGAAATCACTTAACCCCAGTTACCTCTCTCCCCAGAAAAGAAATTCATATGTCACCTGACAGGGCCCTTTGTTCTTGCCCCCTTCCATGAGCTTGACTAGCACCTACTTTCTGTAGAGGGACAGGAGGGAGGATGAGACTCAGGGAGGACATATTTTTAAGGGGGATGAGGGCAAGGCAGCTCCCAACCCTGAGTGATGGTGGTAGGGGTGTAGTTTAAGACACTGACAATCCAGATCTGGTAGAGTGCCACAGTGATATGAAGTGTGACAGGACCAAGGGGGCAGAGTATCAGTGCTCATTCACCTGCATGGATGAATTTTTTTACTCTTGGCTGCTAGTTGGAAAGCACTGGAAAATTGGCAAGAGAAGACAATGTTCTGTGGAAGCAGGAGAATTGTATTCAAACTGGCATCTAAAAAGCTTAGGACTTCAGAGTTTTGACTCTTTCTCTCATTCCTTTTATTTCTAAATGGTACACTAGAAAGAAGTGTGCCATCAACCTGTGTGCCTTTCTGTCTGTCACACAGACATAAAAATGATTTTCTGTTTCTTTGTCCCAACTAGATTGCAGTCCCATTCTGACATCATCCTTCTACCTTCTCTACAGCTTAGGGAAAGGGGGGATGGAGAAGAAACTGAGAGAAAGAGGGAAAATATAATAGTGAAATAGGGGGAAGAATGAAAAAGACAGAAAAATTGGGTGTAGCCAAGAAGGAGAGAAAGATTAAGCATCAAGAGAATTGAGTTATAATTCTCTTAGTACATTGGAGGCATCATGATGTCATAAGATCATGGCTTCAGAGTAGTAAGTGAGAAAGTTCCTGGACTTGGACTGAGGAAGAGAAAGTTCGAATCTCACCACAGAAACTTGCTAGCTGCAAGGGTCTGGTCAGATAACTCAAGCTTTCAGAGGAAAGTTAGGATGGGGCCAGATATGAGGATAGTCAAATATCAAAAATAAATAATTTACATTTGAGTCTAGAAATAATTGGAAACATTTATTAAACACCAACTATATGCTGAGTACTTGGCTAGGCATTAGGGATAAAAAGATGAAGATAAAAAATAACTTTTGCCCTCAATATCCAACTAACAGGAAATAATCTAAGTCAAGATAACATATTGATAAATAAATTCAATATAATGGGAAGGGTAGGGGGATAGTTAGGACCTGAGCGTATCAGAAAATGACTCTTTTAATAGGTGTCATTTGAACTGATACTTGAAGAATGTCAGAGATTTAAAAAAATGTTGAAAATAAAACATAATTGAAGGTTTTCTAATTTTAAGCAAAGTTGACTCTTAAAATTGAGTTGAAGCAGTAGGGATAGTGTAAGGGCAGAGTGGAAGAAGACTTGAGCAAGGGCATGAAACAGGGATCAAAGAGGGAAGAATAAGAGGCATCAAAGCCCAACCTTGCTTCCTTTTCCATTTTCCCAATGACCTCTCTTTGTCAAGGAGACTTCTGGAGAGTTTGAGAAAAAAAATATTACACAGGAAATAGGGAGATGGCAATTGTCAAGGTAGCAAAAATATTCCACTAAATGCAAAAGGCTTTAAAAATAGTTTGCTAGACATTGCAGGCACAGAGATGAAAACCGAACAGACCCTGCCCTCAAGGAATTGGCATCCTACAGCCTTGAAGATGATTCTGCAGAACGCTTATAAGACTAGCACATAATTCTAGGAGTTAATAACTGGTATTTTTTTATCTGCTCCCTCTAGCTAACAAGTCTTTGGACAACCAGTAGTTTGGTACAGTTTCTAAATCTACTCTTATAATATACCATGTGGGCATCTTAGTTTCCTCCCCTGGTCAGAAATATGGAATGAGAGAGGAAAGAAATAATCATAGAGCATAAATATAGAACTGGAAATAGTCCAGTCTTAGAGGTCATCCAGTCTAAAGTCTCTTTTATTTTCAGATAAAGAATCTGAGGCTCAGAGAGGGGCAGTGATTTGCCCAAAGTCACAGAGATAGCAAATTAAAAAGCTAATATTTGAGCCCAGGTCCTTTGACTCCAAATCCATCACTCTAATGCAAGTAAGAAACTTGTATCATCAATCAGCCCTACAGTAAAGAGTTTGAATCCAAAGACTTTGGGTCAAATCTTGTCTGTGTGATGGTAGAAAGGTCACAGACTCTGAGAAATAACTCTCTGAACCTCCATTTCTTCATCTTTAAATGAGAGGGGAAGTCTAGATCATCTCAAATGTCTGTCTCTCCCAGCTTTAAATCTATAATCTGTAGTGATTTTTCTCAGATTGTATGAATTAAATGGTTGTTATACTATGATCCTGTCATTTTACTATGAAATTGACAATAAAGCCCTGAGAAAACTTGAAGAGCACAGATACTAGCCATCTTCAAATATCTGGTGATGCTCTTGTGGAAGATGAGTAGAATTCTCCTTCTTAGATTGAGAGGATACAGCTAGATAGAGCTAGATAGGTAGATGAAAGGAAAGAGGGCAAGTTTTGGCTTCATTTTAGGAAAACCTTCAGAGCAAGTAGAGCAATCCCAAATTGGGATGGATTGATCAGGCAATAGTTAGTCTCCCTTCTGTGGGGGTCTTCTAGTAGAGTTTGGATGCTTATTTGTTGGATATTTTATAGGTTTCCTTTTTTGGGTAAAGTTTGGACTATAAAATGACCGAGGCACCTTGTAATACTAAAGTTCTATGGTTATGACTTCTAGGATTCCTTCCAGATCTTTTTATGAGATTTTGATTTTATCTTTCCATTTTTCCTCATAGCATCTTACATTTGGATTTGGAAGGGATCTTAGAAGTGACTGAGTCCAACTCACCTGTTTTATAGATAAGGAAACCCAAAGCCCAGAGATTTCTCAGGGTCATACAGTTCGTAAGAAAGTGAGGTCTTACTGACTCCAAGTCCAGCCTTCTCTCTTTAATGCCATGCTGTCTCTTATTTTTGGTGAGTTTACCATATCTCCAGCCCAACTACACTATTTGCCCTTCCTCAACCATTCCTGGCACTTTTCTTTCTGTGTTCTTGTGTCTATTCTATGGGTCCAACTTCTATCTATTCTTCAAGGTTCTGCTTAGATCTAGATCTTCTAGCTGAAACCTAACTTGGAGAACTCAATCTCAAGTGATCTTACTCTCAAAATTCTTATTGCACTTGTCTATTCTATCAAACCTTGTACCAGAGCTACATTTATACTTTCGATAAGACTATCAACTCCTCAAGATCAGGTACCATAATTTATTGTTCTTATCCACCAAAGGGACCATATTCCTCATTCCACATCTGCCATCATTGGCCTAACATGATACTGTACATCTTCCAGACACTCAGTCAATGTTTTTGAATGAATAAATAAATCTCCAAAGGTTACTTGATTTGTAGTTAAATGGGTTCAAATTCCATCAATGTCCCATATTAACTTGTTAGACTTAGACAAATCACCTCACCTCTATGGGCCTCAAATTCCTTATCTGTAAAATAAAGATGTTGTATTAGATCAGGGTTTCTTAACTTTGTGTCAAGGATCGCTTTGGCAGTGTGAAGATGAAATATCAGATGAAATATACAGGATAAGAAGGAAGATCAATTATATTGAAATAGTTACCAAATTTTTCTTTAATTCTAGGACCCCAAGTTAAGAACCCTTGAAGATTATTTCTAAGGCCCCTTTAAGTTGTAATTTTATCATTTTATGGCTTTCAATGACTCCTTTCTGTCTCTAAATGTATGATCCTAAGCAGTAGGGAAAATCCTACAATCTTAAAAATACAGACATACAAAAGAGGGCTGTCTGTGCATCTTTTCCGTGGAAAGCTCTGTCTTTCCAAGGACAAAATGAGTAAGGTAGATAATACCTTTCTCATTAAAAAGGGCCACTCACTGCCATAGTCTGGATGAGTGTAATTGCCACTGACAACCAGAGATTGAGCGATGTGTACAAGGCCAATTGCTCATACTCGGCCTGTTTTTTTTCCATCTATTTATTTCTGCACATTTAGAACTATGTTTATTTGCATGAGCCTTGGAGTGGGCCAGACCTGATTTAAAGTGGTCAAAAGAAGCATCTGACTAAGGAGTGCAGATGGGATTTTGCAGATGAGTCTAGGACTCTTAGTTGGAGAATATTAGACACAGCAAAGCCTTGGAGGGATATAGAGAATACAAAACATGGAAGCGGAAATTGGAAAGTACCCAAGGAATATCTGTCAAGAGTAGTTGATGGTGGGATGCTCAAATGGGCCTTTTGGTTCAGACTAAATTTAGGAGAGAGCAGAGAGCATCTCATGGAAAGAGAGGAATGTGGCAAATTAGCTTTGGATTTGGAATTGAGAAACCTGCTACTTCCTGTGTGATCTCGTTAAGTCATATAACTAATAAGTGTATTAAATGCCAATTTTGGTCTTACTCTCTAGAGCAGCAGTTCTCAACCTGTGGGTCACGACCCCTTTGGGGGTCGAATGACCCTTTCACAGGGGTCATAGGGATCACCTAAGACCATTGGAAAACATATATTTCTGATGGTCTTAGGAACCGAGACACGGCTTCTCTATTCGTCTCCAGGCGGGTCTGCCACTTGCAGATACACCCACATATGAGTATTAAAGGGTCGTGGCATTAGGAAAGTTGAGAACCACTGCTTTAGAGTTACTAATACAAAAAATGAAACATCCCCTGCCCTCAAGGAGCTTGCCTTCTAATAGTTTTATCGGAATTTTTAACCTTCTTTAGTGTCAAGGATCCTTTTGGCAAACTGGTGAAGACTATGGCTCCCTTCTCAGAATGATATTTTTAAATTAATGAGAGAAATTTCTTAGGATTTCAGAGGAAACTAGTTATATTTCTTTACAGTATGGCTGTATAGAAAATACTTTCTTTATAAGCCTGAAATGCAGATGAAATAGGAATTGTTGCTGTTATTGTACAGATGCCTATATTCATTCCAGCATTTCCTTAAAATAAAATAATTATACAATTGCTAAGTAAGCCTCAGCACAGAGAAGACTAAAGTGAATAATCCCAGATCTCTTGCCAAATTACAGACTATTTTGGAAAGCAAAATTTATCCTTTTGGGCTATGCAACTCAGGAATCCTTTAGGGCCCTAAATGTTCTGAAAGAACATAACTTCTGGATGTACCAAAGCCCCAAGAGGAAGAATCTGCTTCATAAAGATACTGGTTTATGACCACTGTCAAACAAAGCATACCTTGATCCTGCCAAATTCTATTCTTTAGTAAGGTCAATCAGATAGACATGTACCTAGGGCTGCACAGTGAGAACTTTGTACCAGAATGCTGAAATTTAGAAGACATTGGAAATGGTCCTTCAGATGTGGGAATAACTGGAGTTACTAACCAACTATCCAAAGTTATTATTTAAAATAGGAAACTTGCTGATGCTCCCAAACCAGGTTATCTAATCTTCTTCACCCTCAAACCCACTTTTCGCTCACTTCATGGCAGACCAGCCGTTCTATTCACTGGTAATTTTTTTTTGCCCTCTTTTTGGAGGGGGGGGAAGGCAGGACAATTGGAGTTAAGTGACTTGCCCAAGGTCACACAGCTAGTAAGTGTTAAGTGGCTAAGGCTGTTTTTGAACTCAGGTCCTCCTGACTCTAGAACTGGTGCTCTATTCACTCAGCCACCTAGCGGCTCCCACTGGTAATTCTTTACCATTTACCTCATCTCAACTCATCTTAAAAAGTTGAGGGTATATGTCATACTTTTTTCCTTGCCCATTTTTGTGAAGCTTGTGACAGGCACAAAACCACTAGTTATGTCTCTGCAATTAGATACCTTTTTATTTCTTTCAATGTACACTGTTTATAGTATCTACCTGTTGTTACTTTCTATTCCTGAAATGGCTACCTTTTGGTGATGGGTAAGTGGTCTGTTTATTGTCAGTCTCTATATGCTCTGAGAGCATCCTTGATGAGAGGAGGTGGCCCCCTATGCAGGTAAGTTAGAGCATAATCACTGACATTTAAAAATAAACCCAGTATTTAAATTACCCAGTAGGCAATGATAACATTCCTGAAAAAAGGCCTCAAGGAAATGGCAATGAAGAGAATCCATTAACAAAATGCTGTGGAAAATAAAAAAAAAAATATGAGAGAAAGAGGACATACAACTTTTAGTGTCTCTGGAACCATATGGAACGTCTGCCAACATTTGGATATAATTAATCAATCAAGCAACAAAGACATGTTTCTTGAGCACTTACTCTGTTCCAGATATTGTATTAGATGATGCTGATAGTACAGACATAAAGGAGACTGCTCCTTCAAGGAACTACATTTTACCATACTGGGAAAGCAACAATGACCCTCTGTCCTGACATCCCTTGTGATAGGGAAACCCTGGCACCATGATGGATGGCTAGATATTTGGACTAGGATTTAGAGGCCTAGTTTTGATAATAATTTCTCTCACCTCCAGGGATCCATTATGAGTTTCAGATCCCTCATTTTTAAATAAAGGCATAGAATCAAATGACATCTAAGTTAATTTCAAGATCAAAAGTCCTATGATACTTTGGAGGAGTGAAATCATAGAAAAAATGGGCTGAGGGGCAAGGGAATTGAATGATTGGCTTCAGTCAAGGAATAGACATCATTTTCCTTCACTTCTGTGTCCTTCCTTGGTTTCCGCATGTGTAAAATGCCCCTCTAGTTCTGAATTCCCTTTCCTTGGATCATGTGGCTACAACAAGGGTTAAATTCTCTCTGCCTTTTTTGATGCCTATTTCACTGACTCACCAGCCAGCATTCTAGAAGGGAGTATGAGTTGACGACTTCATTTCATGCATGGATTTAATGTAGCATGAGCTTGTCTCATTTGTTGCAACAGTTTAAACGCCATCTTTAATGTTTTGCTTTCATGCTATGACTTTTTTCCCCTTCTTCCCTTATTCCAAAAAGAAAAAAAAGAAACTTGCAGTGAAATGTTCCCCAGTTTCTAGAATGATTGAGGGGATAGGGTTTCTTTAGTTTTTACATAAAAAGATGTCTAATGATGATTTTAATGCGTTAACCGACGTTTCATGTTGGTTGATCTGAGGCAGATCTACCAACAGACAATTTTTTGCCATTTATAATTCTAACCAGGTATAAATTTACAATGAAATTGTACTCTGCAGTGATGAGAAACAATAATATGGTAGTTTTCGTGTGGCTAATTAGTTTGCATTTATATATTTTGTTGATATATTGAGATCAATGTTAACTTTTCTAAAAAAGTTTATGAGTGATGGAATGAATTTGTGTGTGAAATAGGGAACTACATTAAGATTTAAAAAAAAACAACCAACATTATATAGGTTTTTTGTACCATGGTTTCTGTAGGAAACTCATGAGGTTGGTAGTATGGTTCATACACACTCTCAGTAAAATCTGTCTGAGCCCTTCAGCTCTAAACAGATATAACACTGTTAGGTGTATAGTAAGACTTACTGAGTCAGATCTGAAGCTCCTGACTTTCTCTACTCGTAGAGGTTGATTTTTTAAAAGTGGAGCAGATTCCACAGCTCATGCAGTTAGTCTATTTTGTTGAAAAAGTGGTAGGTGGCCAAAGTTAGAAATATTGAAGGCATCAGGCTAGTGACATCAAAAACGTCCCTTAAATTTTAAAATCTGGTTTTTCTAGTCTCCTAGGTAGTTAGGCAAGGGGTGGGGGCAAGGGGGAAGGATGTTGAAGATTTACATGTGATGCCTACTATGTCACTATAAGTCTTGTTATCTACATATATTAATGAATAGCCATAAACTGTTATCCATTCGACCTTGCTGTATCAGAAGATATGGTCCATTTCTTTGAATATGGTTGCTGTAAAAAATGTGTTTGTCAGGCAGTCAGTGGACAATCCTTCATTACATTCTGATTATGTTCTAAACACTACACTAGGTTCTGGAAATGTAAAGAAAAGCAAAAAAAAAAATAGTCTCTGCCTTTAAAAAGCTCATATTCTAATGGAGAAGACAACATTGGAAAAAATTGTACATGCAAGATATTTACATTGTAAATGGAAAGTAATGTCAGAGGGAAGTGCCTAATAATGTCAGTACCGGGAAAGGCCTCTGAGAGGAGGAAAGAGATGAGGTTAATCTTGAAGGAAGCTGGAGACGCCAGGAGTCAGCGATAAGAGATAAGGAAGAGCATTGATGGCATGGGGAGCCACGCTTGGCACAGTGCCTGGCACATAAATGTGTATCGATTGGTCGACTGGCCAATGAAAAGGTCTGGCAACTTTAGATTGAGTGCCACATACAAGGAATAACAAAAAGGCTGTGAATGCGATCTCTGAACCTCACCATTGTCCCTCTCAACAGATCACAGAATCATAGATGGAAAGCAGGAAAGAGCCTGGCAGTTGCTCCAGAGGTGGGCAACCTGTGGCCTCAAGCTCACATGTAACCCTCTAGATCCTCAGATGCTGCCCATTGACTGAATCCAAACTTCATAGGAAAAATCTTGTTAATAAAAGGATTTGTTTTATAAAACTTGGGCTCAGTCAAAAAGCTGCACCCAATGACCTAGAAGGTCACATGTGGCCTCTAGGCTTCAGACTCCCCACCCTTGGAATAGATTTCAAAGCTTTTGTTTATGCTTTGGATCCACAGTATTTTCTCCTTGCAATTGTTTAAAAGAGGGGTCAGTATATTGTGGCCTGCTGGCCGAATATGGCCTACCAACTGTTATTTTATGGTCAGGGAACTAAGAATGGCTTTTATACTTTTTGATCAAGTATTATTGTATTTAAAATCCATTCTTAACTCAGGGCTGTCCCAAAACAGGTAGTAATCTGGCCCAAGGGCAATAGTTTGTTGACCTTAGGTCTGAACTTCAGTCTTTTTTGTACCTCATGATTATTTTTTTTAAACAATGCTTATTTGAATTAACATATTCAAATTCATGAAATATTCCTGACTCTCATTGTACCACGCTAGCCTTCTTACTTAATGCTGCTGAAGGGTATGAGTAGTAGGTTCAAAGGTATATACAACTGTCCCCATTTTACTTGAAAATGTGGAGTTACCAGGCTGGATTTAGAATATTCCAGCATTAACTAGTTGAGTTTGTATGCACGTTACATAAGTAATAATGAATAGCTGATATGGCCCCATTTCACAGTTATCTAGGGAAAAATGTCAGTTCAAACAGCTCTTTTGTTTTTTTCCCCTTCAATCTGGAAAGCTTTGGTAATTTCAGCTATTTCCTTTACCAATGCATACTGCAACCCCTCCATGCCCTAACATGACCTTTATGAGATCCTTTGACCCAGAAGTCCATAGCATAGTATCCCAACTTCTGCTGATGAACTTGTACCAGTCATTAAAAAATAAGTTTGCTATCAGTCACCAGATTCATTGATAAAGATGTTCCATTATGGTACAGGACCTTTCTAATAGTCTATAGTACTAGACATACTTCCATAGTGTCTATCATTGATAAAATACTTCCATATGTTATATAATGGCATAACTATGAGAAGCCAGGATCACGTCTAGGACATGGTGAGAAGTTGGACTTAGAGACCCAAGGTATGTACCCTGTACAATGACATATGTATGACTGAACCCAATATCATTGGATTTCATAAAAGAAACACAGTCTATGAAAGAAAGGTAAAGATATTAAAAACAAAAGAAACCATCAATTTGTTTTTAATGCCATTTAAATAGTTCCTTGACTACTTATTAATTGGAGTCATCACTTCCTTATTT
>CM053591.1:176121610-176228877 GCA_028646515.1 Pseudochirops corinnae
ATGTGACCACATTCAGCCTATTAAGGAACAGAGTATACTTTCAAATATCCAAGGGTCCTCAGAGTCACGTAGCCACTTCAGCAAAGGGCCTAGGGGCAGGGAAGATCTTTAGATTCCCATAACACCTTGAACAAGGTGACACCTCACAGAATACTTGTGTGCTGATTTACAAATCATAATTAAGCAGCAAATAACACACCACTATATTCTAATCTATGGTATGAAATGCAGTGCTTCAGTCCCTCAAGTGCCTGGTTTCTTTTTTCAAAAGTTATTCACCTTAGATGAAAATGACTACTCTGGGGGCAACAGATACTGACACGTTGATGGTAGACCTGAACACTAGTACAAACATTTTGAAGTGAAATGTAGCAGATTCACTCAGTGATGCAGCAATTCATACCTTTTGACCCAATAATTCCTTTGCTAGGATTCTATTGTCAAAACATATATGTGTGAATAAGTATATGTGTATGCATGTAGATGTGTATATATACCCCCACACACACAGAGAGATACACACACACACACACACACACACACACACACACACACATATATTCAGAGAATCCCGTATTAAGAACTCTTGCTATAGAGTTACAAGCTATGGATGGACCCGGGAGCAGAAGAGCTGTATTATAATTTCACCTCTATTTCTTTCCACACAGATGGCCTTGGTCATCTCTGCTCTCTGAGCCTCATTTTCTCACCAATGAAATGAAAAAGGAGCTGGAGTACACAATCTTGGAGATCCTTATAGATCTAAATTCCATAGATTCTTATAGATCTAAACTGAGGTTAGAATTCATGTTTTTTTACCCACTGAACAATGACTCTTCTGAATTGTGAAACGTCTGAATACCTAGATGCCATTATATGGAGTATATCCATAATATATGGGCCTAAAAAGACATCTCGTTTAGCCTAATGAAAGTCACATGATGGGCCAAATAGTGAAGTACTATATATGTAATCAAATTTAATGATACATCAATAGATAGATAGTTAGATAGACAAACAGACAGATAGATAGAGTCCTTGGTAATGGCTCCCTTCTTCTAAGGGTCATTTGATACAAGGTAATGGCAAAGGGGAAAAGACTTTCTCTTGTAGTTCATCATAAGATCTTACTCACATGCTTTTGGTCTCTTTTCCATTCTTTTTTAAAGGATCACCTCCATTGTATCCTCTAGAATGAAACATTGGGGGAAAGAGAGAAGGCAGCCAAAGACTACTTCCCTGGAGGGGTCATTTTTAATAGCTACCAGCAGGCATAGATTCAGTGGAGCCTTGTTTCTGTATACAAGTCTGTGGGCAAGTGTTCTTAATGAGTTAAAGGAGTTTGGAAAAGGTGCAGCCTCCAGGAGGGGCAGGAGGAGTTTGATAAGAGCACTTGAAGAACCTGTGATTGATGGGTGTTAGTGATAAAAGCACATTGGGATGAAAAATGAGTATAATTTAGAACAGAATTTCAGACTGATAAAGAAGAGTCAAAATTTTCAAAGGATCCATTGGGGCTCTAAGT
The DNA here is from genome assembly GCA_028646515.1 of Pseudochirops corinnae. Taxonomy (NCBI): domain Eukaryota; kingdom Metazoa; phylum Chordata; class Mammalia; order Diprotodontia; family Pseudocheiridae; genus Pseudochirops; species Pseudochirops corinnae. Next base: position 176,123,136 of record CM053591.1, read on the forward strand.
ACAGAAATCACATCTGATCTGAATATCACATGCAGAGAAAAAAGAGCAGAGATAGCTTCTCTACCACCAAACCCTACCCACTTTAGACTTCCAAAGAGAAAGAAAAAGAGATGGAACAGGCAGAAGGTTGGGACAGGTATCCCAGCACCTGCTGAAAACAGATGGGGGAGAAGAAATTAAGTTATACCCTTCCCCCTAATTCTAATTAAAACACTAACTTAATCATTGCTTGTAATACAACATAAGGTAATTCAGCATTGTGAGAGGAAGATGATCAATTTAAATGGCATTAGTATTGGCTGATGTTAATGAATTCAGAATCAGTAAAAACAGCTTCTAGATCATGTGTTCTTAACCTTTTGGGGTCCTGGACCCCTTTGGCGTGCTCAAAAAGCCAGTGTGCTCTTTCTCATCACGACATAGTAAATGCTTAAAATACACAGGATTAAAAGGAAAACAATTCGATGGAAATAGTTCTCAACACATTTAAAAGACAAGCTAGTTCACAGACTTTAGGGTTGAGAACCTCAAATCTATATATTATCTTTAGGAGAGAAAAGATAACATAGTACAGAAGGAATACATACATACATATACACACACAAACATATGTATGTATACACACATGCACATACACACATATCTGTATTTAATATATAAACTAATCCTAAATATCTATTTGACAGTTGGCTCTTAATATGGAATAAAACCTTATTGTATAACGACATTGACTAAAGAGTGTTATGCATGTGAACACAGTTCCATTTTATGAGGTATGACTGTGACTTTTAAGGAAAACTTTTTAATTCCCTTAAAAACTCTAAAGAAACATGAGCTTGTACATAACCTGAACAAGAATGGGGTAACCACAATGGAGCACATTTCTACTCTTCTATGTAGTACCTGACATTACTGGTATGTGAATCCCTGAACTCAGAAGGGATTATGTGACTATCAATAACAAATTCCCCCTTCACTGTTATCTGAAGGGAAGGAAATGACCTGTAAGGGACAAGAAAACCAGTCAGTCCCCAAGCTACTTTTTAGGGACTCCTATCATTAATGAAGTAGACATTTTAAAAAAAATCTGAAGATAATACTAACTAAACATGCTATGGTAAGTCACAGAGTAAGAGTATAAAGCATAACAGATTATAACATAATTATTTAGCAATTATCATACATAGCATCAGATAAGGATGTGTAAAAAGATGTGAAGGTGAACAGGGATGAAAAGGGAAGACTGGAAGGAGGACAATTTCTACCACGGATTTGTTTTAGCTGTGTGGGGTTTTTATTTTACCCCCAAATTTTATCATATGAAAAGAAAGTCTATGAAAAATAAGAACAACTCAAACGATCTTTTAATTATCTGCTTCAGGACACTCTCGGCATCTGTCAGGAAACAACAGAGCGATTGATGCTGCTTCTTCTGAGCCTTTCGATCTCATTCATTTTAGAGCTCTGCATTTTATTTCTTAGCTATTCTGGCAGATGAGTCTTTAGCTTACTCTGTTCATGTATGTCTCCTCGATGAAATCAGATACTCCAATTTGGGTATAACCTGCATCATCTACCCAACAAGAAGATTCCCCATAACATTCCAGTTGCAACCTAGGGGAGAATAGAAGATACAGGGAATGCTATTCCTTGTGGGCGAGACTTTGAAAACCCAACTTCCAGAGCAGTTCCGATTTCTTCATCCACTCTGCCTGCCTCTATACAAACACAGTTCTTGCCTGTTCTGCTCAGATTCTCCACTGATATCTGTGATACATGTTTGTTGTACCCAGAGAATCTGAGAGATCAGAGATTTACAAACTACTGTTCTTCCAATCACTCTGATTTACCCTCTGCTTTCCTATGCTGGCATAGACTCAGTACAATCATAGTTGTACCCACACTAAGGAAAACTTGTTTTCCTATTCTTAAAAAAGTGACTTGTTTCATGGAAAAGCTCTTGAAATAAACCTACATTACATTGTGTAAAATAGTATTAAATGTAGCAGGAACATATGAAATCCTTACAAATCAACTAGAAACAAAAATGGAAGAAAGTACAAGAAATTATACCGAGGTTGCTCATGTAAATCCAAACTCCTATGAAATAATGAAGAAATGGGAGAAACAGGAAAGAGAACATCTAATCATTTCCAGAATAAGAACATCAAGGATAACACATGCTGTACTCATTTCGGAAGCATCAATGAAAACAAGGGACTACAAAACCCTACAGAAATGAAGACAATTGTAGATACATTTGTACACTGATTGATCTGTGTGCAGATGGCCCAACACTCTTACAGGCATTCACCCATTCTGGAATTTTTAGCCCCTCCACCAGGGGGTAGGCTTAGGACAAGCTTCAAGGAGAAGCATCAGGCAACCCACCCTTAAACATACTTCTTAAGACAAATTCAATTGTTTGTGTGTTGAGGGAGAGAAATAAGGATACAAAGCCTGGTGAAAGAAGGGACTTGTACACCAGACCTCCTGGCTAGCAATTCAAACAACATGAGGCTTCAATGGAAGACCCTAAAAGGGCTTGGGTAGGATGGGTAAGGCCAGTCATAGCTCACCTGGCATACCACTGCTCAGCTGGGTCACCAAGCTTAACTGCCTCTATGCAGCTGAAGTATGTCAGTATTCTCCGAATTTTGGTGCCCAGGAACAAAGTCAAAGTTATTCTACCCTCATGTGGGCTCTTCCAAAGGTCTAAGCTAGAGGAAATAGTAGTAATGTTCATTGGTTAATACTGTCATCTAATCAGCTCTGACAAATGTGCTGAGTGTATTTTGAAGCTCTTGGATAAAATGTATCATTGGATCATAGTTTTATATTTATAAGGAAACCCTAGATATTGTCCCATCTAAATCCCTCATTTGCGGAGTGAAGAAATTGATTTCCCTGGGGCACACAGCCAGTAAGTGTCAAAAGCAGAATTCAAACCAAGTTCTTCTTGACTCCAATTCCAGGGTATAACCCACTACATAATAGTGTCTGTTTTCCATTATCTTTGGGTTTTAACTACCCATGCTCTCTATTGGCCTTTACTAGAAACAGGCCATGTTTACACCAAAACTGCTTAAAATACCATCAAATACAGAGAAGTAACACAGAATAGGTTTCTAGAATAAAAAAGAATAATATAAGAAGGAAAGTAAGAAGGAAGGAAGAAAGGAAGGAAGGAAGGAAGGAAGGAAGGTAAGAAGGAAGAAAGGTAAGAAGGAAGGAAGGAAGGAAGGAAGGAAGGAAGGAAGGAAGGGAGGAAAGAAAGGAAGAAGGAAGGAAGAAAGATGGAAGGAAAGATTTACATGAGGATTGGGGGTGGCGGTGTAGAGATTATCCAGCCCAGCAATCTCTGCATAAACCATTGTAATTATCTCCATTTTGATCTCAATCCTTCCTTCTATTTAGCTAGGTCAGAGAGCCCTGAAGAGCCAAGAGAGTAATTAACACATGAATAAAACTATCACGGGAAAGATAAAAAGATATATGAGAAAAAAATGCAATTGGGACATGTTTTAAAAGAGGAGAAACCTTTTGGCATCAAAGGAGAACTTTACCAGTTAAGCAGAAAATAATTATATAGATACAGATGATAGAGATTTATATACATGTGTGCATGAATATGCTACATACTACGTATATATGTATAATGTGTATGTGTGTGTGTGTTTCTAAATATATATAATACAGCAATAGTCCTTTTAAGGAGACTTCTTCCATTTCGTACATAAGCAGGCATACATTTGCACAGATAATTTTCACCTGGCCATTTGGTCTTTTAAAAAAAGGAAAACTTGAAGGATAAAAACAAATTTGAATTAGCTGATTAGAGTTATGGTTTACTGAAAAAGTCTATTTTGACAGACAGTGTAAGTGATTTCATAAAAGAATCATGTGGGCAGTAATCAAGATGAGCTATTCATGTAGAGATACAGAGGAATATCCTGTGGAGTGCTTGAATGTCCCATTTTATCCCAGTAACGTGAAAAGAACTTGTAGAAAGCCAACAGTATTGTGGGGGTCCTTTCTGTGGCTAACTTCTGGACAGCTATGGACTAGGTTTGCCTAGACAGGATGGGTACCAATGGGTTAGATTTGCAAGAATCTCCACTTCTCTCAGGGAATTGGGGTCACATTGGAGTTTTCCAAAAAGACTTTTCACTGTATTACCTCAACTGACACGTATAATCATTCCTTTGAAGATGAAATTCTATACGATAATATGTGAATTTACTATAAAAAAAACTTAGAGAGTGCCCAGTATTCTTTCATGACCATCCAACTCTTCCTGAGGAGAGCTTTAACAGTCACTTCAGAAAAAAATAAGGGGACATTTTACTGAAGCTTGAAAGAAAGGATGCTATTATTCTCAGTCTGGAATGGGTGGTGTTTCTTTCATTCTTGAACTCCATTTATGCAGAAAATTAGACTGATACCATTCCTCCCATCTCCTTTGTTATAGCATAGTATCACAGAATGTGGAATGGCCCTCACACTGCCATCCAAGGATTAGAACAAGTATATAATGTTTTACACTTGTATATTTTGTGTACAGAAGTGACCTGGATTGTGGGTTTGCACTGATGAAAAATTGGAGGAGAAAAGGCTCAGGGGACCAGGGAAAAGGGGGGACAGGGACAAGAGCTTTCATCAGGTTTTGGAAAGGCTAACACATGAACATTATTTAGATTTGTTCTGCCAGGCTCCAGAGGGCAGGACTATAGACAATGGACAAAAGCTGCAGAGAGGCACAATTAGGTTTAATATAAGAAAACAATCCCGAAAAATTAGAACTAACTAACCATTGAACAAGTGGCCCTGGGAATCATCAAGTTTCTTCCTCATTAATGAGGGGTTTAAAAATGAAGGCTAGGTGATTAAATGTTGACTCTTTTGCAGAAGGGATTTTTGTTCAAATATGAGGTAAGAGTAGAAGGCTTCAAGGACATTTCCAAATACCATGGAAAGTCCAGTATCCTGAAATTCATGTCATTAAGAAGTTGTCCTCTCTGATGAAGATATATGACTTTGTCCATGCAAATGAAGGATGCTCACAGAATTATCTACTAGCACCAGCACATTATGGATTAAAGAAATAATTTGTAGAAAAGCTAATAACAAAGAATCTTCCAATTAGACTAAAACATCTCCTAAAGTTGTTTATAAGATGAAAGATCATGTTCTCTCCTTTGGGATCAGTCTTCATTTTTTGGGCCCTACTATCTTTCTTGATTTTATCCGTATGTATTTTTGCATAATATGCTCTATAATTATGTATTCTTTACCAGCATCTTTACTTATGACTGAGAATCAACATTGCAACGATAGGAGGCAAAAGTTGCTATGCTAATTACACATTCTTGATAAACTACATGATAATAGCTACAGCAAAAATGTATATTAGCAGAAAGCATGTAAATGATTACAGTTGTTCTCACTTGGGAAAAGTAAGAGACTTTATTGTGACTTATTCAAAACACTCTGTTTCTTCTTTCCTTATCTTCTTCAAAGGTACCATGATGCCAGCACTCAATTTGCATGTCCCATTGGAAGAAGATATATTGAACCACATTGTTGCGCATGCCACCATTATGATGAAATGTCTGAAGAAAAGGTGGCCAACCTCCAGCTTTTGGGTCAGCACAACAGAATAATCTGAACTGTCCCCAATGTTGTTTACAATAAAACATGACTTGAAGTAGCCAAGAGTTTGGAGAAGACTAGAACACAAAGACCAATACCTGAATATCAAACCTGGCAGAAATTTCTACATTCTTATGATTAAAGTATAATGAGCACATCAAGAATCTCCCACCCCAGCAGGTCTGCCTCTCCTATGGGTGATTTACAGAATAGGAAACTTTAAAAAACAAATGCAGTCTGGACAAGCCACATTCAGACATATTAAGTCTCTGCAAGACTGCAGCTGTGAATGTCTCCACTTGCACAATCTAACTAGAGGATGCTTTAAAGGTTGATTTAATTGTAGCTTCTGAATCATGTTATTTCCCATGTTTTAAGTTGTTGAACATAAATATACAAGTGTTAGAGTAATTTTGAAAATCTGCAAATGTTTGGGACGAAATCTGCAAGATCTCCACTTCTGCAGGGAATTGACAACGAGATTTAAATACTGTCTGAAGAAAAATACTACCTGACAACAGCAGTGGCCAAATTGCCATGGCGAAATATTTTAAACATTTCACTACTCTGTTAATGTGAGTTTACACAGGAGAAAGGAACTATGAGCAAACAGAAAACTGACTATTCGTTCTCACTCACTTTTTTGTAAAGGGATGAAAAGATGCTACAGGAAAGTTAGTACTCCTTGTGTAGAGAAAATATCCAGAGAACTAACATTTTCAGTCATTAAGAGATCTATGCTCCTGCTTCTTTGCCAATACACAAATATTTTCAGCATCCTTGAAACAAGCACGAGGCCAAGATATAGATGTTGCCCCTACCACCACCACCAGGAACCAAAGAGAGAGTCAATGATGCTTTAGAAGTTATCCTCTCTGCTATTCTCCTCTTCAGCCATCTCTCAACTCCTTGATGAGTTTCATTAAATACAAGATATCACCTAACCTTTCACTTCAGCATATCAGCAAATTATCCTTTGGATGTGTTATCTCCTTCTTCCTCTCCAAGCCTTTTTTCCCCCGTTTTTGGTTTCCACTTTTATACATACCTCCTTTTCTACAAATTTTCTTGCCGGGTTTTCTTGTACATTCCTTGGATATTCTTTTTACTGAAAAATGAATAGAAGACTAGAAAATAACATGGAGCTCCATCACAGACACTTGGAGCATGCAATACCGCTAGCTCACTTAAGTCTAAACTCCTGCATTTTTTTTTTTTGAGTGCGAAAGAGTACCCATTTCTTGTGCCTGCACATGCAAAATGGAGGAATGCTGATGCATCTTCCCTGAAGGCATTGAGTAGGAAATGGGAATTAAGAACCAATTTCTGCCTAAACACACGTGCTATGAGGAAAATAAAACAAGTGGAAACAGGGGAGAAAAAAATAAAACATATGCATACACACATGAACACACACAAATAAGCCACATGCACACATGGAAAATGCCTTCGTGCCAAAAACAGAAAGCCATGCTTGCTACCAGTATACATGAATTAATATTGTTAGAATTTAGAATAAGAATAATATTATATATATATATATATATATATTTTAAAGATCTTTCTGGTTGTTGTTTTTTTTTCCTTCAGTTAACTCACCATCCTCTGTTGGGACATAGATATTTAAATAGAGGCAGTCTTCACTCTGATCTTGTACATAGGAAGAAACTACATCCAAATTATTTGTAAACCAAACAGGGAGCATGACTTCTGGCAACCTGCCATCAATAATGTTCTGTGGACAAACAGGAGCAAACTGAGTGGCATTTCTGGTGTCCGACCAAGAGGATGGGGGCTCGGGAGGCTGAAAACGACGTTCCCCTGTGGGTGGGGCTGCATATGGAACCCCAAGAAACTGAATCACAGGCCCCAGAATTTCATTATTGAGTTCCTTCTTAACCCCTCTTATTTTGCCAAAGTTGGTCGTCACCAGTGGGTCAGCATCATCCAACTTTTGTGAAGACACGGCAGAGGCCTGAAGCAAACATCCAAAGATGCACAGGGCCAGTGTGGCATCTAATCCCCGTAGTACAAAATGTGCCATCCTTGCTTTCCATGCACAGTTCAGCCACATGGATCTTGGTGGGACCATGGTCCCACATGAGGTGTGGAGTTGACAAGGAAGTAATAGTATTTGTATCCACCTGTGAAAAATAAGACAACTGAAGAAGGAATGTTTCCTCAGGTTTCCAGGGGAGCCTGTCAGGATAATCTCAAAAAGCTTTTCAAACAGCAAGGATCTTCCATTGATTTCACATTTATTGGAACATTTTTACTTGGTGTTCTTTATCAAACCATGTCCCATTAGCCACTGGTGTTTCATTTTCCATAGCAGCAGTACAATGCGAGCAGCCATTTATTCTGGATTCCCCTCTGATCAATCAAATTCAGTTAGCAGCAGGTTGATATCCTGGAGAAAATGAAAATAAATCATTAGTATGTAGGAGCTAATATGGACAGAGAAGTAACTAGATGTTTTACAGGTCACTACATGGTCATTAATGGCAACAAAGATCGTGTACATAAATTTCTACAACAGCCCATTTCATATAAGATGAAACACTACTGATTATACTCTTTATAAATCTTCCAGCTAAATTTATAGAAATTTAAGTAGAAATGGGCTATAGTGAAACACTCTCGAAATTCACAATTCATACAATATCTCTTGCTAATGACTGAAACATTATAGGTTTCTCTGCCTTTGGCCTTCTCATTCTGCCTAGTCCAACAAATAGGCTGCAAAGATTGGAGAAGAAAACTCTTAGCAAGTATATATATGTGTGTGTGTGTATATAGATATAGATATAGATATAGATATAGATATACACACATATATATATATACATATATATATACATATATACATACACACACACACACACACACATAAATACATATATATAGAAGATTGACCACAAATGCTAAGAAACAGATCTGCACTTGGTCTGAGAAGCCATTATTCCTATAGAACTGAACTCCACAAAAGTAATAGAACATCAAGGAACCTGACCTGGCAAAAATGTCTTTGGAAAAGTTCAGTCCTTCTTTATCTCTGCTTCATAGAATCCTTACTTTCCTTCAACTCAGATATTATATTCCTGATTCCCCAAGTAGTTAAGAAATTCTGGAAATTCTTCTAGATAAAGATCAGAGATTAGAGCTGGAAGGGGCCCAAGAGGTCAGAGCCTAGCACTCCACCACCATCCCCAGACACATTGCAAACAAGGGCCATACAATTTAAGGGACTTGCCCGGGTTCACCTAGCTAGTATGTGTCCATGGAAAGGATTCAAACCCAAATCTTCCTATCTCCAAGTCCAGCACTCTAGCCATTATTCTTATATTTACTTATCTATAGACCCATTACTGTACCCCTCCCTCACTCCTACCCTGCCGGAAGAAGCTATGCTTTTTGAGGGCAGAGGGAGCATTTTCTTTGTCTTTCTGCCACCACAGAAAATGCTCTGCACATAGAAACCACTTGAGAAATGTTTGTTGAATTGAACTACAAGGAGAAGAGTTACTAAAACTTACCCATGCCTTACACATAGTAGGTTCTCAATATTTTTTTTGCCAAAATGGATTTTAGGTAAATATTAGAAATAAGCTCATTTAAGTATAGTTACATTTACTTTGTTACAGTCACTTAAGAGAGTTCCCTTTTGTATTTACACTTTGAAACCTGTTTCTTACCCAGTTTGCATTGTCAAGCAGAAGATCCTAAGATTCAGAGATTATGGGAATCTTAAGAATAACTCAGTAAAATTCCTTCATTTTACAGAATAGGAGACTGAGGCCTGAAGAGGACCCTTGTGGAAAGTCATATAAACTTTTCCCTTTCTCCTCTGACAACCCTATTTCTCACTTTAAACCATGTTTCCAAGAATGAAAAGTGTCAAAATGGCTGCAAAGGAGAAACGGAAGTTGATGAAAAAGTAAAAAGAAAGAGCAATGTAAGTCTTACTATCCATCAATAGCTTAGCTATGCCACAAAAGAGTTGCATTTCTTAGATCTCAGTAAATCCACAGCTTAAAAATAACATTGAGTCAAAGTGAATATTTTTTTAAATGCCAAATTCTAGTTCTATTTTTCTCTAATACAAAAGATTGCTACACAGTAAGCATAAGGCCTTTCTGAAGAAATCCTACCTAATTGCCCCATCTTTCATATTAATGTTAATCAAACATCTAACACTGTTTACACAGTTCATGTGTTTGAGTGCAACACAGAAGTCAACATAACATCCAGTGTGATACAATTCACAGTATAATCGCCGACTAACTGCAAAATAGCATGTAATTGGGGGAATTTGTCTTTCCTTGTACAAGCAACCTTTTAAAATGCTTACATTGGAAATAATATTGTTGGTTTGTATCAATGATGGTTTTATCCTGTCCTGTAATAGAAAGATTCCTGAAGAAATGCTGGGCTAGCAGTCAGGCTGCCCCGCAGTTAGTATTATTAAAATGTAGATTGTAAAGACTCCATGGGGCAGTGAGAGATTTGGCCCACGTGTGATGTTCCTTTAGCCTGGAACAATCCATCTTGGGAGATAAAAAAGGAGATAGATTCAGCTGTTCCAGAACTTTTGTGTGTTCATTCTCATAGTTTGGCTGGCCAAGTACATTAGCATATAAAGGACAGGCTGATCCCCATCTCTCTGTCACCTCAGAGTCCCAGCACTCACTGAAGATCTATCTACACAAGAACCTTTCCATTCAGGTGAAAGTCTATCATGGCTGAGGCTTCAGCAGAAATGTAGCTGGCCCTGATATGTAAGGCTTCACTCCCTTGGCCTATTACTTTTTTTTTTTTTAAGTAACAACTTGAGTAGATCTTAAGTAGGGAAAATGCTGAGCAGTCCTAAAATCACAATGATTGATTATTTACACCCTGATTCCATTTTAGGGTATGATGGCAGCTCTCCAATATGTTCCTTTTTGAGAATGCAAAGATCATTTTCTCCTTTGAACCTCAAGAACCCAAGATGATGGCTGGCCCATAGTAGGCACTTAACAAATATTTACTGATTGACTTTATACCTTTACAATTTGGTAACTGAGGAAATAACAAAATGTATAGCTAGACTGAGTCCTGGGTTTGAATCTTTCTTCTGACACATAGTAGCTGGGTTACATTTTGCAAATTACTTTAGTCTCATCAGATATCAAATAGTACTTAATAGCACCCATAACAATTTTTCTAAGACTATAAATTGCAGACCAGGCACTGATCTGCTTTCCTTATCAATGCTTCCCTTAGCATTGATCTGAACTTTCTTTATCAAGTGTTTCCTACACTAATGAAGTCACATATTTTACTCCCCCACCTGCACTTTGAGTATCATAAAAAATTCCCATAGTTTCATCCTTATAGTGTTGAAAGAAGGATCAAATGAGGATCAAAAAAGTCCAATCTTAAAACTCAATCCCACAAACATTTTTTTAAGTACCTATTATGTACATGGCACTAAGATGCCCTAAAGTCATACATTTAAATTATTTTTTAGTTAAATCAGTAAAACGCTCCAAGAGACTGTAAGTTTGAGAATAAGGGATTTTTAAATGTTGTCCTTATAATGCCTCATCCAGTAGTAAACATATAGTATAAACATTAAAAAATACTTGTTGAATTGTTGAACTGACTTTTCTACTTCATCATCCATGTAATGGGTTAAAATAAAAGGTTTGGGGTTTTACAAGCGTGATATTAGAAAATCACGAACAAAATATGCTTTATGTTAAAATTCTGCATAACTGAGGTGAATCATGGATCCCTTCAAATAGAATTTTTTCTCACATTCTAGAAGGATGTTAGAGTCCACTACAGCTGTTGGGAGAGACCTTATGTAATGGTAGAAAAATGGGCCCACATCATGGTATGATTCCCATGAGGTCATTTCTTCATCTGAAAATGTCAATCATACACTTGTACTATTTACTTTCTACAATTGTGTTAAGAAAAATGTTTTCAAAATCTTTTAAAAAAAACCTATGGGAATATCATTGCTGTTATAATTATTATTATTACATTTATTATTACAATACATTAAGGCCCATTTCTCCAGTGAGGTTTCACTCACTTTAGTCATTTTGCAATGCACCACAAGAGAAGCCAGACCTGTATAACGAATTCCCAAATAATTCCTTCTTCCCTCTTTCACCCTAGTTTTCTGAGTCAAACATGGAAAGATATTTGGTTAAAATTACATATTGGTATTGACATATCTAGCTATAAAGGCCCTCAAATGTGTTGTCAGCTTACCATGAATACATTTCGGAAGCTCTGACATATTAGCAAGCCAGTCACTGAGAAAGGTTTTAAGTTCCTTTGAAAAAAGATACTGCTTAAATATGGCTCACAACTGTCACTGAAACAAAGCTCTTTTAAATACTGTAGACAAATATCTTAAAGGATAAATAGAGATTTTTTTGTGCTCTTGCTTTGCAGTTCTATATGAGTATTGAGGTGGAAAGGAGAACAGAAGAGGGGATGGCCTAGAGACTCCAAAAACTCATATTCAATAATAATATTAAATTAGCCTCACTCAGGAGGTCAGCCAATTCCTATGGGCCTAAGGTAAGAGACAAGACTTTCAAGTCAGCCTTTCCAGTAGGTCAAGTGAACAGTTCTCCAATACATGTAACATAGAGGGGATAAACAAAGGGGATAAGACCAATTGTCTCTTCCCCTGACTCTAAAATTCCTTTTTTAGTGAACTTGGAGTTAAGTAATAAACGGCCTCTTGTGAAAATGGTATGATTATCTCAGAAGGGAAACTAAATCCTACTCTATAATTAAATAAGCATTTATTGAGCACCTCTATATGCATAGGAGCTGTGCATACATCATACACCTGTTGAACTGAATTAAATCAAATCGTCCAAAGAAACATGTGAAGTAATTAACACCTCATCCTTAAATCTTTAATCCCATCCTACAGCCCAATCCCACAAACACTGATTAAGTATCCACTGTAGATGACATGAGATGGGCACCAGGAATACAAAGGCAAAGTGAAAAACAGGACTCCCCCTCAAGGTGTATAGAGTCTAGTGGTGGGATACACATAATTTACGTATTAGCTTGCTAGTCACCCTGTGAGACCAGAAAGTCATGGGATCATTTAATGACGGGCAAGAAAAGGATGAAATATGGATTCTAAAAAGCGGGGTGTCACAGCCTTTAACGTGCAGCTTAGCTACATGAGATGCAATGGAGTGACCACTCTTGTATTTCACTTTCTTACCAAGAAAACTGTTGACTGTTTCAGGATGGTCTGATTCCCCATCAAAATGAATTCTAACCCTGAATGTGCCTTCCAAAAAGCTTATGATATAAGGAAAGGAGAATAGACTCTATATTCTTTGAAATGGTCAGTTAGGTCTTATTCATCTTCTGCTCTCCTTCAGCACCTAAAATGATGCAGTGCAAAGCCCAAAGCAGGGAATTGGAAAAAGTCAGTTGAATGAATGAATGAATGAATGAATGAATGAATGAATTAACATATGAAAACAAATACAAAGGGGGTTGGGGAGTACACTCTGATCTTATTAATGTTAAGAACAGTTATGATTAGCAAATCACTTAAAAGGGAGCTATCCAACTAATTGAGAGTGCATTGCCAACGTTCAAAGTGCTCACTGAGCTGCAACCACACCTCAGTACATACACAGCTTTATTGGTAAATACTGTATTGTACTACACTGCATTCTTGGCAATGGTTAGTACAAGGTGGTGTTTGAGTTCTGCATTACAAGTTAGAACCATCCTCTCCACATGCTTCCCATTTCCTATATGTAAATCACTATATAGTTTTCTATCCAATTGCATCAATGGCAATTCCACCTTCTAATGAAATGATAATAGGCTTCTTTGCTGAGGGATGGAGAAAATGATGGAAATGGAACAGTTTTAAGTATTCTAGATATGCTAGGGATAGAAAGCTATAATTAGGATGAGTCTACTGGGGCTTTGCCCCAGTCTATCAGTATCGGGGCTGGGGGATACATTTACTCTTCACAACCCACTAAAATGTGTATATACAATATGGTCCCATTTCTAAGCCTTTACCAGGATTCTATCACCTTGCCCCTCCCCATTTCCACAATATTCTCTGAGTCACTGGTCTGCACCCCCCACACACACACAACACACACATACACACACATACTCCCAACTCCTCCAGGTAAAACAACTCCTAGTTATGACAACTCAGGCTTGCCATAAGCCAAATGTATTAAAAACAGAAGGAAACCCATATACACACTACAACCTCCTTGTTTTCCCAATGAGGAAACGAAGACCCAGGAAGCTTAGGGGATTTATTGTTAGATTTTTTTCAATGAACCTAAATTGGACTTTTAAAAATCTTACTGAGGTACTTGTTCTTTGCTAATGTCTTTCAAATTTCAAAAGGAAATGAAAACCATTTAGAGAATACTGCAAAATGAAATCAAAAAAATTTCTATGGAATACAGTGAATATTGCAGGGCATATTGTTAAAGTTAATTGGTGATCCTGTAAGTATCCAGATGGAAATGAATAATCCCTCAATAGCTAAAGATAGATATTCATCTTTGGCTAGGATATTCAGCTGATGCTTTTGTCTGAAAGGGGTCACCTTTGGGTCACAAACATTTCAGCTAAATATAAAGAAGACTTAAATTAGAGCTGTCTGAAAAGCTGATAAACTGGAAAGAATCCAGAGAAGGGCAATCAGGATGGGGCAAGGCCATCAGGCCATGTCATATGAAGATTGGCTGAAGAAATGGGGATACTTAGCCTTGAGAATAAAAAGACTCAGGGAACAGGATGGCTGTCTTCAAGAATTTGAAGGGTTGACATGTGAAGGAGGGGTTAGATGTGTTCTATTTGGCTCCAGGATAGAACCTGAAACAATGGGTAGAAGACTGAAGAAGGAGCAGCTAGTTAACACAATGAATAGAGCACCAGCCCTGAAGTCTGGAGGACCTCAGTTCAAATTCGACCTCAGACACTTGACATACTTACTAGCTGTGTGACCTTGGGCAAGTCACAATCCAAATTGCCTTGACTTACCCCCTCAAAAAAAGAAGATTTGAAGAAGTCAGTGTAGGCAGTTAATGAACTTTTCCTAACAATTCCAGGGGTGGGAAACCTGTGGTCTTAAGGCCTTAGGCTCCTCACCCCTGAATTACATCCATGCTTAATTAGAATGGATTACCCCTCAAGAGTTAGAGGCTTCTATGTCATTCCCATCATCAAAGATGGTGGATAACTATTTGTTGGGGATGTTGGAGAAGGAGGGGTTCTTCATGGATTTTGGTTGAACTACTGGACTACTTGGTTCATTCTAACACTGACTTCTGTGAATGTATATTGGATTTTTCACTTGTGAAACTTTCTACAATAAGACTTGTCCAAAAAGAGTCTAGGAAACATGTTGATAAAGCATTGCTTTAAGGCAGGGGTTCTTAATCAGGGGTCTGTGAACTGGTTCCTTTTTTAAATTTGTATTTCAATATAATTGGTTTTCTTTGTAATATTATATATTCTTTTTATGCCCATAAAAACATTATCCCAAGAAGTCCCTAAGTTTCACTACATACTGTGAGTGGTCTAAAACACAAACAAAAGTTAAAAATCCCAGCTAAAGAACCACTTGTTGGTTCTCTCATAAAAGAGGTCAAGTAAATCATAAGGCTGTACCAGATGACCTTGGATTTGAAGCATCTCTGGTTCTATTAGCTTAAATATTCATTAGAAGCCACAGCAACTGGTGACAGAAAATGAATGGTAGAATTACTTTTTTTAGAAAATTACCAGTTTAAAGTCTGAGTTTGAATGATCTGTTTATTTTATTTGTGGTTTATCTGCACCTATTTTCCAGTAAGTGAATTCCCTGTTGTATCCACAGATGATGAAAACTCCAAGGGATGGGCAAGTATGAGTGAGTCACCACCTACAACACTGAGATCTCAGATGCACTGACATGTCTTGAAGTACCCATAGACCAATAAGGACAGAAGCTGCAGGATTTATAGGGGAACCTGAAGTGATTGTTCACAATGCTAACAATCATATTAAACCTGCTTTCCCAAGAACAAATATAGAAGGGTAGTCTACCTATTCAATTATCCTCTAGAGCAGTGGTTCTCAACCTCCCTAATGCCGTGACCCTTTAATACTCATATGTGGGCATATCTGCATGTGGGTGGACCCGCCTGGAGACAGGTAGAGGAGCGGTGTCTTGGTTCCTAAGGCCATTGGAAATATGTGTTTTCCGATGGTCTTAGGCGACCCTTGTGAAAGGGTTGTTCAACCTCCAAAGGGGTCACGACCCACAGGTTGAGAACTGCTGCTCTAGAGCAAATTTGACTCTGAATATCTTTCTCAAATGGCTCATATGACCAGCAAAGAGAAGATGAAACATTTTCTCTGAAACTCATGATCTCTCAAACTCTCCAAATTAGGAACTGTGCTTGCACACAGGTTCTGGATTTCATTTCATGAAGATTTTGGTTCAAGTCATACCTCAAACACGTAAGAGTTGTGTGACCAGAGAAAAGTTACCTAGCTTCTTGGTGACCTGCACAAATTCTCAAAGATTGTCATTTACTGACAATTTGCTTATCTGCATTGGTAGAAGTAGTTTCTGCAATATTCTGAAGACAGATGATCATGTATAGATTGTTATACTTTTGTCATTGTCTTCTGAAAGCCTAACACAATGCTCAGCACACATAGCAGATGTTTAATAAATATTTGAAATGTACTGTTAAATTCTGATTCCGTTGCTACAATTAATGGAAGGAGAGATGAGGAATTAAAGAATTTTCAACTCAGTCATGGATAACAGTATCAATGGCAAGTGGTAAATATTTAAGGGCATGTGATTTGTTTTGTTTTGTTTTGTTTTTAAAACTAATTGGTGATAGACTTTTGAGTAGAACTAGTAACTTCCATGATAAACTAGTGATACTTTTTTTTTCCCCAAAAGAAGTCACCTGTGGGCTGTAAATCACTCTAGAATCTGTTTAATCATAATTTGCACAACAACTTTCCTAGAATATTATGTAGTGTCACACCCTGAGCTTATTTTGTACTATATATTTCAGAAATAAATAAAAGAAAAAAGTTTGGTCATTGATTTAGAGCTTAAATAAAACTTAGGGACCTTCCGGTGTAGCTTTATTTTTACAGATGAGGCAATCATGGCCTAGAAAGGTTAAGTAATCTCCCCAATATCATATAGGTAGGAAGAGGTCATGTTGTCCAACTACCTTATTTTATGGACGAGGAAACTGAGGCCCTACTTGGAGACATGAAGACATTTGCATAGATGACAAATAAAAGAGACATTATTGAAGTCAAGCTTCTCTTACTCCATATACAACATCTTTCCTATGTGGTATATATATGCTGTATTACACCATGCTGGCCTCCCTGGGAAGAGAAGAGAATTCTCTATCCTAGTGCCTTCTTTAACTGAAGTGCTCATCATTTTTTTCATTATTAAATCCCTGATCAGCAAAAACTGGCTACATTTTTGGAAAGGATTATTCCAAGTTTCTCAATCCTCAACCCATGCTGGAGTGAGTCAACGCTGGCACATGGGCAGAATGGTTAGAAATGAGAAAGCCATTAAAATGGTCTTTCAGGAGCAGGTAGGTAGACGCTTACTAGCCATGTGACCCTTGGCAAGTCACTTAGACCCAATTCCCTCAAAAAATAAAAATAAGGTGTTCTTTCAGTGCCAGACTTTTTGTGGAGATTGTCAAAAGTGAACTTTATAAAATGAACAACCTTTGACTAGAGCATAGGCTAAGACCACCAATTCCTTTCACAAGAGCTTCATCACATTCATAAAGGCTTCTAGTTATTCCTTATCCAGCTTACCACAACTGACTCAAGGCATTATGGGGAGATGTTATATCCATGGGCTCCCACAGCTAGGCACATCTACTTTTTTCATCTTCAGCTAACTGTCCCATCAACCCAACACCATAATCTTTATGGAACATGTATCTAGCAAGGAGGAGATGACCAATTCCCACCAAACATTAAGCAAATCCTAACAGTTTGATGGGTCATATAAAGCAGAAAGAGACAAATGTCATGCTATATAACCAAAAGTGCAACCTTTGTTTATTG
This sequence comes from Pseudochirops corinnae, assembly GCA_028646515.1. NCBI lineage: Eukaryota > Metazoa > Chordata > Mammalia > Diprotodontia > Pseudocheiridae > Pseudochirops > Pseudochirops corinnae. The sequence continues at coordinate 176,140,926 of CM053591.1, forward strand.
TAGACTATCATTTTGCAAAAGTCACTTGTAATTAACATAATTAATCCAGTTTTCTTCAGAGTGAAATATGAGCTTAATATACCTCCTGGTAAATTATAACATCCCAAATATTCACTGCTCCATATTATAAATCTCTAATAAATAATTTACCAAAATTAAATTAACAAAAATTCATATTAAAAGCCCTTAAAAGATTTATTTCTATTTTCATTTGCCATCTTTGACTTCAATACATCTTTGCATAAAGTAGTTTATGGATTTCAGAGTTGAAAGGAACTACTTATCACTTTACATATGGGAAAACTGAGTCTCCCCAAATTATAATGAAAATAAAAGAGCAAGGAGTTGTCCCTAGGTCCTCCATCTCCCATCCCTGTATTCTCTTTTAAATCATATCATCTCTATATTTCTTTTTTTCTTTATAACTCTTTCTAGGTGTCATATTATTTGGTCATTTTAATTTAAAAAAATCAATCTATAGAATCATGCAAATATAGAGAAGAAATCAATGGGTTTTAGAGATTGCCTAATCCAATTTCCTTTCAGACTATTTTATGGCTGAGGAAACTGAGGTCCAGGGAGGATTAGTGGTTTATACAAACAAGATGATAATAACATAGTGTAGTAGAAAGCATCTGAGAATCGGTTAGGAAGTTCTGAGTTCTAACTTACTCTTACTAATGGTGTGAACATAAGCATGTCCCTCTGAGCCTCAGTTTCCTATTCTGTGAGATGGCTATAATAAAACCTGCAGTACCAACCTCAAAGAGACACAGTGAAGCTCAAATGAGATATTTTGTGCAAAGTACTTTACAAATTCTAAAGCGCTACAGAAATGTCAGTAGTTATTAGTAGTGCTATCTAGGTCATCACAAAATGCATGTCTCTTGGCTGCTCATCTAGTCTTTTCCTCTAAAACAGTTGACTCTCCTACTGTACCAAAAAACAGCCAAATCAGTTATTTTGCAGTTATGCAATCAGCTACCAAATATCATGGCTACTTGGTAAAAGGACCTATTGTATTGAAGAAAGCATTATATACAAACATATATGGGTTTTCATAGAAATGTATGTATATGTATATATAAATATATATAAACATATACATATGAACACGTATATGTTTATAGTTACAGGGAGATGAAGAGAAGGAAAGAAGGATTAGAATGGGGAAAAGAAGAGAGAAATGATAGATACAGATGGAGGGATGGATGGATGGATGGATGGATGGATGGATGGATGTAGATACTGATGATAAGTAATTGAAAGATAGAATGAAACAATACCTATAAAGCACTATATTAATATTAGCTATCATTATTATAATTAATTCAATTCAAAAAGCATTTATTATTGAGAGCTTCCCATGTGCCAGGCACTATGTGAAGTGTTGAAATGTGAAGATAAAAATGAAGCAATCCCTTATTTGAGAAGCCTATTATTTCCAACAGAAGGGAAATAGCACATGCACTAATAAGATAAGATAAAAATATCCAAAATAAATAAAAAGTAATGAGGAATTTTGGTAGTTAAGGATGGAGAGTATTGACAACTGGGAGCTTCAGGAAAGGCTTCCTGTAGGACAGCGGTTCTCAATCTGTGGGTTATGTTCAATTTGTAACAGTGAAAATACATCCTGCATTTTAGATAGATTCATAATAGTAGCAAAACTACAGTTATGAAGTAGCAACAAAAATCATTTTATGGTTGGGGGTCATCACAACATGAGGAACTCTATTAAAGGGTGTCTGGATTAGGAAGGTTGAGAACCACTGCTGTAGGAGGCGGCAGATATTTTGGCCATTCTATGAGAGAAACTAGATATTCTGTAAGCAGAGATGAGAAGGGAGAGATTTCTAGTGTGGAGGGACTCAAAAGTCAAGGCAGCTCATTATAAAGGATAGAAAAATTGGTTTAGAGGCCTGGCTTCAAGTTTCACCAATGGAAGCTTCAAGTCAATGTCTTCTACTTTATGGTTCTAAAGAGTTGTGAACTATGAGATTGGAAACAGTCCCCACACAAAGTCAATCGTACATATTTGACTTATGGGCATATAGATTTCATTGAGGTAGAAGCTTTATTGGAGGACCAGGTTCAGAGCTGGAGGTGGTGAAGAAGTTGAAGGAGCTACTTCCATCAAAGAGAGGCTGGATGCACTAAAGTATCAGATAATATTGTATTAATATGGGCACTGGAGCATTTAGCACAGTAAAAAAAGGTCATGAAATGGTGATTTTTAAACCATATAAAAGGACAGATAACTCTGTTACTTGCGTATAAAGTTTTGGACAGTTAAGTAATACAGGTTTAAATTTAAAATGACAGATGCATTGGCTTGGAACATCATGGGCACTGAAGGGAACCTATATTCTTTTAGCAGCTCATGGTTAACTATTAAATAGCACAGTGATGGTACTGGGTTGAAAATTTAGTGACAAATGTTGATAAACATGGGATAGCAGGTTATAACTATTCCCAGAGCAAAGCTTGCCCCTGAAGAGCTAAAGGGAAAGTCTGTTGATAGTGGTCAAATGTGCACAAGCCTAAAACCCCATTTCAGTTCAACAAGCCCTTATTAAGGGATTAAATTGCACCAAACATTATGAGAGATCCTGGACATAAGAAAAAGAAAGAGGAAGAGGAACAGATGAAGAAGAAGAAAGAGGAGGAGGACAAGGAGGAGGAAGAAAAGAAGAAGGAGAAGGAAAGGAGGAGGAGGAGGAGAAGGAGCAGGAAGAGGAGGACAGTCCTTGCCCTCAAGAAGTTAACATCCTACATCCTATTGAGACAAACAGGATGTAGACAAGGAAAGCTTTAATGGGGTTATGAGAAAGATTATAAACAGATTTAGAGCTGAGCTGGTAAGGACCTTAGAAGTCATATAATCTGGCTCCATTTTACAGATGATGAAACTGATGATGAGAGTTTAAGTGACTGACAGATGTGGGCTCCGAACCCAGGCCCAATGACTAACACAAGCGCTCTTTCCAGTGTTCCCAAAAGGGCTGTCGTAAGATTTGAAGAATGACAGAATATTTTCAGCTCAGAGAATAATGAGTGGTTTCTGGGAAAAAAGTGACATTCTATTTAAGCCTTGAAGGAATTTTGTAGATCCTTTAAAAAACACTCACAAACTACTATAATTTATAGTAATCCAGTACATTTAGAATATCACTATTCTTTTCCCCTTGAATCTATAAACAGCCTTAGTTATTTTGGCACAATGGGTAGAGTACTAAACCTGAAGTCATTAAGACCTGAGCTCAAATCAGCTCTCAAACTCTCACTAGCTGTGTGACCCTGAGCAAGTCACTTAAGCTCTGTCTGTGTCAGTTTCCTCATTTGTAAAATGGAGATAATAGCAGCACCTATCATCAAACACTGTTATGAATATAAATGAAATAATATTTGTAAAAAGATTTTGCAATCCATAAGTACTTTACACATTCTAGCTATTATTTTATAGAAAAGGAATGAGCAAGCCTGACTTGCCTATAAGAAGTATAAGTTCTATATGAAGAATGAAGATTGAAGTCAATTGATTGCAAATATCCTAGAATGTAGTATTGTGTAGACAAAACATCTCAGTGATTAAATGATTTCTTTTCTCCTTTTTATCTGGATACTTTTTTATATAGACATAACAAATATTTAAGAAGGTGACTAACCATTCCCCCCAATGCTCCAGGTATAGAAATAAATAAAGTTACATGTTTGGTAAATAAATTGGAAAGAACATTAATATTACTGTTTTATGAGGTCCTTATTAATTGAAATGCTTACATGATAAAAAAAAGTTATTATTATTAGTGATAATAATAAAATTATGGGTATGAGATAACATACTGAAAACAGTCATTGAAAATATGAAGAAATAATAATAATGCACAATCACATAGACAATAATATATAATGGAAACTCATTATCTTTCAAAAAAGACCATGAAGAAAAGAGTACTCCCAGGAATCAAAGGAAATGAGTTCAAATTCTGACCCTGACAACCCCTATGTAACCCTGAACTAGTCATTTAATGTCAGTGATCCTCAGTTTCCTCATCTGTTAAATAAGGTCACTGAACTAGGTGATCCCTGAGGTCCCTTTCAGCACTACAACTCTGATTTCTTGCATTAAAAATACAAAAGCCAAAATATACTTGAGGATGAAATAAATCAACTTGAACTAGGGTACCATTACAGACAAAAATATTGACTACAATCATCTGGATATAACATTGACTCATGGAAATATAAGGCAAGTTTGAGATAGATGTCATCATACTGAATATTCATAATCTCCAAATTACATGGGATGAAAAGCTGTCAAAATATAGAGACCTAGTAGAACCAATCAAAACTGTGAAGGAACAAGGGTATATGTATATAACCAACCTGGGAGGAGCTATTCCCATTTTACAGATGAGGAAAGTGAGGCAAACTGAGACTTTTTGTTTGTTTTGGATTGTTTTCTAGTGACTTGTCCAAGGTCACACCATTGGTAAGCGTCTGAGACCAGATTTGAAATCAGGTCTTCTTGACTTCAGGTCCAGCCCTATATCCACTGTGCCAACACTTGTATGCAATTATGCAATCATTTAATCTATCTACAAAATAATCCACTGTACCTTCAATATGAAAGAGCAAGAGTAAGACAGAACCTTGTCCCTCAAATCTTTCTCAATTTTGTTGTATAAAAGAAGTGAAGAATGACTCACATTTATACATAGCTTTAAGGTTTGCAAAGCACTTGATATAGATATCATTTATGTTTCACAAGAACCCTGTAACTTAGATAATTGTTCTTGGTACCCCCACTTTACGGATGAGAAAACTGAAGCCCAGAGAGTTGAAGAAACGTGCCTGTGGCCATACATGTAAATGAGGAAGGCTGGATTTAAATCCAGATCTTTCTGACTCCAAGTCCAGGGTTCCTGCCATTCTCCCCCATAATGGAGGAAAGAAAGGAACCCAAAAAAATGTATAATCAAGTACCACCATAATACATCACAAGAAGGAGAAAACATTTGCCTATAGGAGAAGGAAAGGTAAGAAAGGTCAACAGCTGCAAGCATTTTTGCCAAGAAAACCAGAGTGTGTTGAATTATGTGGCTTCTGAGGACTTTTCCTACCCTCAGTCTAAGATCTACCATGCTTGGAAATTTCAACTATTCAAGCTTAAAACTGCACTAAGACTTTTGAGACACCCTGCATAAAATATGGTTTGAGACAAACCACTCACTCATTAAAAACTTTGAAATAAAAAGGTACCATAACATTGAACCAAACAGAGACACTTGGAAACTGACACTCCCAAACAAATTTGTGTTTCCTCCTTCTGGATCATAACATGTGAATCTCAGCAAGTGGTTTTAGCACCAGCCTGGTGTACTTTTTCCCCTTCTTGTGATGGATCACCGTGGCACCTGATTTTACAGCTGTAGCTGGAACTTCCCTTTACTTTGCTCCAAAATGAATGTCATGCTTAACTTGTTTTTCTTAATTAAACTTCCTTTCCCAGCCCCTAATATGGGTATTATTAAAACTCATTAGTCCCATTCACGCTGGCCTGTCACTTTGGGGCTCCACATTCATACATTGAAGGGCTCCGTAGCTATATATAGGGTGAAGATTAAATAATAAATATGAGAACTTGAGCGGTTTATGAGTGTCAGGATGAGAAAGGGGCTGCAAGGCCCATAAGGTTTCTTACAAAGAAAGACATTGGGGCTAAAGCTAATATGCTGACACATCTCTGATCCATAAAGGCTGCAGTAATAGCAGCAATAAAGGTACAGCGCCATTGACTGAGAATTTCCCTCACATGCAACAGAAATGAGCAGTGAAGAGCTCCTATTTACTGTTGGATAAAAAGGGAGCCATGTACGAATTCCTCAAAAGTTTGGAGTAGAATCATTTCAAATGTGCCTGACAGTAGGGTGTCCTCCTCCTTTCCACGAATCTGATTCTGGGTAAAGCCAAGTCCTATTAAAGATCTAGGCATCTTATCATAGAGCCTTTGATAGATGCTTTTGACAGTGTCAATGGACTCCCCCAGTGACAAAAAAAAATGGACCTGTTGATCCAACCTCCTTGTAGTTATTTGGAGATGCCACCTAAACGTGGAACATTTTTAGAATACTCTAATTTCAAGTGGAAAGAGTTGAGAAGATTTCTATCTCACAAGACTAATTTTCTAACTTCTCATTTCTGAGCTAAAAAGCTCTAACCCCCAAATTTTAGATATTAAGAAGCATTAACAATTATAAGCTAGAAATTGTGGGGGGATGAAAAAAGTTAGCAAGACTTAGAATTGACAAGGTTTGAACTCAGATCCTACCTTAGATATATATCAGGTGTGTGGCCCAAGACAAGTCATTTTAGTCCTCTGAGCCACATTTCCTCAACTGCAATGGATCATAACAGAAACTATCTCCCAGGGTTCTTGGGAGAATTAATTGATTTAATGGAAAGTATTTTACAAACCTCAGAGCAAAATCATCATCATCATCATCATCCTCATTAGTCATTTCAGTCACGTCTGAGTCTTTGTGACCCCTTTTTGGGTTTTCTTGGCAAAGACACCAGAGTGATTTGTTATTTCTTTCTCCAGTTCATTTTACAGATGAGGAAACTGAGGCAAATAGTATTACGTTCCCCAGGGTCACACAGCTAGTAGTGTTTGAAGCTAGATTCAGCTCACAAAGAAGAATCTTCCTAATTGCAAGCCCAGTGCTCTATCCATTGCCCCATCTAGCTTCTGTATTATTAACAAGATTCAAAATCCCAACATTGGCTCATGTAAGACCCTGGATTTAACCTCAGAATGGCCTGGGTTCATATACTTTTTCAGATACTTCCTAGCTGTGTGATTAGGGCAAATCAATTACCCTATGTGCCTCAATTTCCATATATGTAAATTAAGGATTAAGTTTAATGGCTTCCATTTCTAAGTCAATGTTATGATTCTTCGAAAATTAAGAAATAATATTATAGTTCCACACTAAGTAAAGTATCATAAGAGTTGGAAGATTTGCACACATGATGTCCCTAGTGTATGCCATGGAGAATTTTAGGAAATCATAAAAAAATGGGTAGTCATTTTTTATTTAGCACTCTATTAAGAGTGTATAATGACAAAGAGGGATGTGTGTGTGTGTGAGTGTGTGTGTGTATGATTTCAATTAATGCAGAACAAGAGGCATGGAGTCATGGAAGGGTAGACTTGCAGTCAAGAAGAGAAAGTTACAAATCCTGCTTCTGATTCCCGCTATCTATGAGACATAGTGGAAATCACCTAAATCACAGCACCTCAGCCTACGTTTTAGATCTATATACAGGAAAAAGTGAAGTGGTTCTCAAGTCAGAGGACCTCAGTTCAATTCCTCCTCACACCCTTATTATCTGTGTGAACTTGGCAAATGACTCTCTTTGAGCCCACACTGTAAAATGAAGGGCTTGCAGGAAGTAGTTGGTTTCTCAAGTCCTTGCTACCTCTAGCTCCATGAATCTGTAACCCTATGTACATTTTATTTTTATATATGTTGTTTCATTAAATATTTCAAAATTATAATTAAAAACTTTACCACTTTTTTAAATTTCAGGTTTGAAATTCTCCCCCTAACTCCCACTCCTTAAGAAGACAAACAATGTGATACTGATTATACATGTGAAGTCTTGCAAAACACTTTTCCATGTTAGCCATGTCACAAAAGAAAACACACACAGATACACACACACACACACACACACACACACACACAAAACCAAGAACAATAAGAAAGTTAAAAAAAAAAGTCTGCTTCACTCTGCACTCAGAGCTCATTAGTTCTCTATGGAGGTGGATAACACTTTTCATCAAAGGTTCTTTGGAATGACTAGAAACACTTTCAATTTGCATTAGTGGAGGGAATTTCTACACTGGGAGTTCCCCACATTAGTGACATCACAGGCCTGCAGTGGTGGGAGGTTGGGGGAGGGAGAAGAAAGCAAATCAAAGCTTAGCAGTGGTTGGGCAGCTCAGACATCCCACTCAGTTTTGAAATAGAAGAGAGAAGAGCATCAGTTGGAAAGTTAGTCAGGAAAAGGGAAGCTGGTCAGGGTCCGTTGAAGGGAACAGGTGCAAACCCCCAGCTGAGCCCTGACAAGTTGCACATGAATCTCTGTAGTAGTAATAACCTCTTCACAAGCCAACGTCATTTCTTTTCACTAACATTATAAAATGTGCCTTTAATTTCAGTGCTCAGTGAGGCTTTTCTTTGCCATTTTTTATGCACAAACCACCTATATAACACCTCAGAAATAAACCCAGAACATTAGTTGACTACAATATTTTCATGGAAATTACCACCCAAACGCAACTACTTTATGTCCTTATCATAGATATTAAAATAAAATGAATTTTTTTAAGGAGTCCAGTCAAGTCTGAGTAGCTCTGACACTGTCTGCTCAGCTGCTTCTGGACATCGGTCTAGCTGGATTGTTACTATCAATTTTGATCCATCTAATAAATAAGTTTTTTTCCCCCAAATCCTGATTTTTTTTTCAAAAGCTGTAGGGAGGTTTTAACTAGTCACTTCCAAAGAACTGCCTCCATCATGCACAAAGATTAATTTTAATGTGTGGATTATAGTATGTAAATACTGCTTGCAAAATTGGGAAAAATTTTAAATATACCAATTAGCCATTTCCATGATGCTACAGAACAGCCCTAAATCATGTTCTCTCTATTCTACTCCCTCTCCTCATACGCTGGGAAAATGCAAGTATAAAGTTAATAGCATTTCCCCCTTGACAACAATCAGTATTACTTAACCAATGCAAATGCATCTTTCAGCTGGTCCTCTGGTTTCAACAATCCTATGGCACATGCTGGCATATGAATCAGTGATTATGAAATATGCAAATTCATTTAAAAATTAGCCCTTTCCCCACGTCGAAATCCTCCAGTTACTTTCACATCCATTTACAAACCTCCTCCATCTCCTCCTCCTCCCTTCCTGTCTTGAAATCCCCATCTTTAAAAGACTGCCTCACCTCCAACAAAATAGTCCCAAGCATGTCCACTTGGACCAAGGTGCTAAATATTAACAGCCATATTCTCTGCAAACCTGAACAGTGGAAAGCCTGAATCACCTGCCATCTAACCTCTTTGTTCATCTGTCTCAGAGTTGTCACTGGCCTTCTCTCTACTCTGTGCTAACTGCCTTCCCTGATTCAGTTAAACTGCTAGAAGGGGATGTTCAGTGTTACTGGTTAGTACAGTTAGTAGGCTCGGGTATGCCAGGGCACATCATCCCCTCTCTGCTACTTACACTCTGCATGTAATCCACGTGACACCCAGCTCAGTGGAATAAAGACAATGCCTGTCCTCTCAGAGATCTATTTAGGGAGGAAAATCTTCCCTAAGACTCTTTCTTTCTATTGCTATCATTTTATTGAGCCTCTAAAATCTTAAAAGGCAAGAAAATTGTAACTTGTTCCAACTGAATAGCTCTTGTCAGTATGCTTCGGTTTCTTTAAAAAAAATAAAATAAAAAGGGGGGAGAAAGGGAAAAACAGAAAAAGAAAGAAAAATTAAGATCTGACTCAGTGAAATCTGCTTTTTCAAAACTGGAAGAGCCTTGGAAAAATCTACAAGGAAAGTTTGAGGAACCCGACCATAGTGCTCCTCTGTTCTATGCTCAAATTGTACAAAACACTTGCCATGTCCTGAGGAAGCAATCCCACATGAAGGATTCGGACATGACATTGATGAGTGGGCTTTCACTGCACATACATGAGAGTGTAGCTCCCTTGAGTGCCCAGGCCATGTAAGCATCTATGTATATCTGGTAGGCAGGGAGCCCCTGAATAATATTTGCTATTTCTCTTAGAAAAAGTACTAAACACTCCAACTACTGTCTTTCACATTTGAAAAAAAACAAAAACCTAACTCCATTTCTTCTTTGTGCTTTTTTCCTGAGAGATCAACATTAAATTGGCCCTTTACAAGGAAAAGCCAACAAAATGATGATGCTACAAAAGGTCAGAGGGGGAAAAGAGGGATTGTTGTTATTAGCCTATCTACTATAACAATAATGCCCCCACATGGAACTCAATATTTCTATTAAACAAATCAACTATATCAACGTGATGGCTCTGAAGGCATGTGGGATCCTAAAATGGTTGGGGATGTTCTGTGTGCTTTTCCTAATTCCAATGTAACTTCTAGCTGTAACTCTAAATCATCTGGCTGGCTCATTTTAATTATACCTGCTGGAAACTCATCATCCTACCCCAAGGGAAGAAAAGATATTAGAGGGGAACAGCAAGGAAAGAGGGAAATAAAGAAATGGGAATTTAAGGTCCTGGATTCAACTGCAAGAACGTGTCTGGGAAAACACACACGGGGATGCATCTCGCCATCAGGCAAGAAAACCCAGCAAGTGGCCTGGCAATGGACGAATGCTTGAGAAATGCAGCCGCCTGCCTGCCTGGTGCAACTCTAGCTAGAGTCGCCTGGGCTTTGAGAAAGACCGAGAGAGAAGAAGAGGATGACAGAAGAAAAAAAAGAGGAGAGAGGGAGAGAGGAAGTGGGGGGAAAGAGGAAAAGAGGCAGAAGGAGTGCAGGAACAGAGGGAGAGAGGGAGGGAGGACGAAGAGTGAAGGGAAAGGGTGAGGGGTGGGTGAAGCTGCAGAATCTTCTGATTCAACTCAAGGAAAGTTACCTATGACTATGATATTGACAGTCCTGCCAGAGAAGAGGGGTGCTTAAAACAAAACCTGAGTGCTCAGTTGATCGCTTCTCAGGTTTCCAGATGCAGTGACCCTGAAACCCTTCGTGTGTGTGTGTGTGTGTGTGTGTGTGTGTGTGTGTGTGGCTTTGTGTGTGTGCTTGTGCAAGCAGCCCATTCCCTCCAACCCCCAACAACCCCCCCCACCCCCACCCCCTAAGCAGCAGCAGCAGTGGGAGCAGCAGGAATATCTGTTCGGTTTCTCTTCCCCCTCTCTTTTTTTTTTTTCCTTCTCTCTCTCTATTTTTTTTTTCCCCCTGTGGCGTGCATGAAGCTTCTCCCAGGCACAGTCGCCACCGTCTCCTCCCGGGAAGTTCCCCAGCGGAGGCAGGCGGGCAGCCTGGACTGTAGGAGCTAGATCCTCCAGAACCAGGGCATCGGAACCTAAACTTGGGAGCCCCCTTCCCCTGGGGTAGGGGGAGCTGCCCAGAGGCCGCGCCCCCGACACCCCGGCCCGCTCCATCAGGGCCGGGGCGCTGAGATTAGATCAGGACACCCCCCTTCCTCACACACCCCCTTACTTCTGGCCACCCCCTCAGTAGGTTTGGGGTTCGAGCCCTCTCCGTCCCCCGATTTCCAAGGAAGGAACCCCTGGCGGAGGCACCTGCAGCGAGATGCACCTGCAGACCCGGCAGCTGGCCAGCCAGCCCCCTCCCCAATAAAGAGTCCTCCCTCAGTCCCCCAGCCACAGCTCAGGGCACGAGCAGCCCCCCGACCGGGCCCCCAGTCTCTGCCGGCGAGAAGCAAAGTCTTTACCAGTTCCGTAGGCGTTTGCAGTGGCGGCCCCGCGGCGCTCCTGGCTCCGGCGTTCCAGGCGTTATTGGGGCTGGAGCAGCTGCAACCCGGGGCTCCTCTCTCCTTCTTTCCCCCCTCCCTGGCTGTCTCTCCCTCTCTCTATGTCTCTGTGTGTGGGTCTCTCCCTCCCTCAATCTCTCTTTCCCTCTCCCCGCCCCCCTAAGTCACCCCAGACAGTTCCCAAACCTAGCGATCGTGCTGTCCCCCCTCCAGTTGCACTAGCGATCCCCAGAGCTGCGACCCCCCAGGCTTCTTCATGGAAAGCTGACCATCGGGCGAGCCCCAGACGCGGTCCAGCGCAGCGCTACTTCTTGGCCGCTGTAATCAGATAATCCTGCTAATCCAATAGATTTATCTCGATGGGAAATTGACCTCCAAAACGAAGACCCCCCTGGACTGAGGCTGGCCACTGGAGGGATTCCCGAGCTTGGCGGCAGGGGAACGAAAGGGCCGAGACTCGCTTTGGGGGTGGCTAGACTAAAAAAAAAAATCTTTTTGGATTCTGGGTGCACCGCTCGCAAAAAAAAATGCCGAGGACCCTGGTTTTCCCCTAATATAGGTTTCAACTCCAAATTGGTGCTGGATGAAAAATGGTACAAAGATACCCCTAGTGGCGACAAGCTAGACTGCATCCATCCCACTTTTTTTTCCCTTTCCCCTTTTCCCCCTGAAGATATCCCTCTGCTACCATAGTTAAACATCATGAAAGATGACCCGAGATTAATAAGAATAACGTATGTCTACTGTAGAAATTGTCTGGAGTGGTGTTTTTTTCTTTATCTTTCCCCCCCTTCTTGTCCTTTATGATTCTGTGTTTCCCAGTATCCTCCTCCCCTCCCTTCTTCCGAATCCTTCCTCTAGTGGTGTTTTCAAGATGCCAGTTTAGGATAAAGCAAGGATTTCAAAGCAAACATCTTTGTTTCTAGAATAAGAAGTCAGGCCAATCCAGTGCAAATGAGTGGTCACAACCTTTCTGATACAAGTTGTAAGAAATAGGACTCATCAGCTGCCATAGTGACTGAATTTTGAACAAGTCTCTTTTCACTTTCAAATCCTGACAGTAATTGGGCACAACAAGCAAGATGGTGGCTCCCAGGAGCCTAGAACCAGAGGAGAGAGTCTAAAGGTGACTGTGAACCCAGCAAGATTTTTTATCTGGTAATTCTGGAATTCAAGAATCCCTGGATTCCAGACAGACTCTTTCAGAGAACTCTATAGTCAATGGGGGTGGGAGTACTGTGCACATATTGAGAAAGTCACATTACTCATGAAGTTGGCCACACTTGGGGCAACTTGGGCAAATAGTGGCTGCAAGAATTCTAAGATTTCTTTGGCTAGTGATAATTATGGATACTTTCTGGTTATATAATTTAACTTATAGCACAAGAGAACACAGCAATAACTGACACAAAGTGTTTTACTATTTACAAATCTCTTTACACAAGTGGTGAGATATATTCACAACCCTACGAAATGAGCTAAGCAGTTAGTATTACTAATGTAATTATTACTATCATCCCCATCACAGATTTTAAAAATGAAGCAAGAAGTTGTAATTTATCCCTGGGGACATGACTAGAAAGAGTATTCAATCTCAGGTCTTCTAGAAGGTACAGTCATTCCAGGGTTCTTTCCATTGCCTGGAAGACAGAAAGCAGTGTGATGTAGGAGAGGAGACATTAAACTGGGGGTTCAGAATCCAAAAATTTTGTCCTAATAATGTCATCAACAAGTTGTGGGAACATCAAGAAGTCACTCAAAATATTTGTGCCTCCTTAAAAAATGGGGAGACTGAGCTAACTCATCTTCCAGGTCTCTTCCTATGCAGAATCAGTTAACCTCCCTGCTTCGTCAACTGTAAAAAAAAGACAATATATTCAGTACTTACCTCAACTCACAGGAGGCTGTGAGCATCGAATGAGATATTACACCTTGCCAACCCTTGGCATACTATCTCATGTAAGACAGCTTTATGTTGATTATTAGTATTTTTTTTATTTTTGGTCCAGAGACATCATTTATTGCATAACAAGTCCTAGAGGTGGGTAGAACCTAAGAAACCATCCATTCCTTCATTTCTACAGATGAGGAAACTGAGTCAAGAACAAGTTATGTCACTTACTCAAGGTTATGCAGGTAGCAAGGATGAGATGTGAGATCTGAAGGTGCCTCCTCTGACTCCAGATATTGGTGGTTTGTTTTGAGGTTTGTTTATTTTTTTTTTCCACTCCACACTGATCTTTTTGGTGCAGGGGACTCCCAAGGAGGACATTCCCTCCACTAATGAATATCATCAACTTCTATGAAAATTTTAGTCTTCAGGAGTGGCTTTGAGAACTGAGAGATTAAAATAACTTGCCCAGAGTCACAAGTCAGCGTGTGTCAATATGATTTTTTTTGCTTTGTAATTCTATGTATTTTGTTTTAAACATTTAAAAACATTATCCTAAGAAGAGATTCATAGGCTTCATCAGACTGCCAAAGGGGTCCATGACACAGAAAATGCTAAGAACTCTTGTCATAACAAATTAGAATTTGCGTGTGTGTGTGTGTGTGTGTGTGTGTGTGTGTGTGTATTTCTTGAAACTTCTATCCAACAACCACTTACTTCTTAAGTGCTCACTATATGCCAGGTACTGGGCTAGACCCTGAGGATATATATACAAAAATAAAAATAGTCTCTCTCCTCAAAGAGCTTACATTCTACTAGATCATATCCCAGCACTAGCTATGCAGTGTTTTTTCATTTGTTCTGAGGATGGCTCTCTATTCATTATAATTTACAAATGAAAACCATTACTCAAAAGGGGGGAAGGGGAAAGAATGAGTAACTTTAAAGAGGGAACCCAAAATGAAACCACTTGTATTATACAGATTAAAAGTGAAACGAAATTCATGAAGGAAACTCTAGAGCATTCCAAATAAATGTAGGCATGTATTCCAGAGGCATCATAGGATGGCAGAAAGAGAAGTGGATCTGAAGTTTCAAGACCTAGGACCAATTGTCAGTCCTCTTGCTTACTCATTACCTACATGAACCCCATGACCCTCAGCATCCTCATCTGTAAAATGAGACAATTGAACTCTAAGGGACCTTTCAACTCTAGATCTTGTGTCCTATGGGTCTAGGACAAGATGATTTTTAATGTCTCTTCCAGCCCTAAATCCTAAGACTTATTTAAAGCCTGATGATCTACAACCTAAGGGAGTTATAGAATCAGGGGATGTTATTGCAGTCAGCAGTCATTATATTTTAGAATTCACAAAAGATAGGAGAAGTAATAAAACATTAGAATCATAAAAATCATAGAATTTGAGAGCTGAAGGGACATCAGAAATCATTTATTCCAGCCACTTCACTTTGCTGATGAGAGAACTGAAGATGAAGGTTATTGAAAGTAACCAGAATGAGGTTTCTAGCAACCAGCCTGGAGGATATCTAGCCTGAACAAGGAAAGACTTAAAGGGAGCACGGTGTTAGTGGTCTTCAAATTGTCAATGGGTTCCCATTTGGAAGTGTGATTTTGCTAGCCTTACCTACAATCACAGGACTAAGTCAACCACGATAGGTGTAACTTGTTGGGGGGGGGGGGCAGATTGAAATTCATAAAAAGGAGAAGTTCCTAAAAAACAAAAGCTATGCAATAGTGGAATGGAATATTTCATGAGCCAGTGAGTTCATCATACCTAGAGATCAAGTAGACTTTGGATAACTACTCGGGGTGCTGTGGAGTGGAGGAAGATATCTGCTTAGGTATGCTTTGAACTAGGTGGCCTCTATAATCTCTTCTAACTCTTGAGAGACTGTGACATCTGCACCGTCATATAAGTAGTAGATGTAAGACTAGAAGTCACATCTCCAAGCACCATAGGCTCTAGTAATCTCTCAACATCAAAAGTTAAAAAATGAAAAAAGCTCAATGTAAATAAAAGAAAAAAATGAACATTGTGAATGTTAGAAAAAGTCATCAAGAATGTATTTGTAAACATCTCTATGTGCATGCTACTGAGAAATACCTAGCTTATATTTCTCATAAGAACTCAAAAATGTTTTGGTTTCTTTCCATATGAGACACAGAAGAAACAAGTAGAAACTCTTTCTAGATTCCTATAAGGTTTCCATCTATAATTTACATGGCCTTCTAAAAACAAAGGAAAATAATCTACAAGCAAGCATCTGTCTATTCCATGTGTTGCCTAATTCAGAGAGGAGAATTTCAGAATGAATAATAGATATATCATTAGTGATAATTATAACATTCAAATATTCCGATTGATTTCAGATCTTATCAACAGACATGTTCTCTCCAGCAATGGAGATTCCAATCTACTCATGCCTGTCTATCCTGAACAACAAGAGTTGTCCATGATGTCCTCAGAGTTCATTCCTTATTGGGAATTTTCTGAGTATACCAGTAGAGCCCTCTGGCTCTCCACTTGCCAACCTTCACCCTTGCTATGGAACCAAACTGTCTTCTCTTCCTATCCTACATTTCCTGGATAATGAATGTTATTCTGGTTCTCCTTTGCAGCTTCTCACTGGTTATATGTCATAGTCTGCTCACACCCACCATGCTCTACTCTTTTGATTTTTATCTGACATTCATCTTTCAATACTGGAAGAAATTATTGAGTTCTAGAAATCACAACCATACAACATTGGTCAAATGTGGTTTGGTTTGGTTTTGTCTTTTAAAATAGGCCTTTGTGCCTAGGAGAAACTGGAGTCATTAAAATTGCTGTGACATTTCCTGGAGAGAATCCAGTCCATTCTCCTATTAAACCTTGTCCCCAATCATGGTCCCTTTGTATTGTCGATCCCAGACATAAGTAGTAATGAGCAAGCTCTTTGGGTGATCCATCCAATAGCATGTCACAACATGGATAATAAATATTCTTCATCTACTTGCTCTTTTTTGGAGGGATGGTTAAGAACATAATAATAATTAGTATTTGCATGGTGCTTGAATGTCTGATAGCATTTTAGGAATACTAAGCCTTTTGAACCTTACAAGAGCAACATGGAGTAGGTACTACAATTATTACTATTCCCTTTCTGGAGATAAGGAAACAGGCTCATGCAGGTTAAGTGATTTCTTCAAGGTCACAAAGCTAAGGATCTGAAATGAGATTCAGGATTCAGAGATGTTTATGAATTGAAACCCCGTGTTCAACTCACTATGACACGTACGGCAAACATGGAAACCTACCTCTTCTAGTTTCGAATCTTTCTCACTTCTCTCCCATACAGCAGTGAAGGAACTTATTGATGGCAAGAAAAAGGAAAAAGTGCCTCTAATTATCTGAAGGTTTATCATGAGGAGGGTGCAGTCCGAGTTTCTGACATTTCTACCTCTCACTTTGACATGTTTTCCCCATATTATCCTTTTGCTAATTAATGTTACAAATGGATGTTAGAGATGACTAGGTCAAATCAATCAAATTAGGTCTAATTTGGAAACATTTTAAGATCTGGTGTAGAAATTGGAATAGGATATCTTCTCAGGAGAAGAAGTAAGGTATAAATAGCGATAATGGAGGTTTCTACGTTATTCTGGAGAAAAATATCTTTTATAAACTTTGACATCTCCTTCACTATAACATATCTTTAAAGGCCAAAGACTTGAACCAAAAGAAATGAATGAAAAACATTTACATACTTACTACGTGCCAAGCTCTGAGCTAATTTGGATAGGCTAGATTTATGAAAGCAAAAGAAATTATTTGTTTGTGTGTATGTGTGAATATTACATGTGCATACATGTATATATACATATACGTATGTGTGCAAATACAGAGAGAAAGACAGAAGGGAGAGGTGAGGGGGAAAGAAGAAGGAGAGACAGAGAAAAGGAGAGAGACAGAGAGAGACAGAGACAAAGAGAGACAGAGACAGAGAGATGTGGTCACATTACCAAGCCCTAACTATTGCAAAGGCAGCTGTTTATGAAGATATTTTTCCTACGTGGATGAATTCACTCACAATCCTGCTTAATTAGGGAAGACGCCTTGAAGCACTTGCCTGGCACTGAATTTTGCAGGTATGTCTTGGGAGAGCACACCTGCTTTGATGCTAAATTTACCAGATGAGTCTTGATATTTCCAACTCAAACATTCTCAAGAACTGGTCGTGGAAACCAAGTAAGTAGTAATAGGAGCCTGGGTATCAGGAGAATGAGTCCAACTCATCAAGAAATGGTTGCTCTGAGATGTGGAAAGAGCATCACACAGTATATGATGGAAGAAATAATTTAATGTGAAAAATAAAACTCATTTTGTCTCTTTGAGTTTACTTAATGATTTTCCAATATTCGTCAGGATATACTAACAGTAAATCAATAAACCCTTTTAGGCACCTACTGTGTGTCAGGTGCCTAGATACTGCTGGGACAAAGACAAAGATAAAAGTCCTACTCTCAAGAAGTTTCTATTCTATGAATAAACAAGTATTTATTAAACACCTGATATGGGGCAGGCACCATGCCAACATAAAACTAAGGATTCAGAGACAAAAAATAAAGAGTTCTTTTCCTCAAGGAACTTAAATTCTAATGGTGAACAGTAGCTGTGGGGCTGCACAAAGGCTACAATGATAACCAAAAATGGGAAAAAAAAACAACCTAGAGGAAGAACTCCAGTTCATTGGGTGATCCTCAGTGGAGAATTAACAGGAAAATATGAAGAAAATATAACAGTTAAATGGAGACAGGAGTTGGGCTATCTCCAATTGGGACTTGTATAGTGAGTCACCACATACTAGGAGTTCATTGTTCCATTGATTGAACAAACCATAGTAAGTAGTTAGAATTCTTATTTCTTTCTAGAGTACTCCCCCTTTTTTATCAATTCTACTTACATTTAACTGACATAATTATGCCCTGCTTTAAAATTCATAACTTTAAAAATCTCTGATACTTTGATAGGCTACCATTTAAAGCCTACATTCTCATTTCATAGAGTTTTATTAACCAGATTTGTTCCAGCCCAGATTTTGTACACCCCATAAGACAGACATTACATGGTGGATATTTCTAGGGATCAATCTTTCATCTCAAAGACGAATTCTTCTCAATTCTTGTCATTGAGTCTTTCAGCTGCCTTTGCCACATTTCATCCTACCATAGTTGATTACAATTCACTCTCGCACATCCTGGAATGAGCTAAACTTCTGTTACTGTCTCAATAATCCCTGGTAATAAATAGAAAATTTAACTTCATAATCAGTCTTTTGGAACATCAAGCTATATTTTATTCTGGAATCTGTGCTTGGTTAATCTATAATTGTTGCTCACCTATTCATGCTGTGCTTCCTTTATTATCATTCAAACCCACAAGCATTTCCTAAGAACCTACTATAGGCTAGGAAGGTTGCTGTATTCTGGGAACACAAAGACAAAAATCAAACAATGTCTATCTTCAAGGTGCTTATGTTCTACTGTCAAATGTCATTTTACGATTCCATGAGTATGTAAAAGTTTGACCATCAGTTTTAAAGGTATGATCTTCAATCTAGAAATCCATGTGTATCTTTGCTAGAATTAAATATTATTGCTTATTTACAGATTTGTATTCTAAACAGCCCCTTTAAGAGTGCTGGGTCTACAGCTGGAAGTCCCATATTTGGATACTGACCCTAATGGCTCAGTGACCATAGATTAGATAATTTAACAATCTAAGCCAGGGGTGGTGAACCTGTGGCCTCAACATCACAAGTGTCCCTCTAGGTCCTCAAGTGTGGCCCTTTGACTGAATCCAGACTTCACAGAACCAATTCCCTTAATAAAATGATTTGTTCTATTAAACTTGGACTCAATTAAAAGGCAACACTTGAGGATCTAGAAGACCACAGGTGGTCTTGAGACTGCAGGTCCCCCACCCCTGCTCTAAGTCTTAGTGTTTTCACCTCTAAAATGGGTGTGATAATAGCTGCATTAACAATTTCGTGGGAGGATTTGAGAAAAGGTGTTTGTCAACCTTTAAACCACAACATAAAACTAAGTTTATTTTTACAACAAAATGATACAGTTAAAAATAAACATTGGGGTGTTACATTTGTGCTGTTGGATCTATAATTTTGTGAGTATATTTCAGTTGTTTCGAAAAGCTTATTTCCATCATTTTCTAAAGATCAAATAATGAAAAACATCCTTTTCGAACCGGGTGAGATGGTTCTCTCTATATACAAACACAAACATAAATTTGGGCAGGGGAAGGCATTCAATTAATCAGACGTGATGAACTACTCATGTATACAAAGCACTGTGCTTGGCACCAAGGGACATGTATCTATAAGTGAAGTATGATATATTCATGTCTTCAATGTATTTGTAATCTGTGCATGTAGCAGACGTGATTGGACACACTCAAAGAAGGGACTTATGGTAAAAATTATCTGAAATTGCAGACAGCCTCAAAATCAGATACTTCTAAGCTTTTCCAAGAAAAAAACAAAACGGTCTGTGTCCTTATATAAAAACAAGGGAATCTCTGGTTTTCTGGGACTTCCAATACTTTAAACAAAATAAAGAAGCCTGTTACAACAACTAGATAGGAAGAAAACCAAAGCCATCCACTTTCTTCCATCCTGAGCTCTGACATTAATGTCATTGCCATCCAGTCCATACTGACGCAAAGCCAGAGCTAAATTAACCTTTCTCTACAATTTTGATTACTCCTTCTCTGGAGGAAGAGACACAATTAAGAGTATTTTGTGGCTAACAAAATCTTTCTTAAACTTCTATCAATCCTGGTTCCTGCCAGTCTGGAAGGAGAGATGACAATAACAGCAACAAAGGAGCTATTTAATTCAGGGAGCTAATGTTGTATCCCCCACTCCTCCAAAAAAGGTGGAGGCAAGATTTATCGTAAGTGAATCACTGGGAGGATAAAAACAGTCGGACAGCAGAGATTTTACCTGCATTCGTTCATTCAACAAATGTTCATTTAATACTTATTGTATACATTAGGCAACAAATATGGCAGAACTTAAGAACTGACATTTACTCAGCCTTTCAGGTTTGCAAAGTTCTTAATCTACGGTAGCCCTCTGAGGTAAATTTTAATATTACCCCCCACTTCACAGATGAGGAAACTGAGTCACAGAGAGGGAGATTGACTTCTTCAGTCACATAGCTAACAATTGCTAGAGGCAGGATTCAAATCCAGGTCTATCCTGACTCCAAGGCCAATGTTCTAATCCATATGAAACCTGGCCATAAAATATGTAGCAACTTGAGTGAAAATCCCTGCATTCTCTCCCACCTGTTCATGATCTGATCAATGAGACTGATGAAGGCAGAGAAAAATCTTAATTCCGTGCTTAGTAGGCTGTGCAGTTGGCTCTCAGGCATACCTCATTTGGGGTACTTGGCTTTATTATGGTTCACAGATAGTGTTTTTGTTGTTTCTTTATTTTTAACAAATTGAAGGTTTGTAGCAACCCCACATGGTGTAAGTCTATTGGTACCATTTTTTCCAAGAGTATGTGCTCCCATGATCCGTGTCACATTTTGGTAATTCTTGTGTTATTTTCCTCTTTCCCATTATTATTATGTGTATTATCATGATCTGTGATCAGTGATCTTTGTTGTTAGTCTTGAGATCAGTTTGGGGCATCACAAATACTGCCCATGTAAGATTCAAACTTCATTGATAAATGTTGTGCGTGTTCTGACTGCTTTACCCACCAGCTGTTCTGTTCTCTCTCACTTTCCTTGAGCCTCCCTATTCCCTGAGACACAACAGCATTGAAATTTGGTCAATTAATAACCCTACAGTGGCTTCTAAGTGTTCAAGTGAAAGGAAGAATCAATAGATGCTGCAAACTTCACTGTTTTTGTTCTATTTTAAGAAATTGCCACAGCCACCCCAGCCTTCAGCAACCACCTCCCTGAACCATCAGCAACCATCAACATCGAGGTAAGACCTCCACCAGCAAAAAGATTACAACGTGGTGAAGGCTCAGATGATAGTTAGCATTTTTTAGCAACAACGTATTTTTTAATTAGGGCAGGTACATTTTTTTAGATATAATACTATTGCACATTTAATAGACTACAGTATAGTATAAATGTAACTTTCCCCGCATGGAAAAAATAATTTGACTCTATTGTAATATCCACTTTATTGTGCTATTTCCTTCATCATGGTGCTCCAGAAGCAAACCCACAACTTGAATGTCCCAGAACCACAGCTCCTTTCACTGGAGTTTAACCTAGTCACATAATCCTGCCTATGGCACTTCATTCATGCTTTACTGTTTTGGGGTTTTGGTTTCATTTGGTTTTGGGCTGGGGTTGGTTCTGCCTCTGTCTTTCTTTTACAATCACTTCACTCTCCTGGTATGCACGAGGGTATTCAATTCGTTTAAAAGAAACAGAGAGTAAAAAAAATAGTACCCCCAAAGTATAACAATTAAAATGGTGCAGAATCTCAGAATGAAATAATTCAAATGAAGACTGGTTGGAAAAACTGAAGATGTTTAGACAGGAGAAGAAATGTGATTCCTCCCCCAAGTCCCCAGAGTAGAATTCAAGATCCCTGAGGGCAGAAACAATTGATGGGCTCATAAATAGCTCTTCAAAAAGGTTTTTTTAATTGAAGAGTTGAATGATGGCTGTCCAAATATTTGAACAAATGAGAAGTAGAAGAGAAATTCAGCTTAGTCTGTGCAACTCTAGAGGGCAGAGCCACGGTCAATAGGTAGAAATTAGAAGGAGGCAGATTTGGGTAAATACTAGGAAAAAAATTCTAGCTAACAGTAAGAACAACAAGAAATTGCATTTCCACAGCACTTTAAAATTTACAAAGCACTTTAGAAATATCTCATTTGATCCTCCCACCAGCTCTGGTTGGGAGGGGGGGGTGCTATTATTATCTTCTTTTTACAGATAAGGAAATTGAGGCATTTAGTGGCTACATGATTTTCCCAGGGTCATTCATCTAGTGTCTGAGACTGAATTTGAAAGCAGATATTCCTGGCTGTATTCATTGAACCACCTAGCGATCTTTAGACATGTTTACAATGAAATGGGCTGCATTAAGATACTGAGCACCTTGTCCCTAATGCCACAGAGGGAATGCCTACATTTGTTGTGAGGTCAGGCCAGGGGACCTCTACAGTTCCTTCCAAATCTAAGGATCTATAATTCTACTACCTCATCCATTAAACAATTTTTTAAAATATATTTTAAGGCAATTATACTGCCCTTCCCCCACCCCTAGACTTCTCTTCTCCAGGAAAGCCTCATTCCTTCAACTAATTATCATCCAACATTCAGTTCTAGTTCTTCTGTCATCTAGATCAGCTTCCTTTGGAAATGACCTTGTCACTGCCTTTCCTTAACAGAAGGACGAAGAGCGTAATGTAGAGAGTCGAACACAATCATTCATGTATACTAACTCTTCTCAGATTGCCTTCTGTGTACTTTCATAGTTCTGATTTTTGCCTAGTTATTTATATCTCTCCTTTTAGTAAGTTTCCTGAGGGTAGAGAACACATTTTTGTCTTTCTCTGTGCCCTCAACATTTAGCATGAAGGCCTGGTACACACAATAAATGCTTAATAAATGCTTGTGGCCAACTAACCAAGACCATCCATCATTGCTGGACATTGATATTCCATTAATATGTTCTGTGATCACAATAGTTTGGGGAGTATCTTATATAAGGACTTCAGTGGCTTCCTAGTAAGCCTATGAGGACATTCACATCCAATGAGTCAGTCTGTCAAAATAAGGCCTGCCATAAAGGACAAATACCCCTTTGCCAATGGGAAGTTTGAATCTTAGCGAGTCACTAATTCTCCAGATATCCTCCCCGACTCCCACCCCTCACACCTGGCATGAATCTTGCCAGTCCCACGTTCTTGTTTCTTCCCCCCATGCCAAGTGTTGCAGATAGGAATCGTATTAAAAACTGATCAGACTGCTAGTTTCTGTGCTCTCAATTCTACCTAAGTTACCCTCAAGACCTGTTTCCCCCAGAATGGCTTTTCTTATTGTTAGCATTTTTTCCTCAAAAAGCTACCTCTTTTTATGTTACTACCATTCCATTGATTGCCCTGGTGTGTGCTCTGTGTCTCCTTGCACTGCTCTTTGGAATCCCAAATCTCTCCTCTATCTATAGTAAGACACCTTTGTCACACTGAAAACAAATACCAGTGTCCTTTTTTCCCCCCCAATATTCTGTATAAAAAAATTTCCTCACCCTATTTCTGTTCAATTAAGTTCTTGAACTCAAAAATAGGGATTTCTATTTATTCCTGTTAGATTTTTATTTTAATACGCAGAAATTATCATTACTATTTATTTAGCTATTTTATTATTTCTATAATCCAGTGTTTTAGATATTTCTCCCAGCTCTAAATCATCTGCAAATATGATAAACATGCTATTTATACCTTCATCCAAATCACTGCTACCGCTGTTAAACATAACAGGACCAAAGACACAGCCCAGGACATACATTGAAGATCTCCTTTCATTAATCCCCATTCATTGGACCCAGAAATTCACCTAGTTAAAAAAAAACAAAACAAACCTATATCTATCTATCTATCTATCTATCTATCTATCTATCTATTTACCTATCTATATCTATATCTATCTATCTATCTATATCTATATATGTTTAAGCTTTAGGCTTAGAGTTTGAAGGAATCTTCAGTAATATCTAGTAAATTTCTCTTATTCTAAAGAGATATTGAAGGCCCAAGATACAAATGATTTCCTTGGAATTGCCTAGGTTGTAAGTGGCAGAGTCAAGATCATTCATTACCTTGGTATACAGTTTATCTTATTTTAATGATTTCATCTCATTAAGGAAGTTTGGATATCTTACTTACCTTCTCAATTACAATGGGTTTTAATTTCCCATTAACCATGTTTGATTTATTTTTTTTGTTATAGTAAACATGTTAATAGAACTGGGCGAAATATGGAACACAGTGCCATACCACTAGACTCCTCCTTCTGGTTTAATTCAATGCAATTCAGTCTATAATCCAGCCAATCTTGGTCCATGCTGTTCACCAGCAATTCATGAGAGTTTTTGCTAAATGCTTTGCTGAAATTAAGATATATTGTTCCTTTACCAATCCCTTGGTCTACCAACAGAATAAACAAGGTTAATTGACATAACTTATTTTCTTCAAACCTATGTTGGCTCCTAGTGATCACCCTTTCTTTTACAAATGCTCTCAAATCATGTGTTTAATAGTCCATCACAGAACTTTGACAGAGATTCAGATCAAGTTCATTGGTCTATAGATTTCATTATTCAACTTTTTATGTTTTAAACAATTATAGGACAAAATGTATCTGGGTCTAGTGTTCTGCAATTCCCCCCATCTCATGTCTGTATCACTTCTCAGATATTACCAACCCTAGTTCTAATATCACAAATCTTGTTTCTAAATGCTTTCAATATTTTAAAAGAAATTCATTTTCATACTATCAGATATGCCCATATTCAAAAAATCATGGTCTCGAGGCAATTGTAAGTCATTTTTGTTTATTTAAAAACCTGTTTTTGTATACAATTTAAAATTTTAGAGGCTTCTATCCATGTGTAATGGGCAGTCAGTTAGTGAACTAGATAGAGTGACAGGCCTGGAATCAGGAAGACTCATCTTCCTGAGTTTAAATCTGGCCTCAGACACTTACTAGCTGTGTGACCCTGGGCAAGTCACTTAATCCTGCTTGTTTCCATTTTCGCATCTGTAAAATGAGCTGGAGAAGGAAATGGCAAATTACTCTAGTGTCTCTGCCAAGAAAACCCCAAGTGAGGTAATGAAACAACTAAACAACAACAATCTTTATATGATACAGTCTTACATTTCTACAAAAATCTCCAATATATTTTCACATATGTTTCATCACTGGGACTTCATAACAACCCTGAGTGCTGCTAGGTACAAAACTTGATATTTTCCACATATTCCAAAACTTCATGTATGCCAGGAGCAAGTTTTCTGGTGTCCTCTCTACTTCTATCCAAGCTTTTCTTTCCTTCCTTTCTCTTGGATTCTTTCACATGAAAATTTACAGTCCTTTGTGTCCCCTTTTCTCATAACTTGGACAGACACCATTGCTCCAGGTGACATCTAGGCATAGTCAGTCACCAAAGCCAGAGTACTTCAGGAAACAGCTACAGCAGTCATAAGGCACCCCTCCCACTCTCACATCCATGCCGTGAATAGCCAGATGCATTTGCAAGCATTTTCAGTTGCTGTCAAAGATACTTCTAGAAAAACCAATGGGAATTGAATGTCTCATGAATGTCTCATTAAGACACCACCCAGCCACAGGGAAAGACAATGTCAGCAGTTGTCCAGAAGAGCACAGGTCATTTTTCTCAATGTTATCAATCTGCAAAGGTTTCAACTGGAACATTATGACATGTTTTTACATGAAAGGTGATCTTGATGATCACTGAGCTAGGTTTCAGTGGATGGAGGATAGCCTAGAATCTAGAAGACCTGAGTTTATATCCATCCTCAGACACTAACTAGCTATGTAAATCTGGCCAAGTAGCTTCGCCTATATTTGTCTCAGTTTCCTCAACTAAAATAGAAATAAAGCGGCACCTACATCATAGGGTTGTTGTGAGGATCAAATAAGATAGTATTTGTAAAGTACTTAGCACAGTCCCTTATATATCATTATAGTAGATGATATACAAATATTCCATCCCTCCCTCTATGAGCTTGTGCCACAGAAATGGAAACCAGAAGAGATTGTGAGTCCTCTTTTCATAATAAGTACCTGATCAAATCTACTGACCATGTGCCTCTTCCCAACAAGGGACACTAACACTTGGTTTAAAACCAGGAAACTAGGTGACCCATTTGATAAAAGTGCTACATTGGGAGATAGGAAGACGTGAATTCTAATTCTGCCTCTGACAGTTACTAGCTGTATGACTCTGGGCTACTCATCTTTCTCCACTTTAATTTCCTCATGGGTACAATGAGATTAGACAGTGAAACAGAAGCATGCTAGCAAATCTTTAACTACCAGCTCTCCAAAAATGCAAGACATAGTTTTAGGTTTAATCTGAATTGTTATCATTTTCTCTACCACTTTCTTAAGTCTAGACAATCCATAAAACAATAAATCAAGCCCTAATTTGTGTTGCTTGTTTGCAGATTTCCAAAGTAGAAATGCTCACACTGAAAATTTTTCAATTGCTCTCCTCATTCAAGTTCTTAACACACCTGTGGTTAGACTCAATGACCCCTGAGTTCCCTTCCAATTCTAAATTTCAGAACTTATGATCCTATGACTCTTTTAAATGTAATATCTGCTTCTTGGTGGGAATACAAATGCCTCTGTTGATAGTGAATGTCCTTTGCAATCTGAGTCCAATTTAAGTTGACAGCATGTTACTCCTCCTCATATACTTCCTCATATACTTCCAAATTGTCCTACTTAATGCTTTACTTGCATAACATTGTAACTCTTGCATTCCTGTCTTTTCACAAACTGTGTACCATGTCCACGATTCCTCCACACCTCTGCCTCTTAGACACCCAGATTCCTTTCTAGGCTCAATTCAAGGGCTGCCTCCAACAGATTTTTCTTGAGTAAATAGAGGTCATTGTACGTTCCTTTCCACATTACTTTGTAATTAGTACATTGTATATTGAATTATTGGGGTACATGTCCTTTTCTTTCAAGGGAAAATAAACTTCTTGAGGCCAAAGATTATCTTATTTTTATCTTTATAGCCACAGAACTTGGCCCAGTGCTTTGCACTCATAGGCATTTCTTAAAATGTCTGCTGAAGTGGATTGTATAGAATGTGAAAATCTGATGCCATTGGTGTCTTAACAACATCATTGTATGATGATGGGACATTGCAAATCATCTGGACCCTTTGAAGCTTTCAAGGTACTCCCAAATTTTATTGTGAGTTCCTTGGTTGCAGGGACTGTCTTTTGCCTCTGTTTGTATCTACAGAGCCTAGAGGAGTATCTGGCACATAATAGGTACTTAATCAAGTTTATTGAATGATTGACATTACTCAAGCCAAGGCAGGAACAAGGAAGGAACCTGATACCAAAGTGGTCTTGTCCTCTACCCAACTCCCAAATGATTTCTTCTTGGGGACTTAGCAGAAAGTCTTCCTATCTAACTTCTAAATGCTAGAATTTTTGATGGTTTGAGTTGGTCTTAACCATAATGTATGGTCAAGTCCCTCAGTCAAATCACATTTTTCTGTCACATCTAAGTTGCTGTCCAGAGTATTTTCACACATAATATAAAATGATAAAATGAGAATATTTGTAAAGCACTTAGCACAGTACCTGGAACACAGAAAGCACTTAATAAATACCAGCCCCCCTTTCTCTATAGTTAACAACCCACGTGTGTTCTTACCTCATAAATATATTAGGTCTTAATATCTTATCACTTCCTTTAGATAGGATGTGGTAATCTCTCAACCAACTCAATGAACCCTACATTTACAAAAGTTATTTAGAACCATAAATACCTTTGGGTTCATTGAGTTGATTAAAAAATGGCCCCATCCCATCTAAAATAAATGATAGGAGCAGCTAGGTAGTGCAGTGAATAGAGCACTGGCCCTGGAATCAAGAGAACCTGAATTAAAATCTGGCCTCAGACACTTGACACACTAACTAACTGTGTGACCTTGGGTATATCACTTAACCCCAATTGCCCTGCCTTCCCTGCTCCCAAAAAATAAAGTAAATGATAAAAATAACTGTAAAACAAATAGAGTTCAGTTTGATGGAAGACTTCTGATTTCATCAAACTAAACTCTATTTTACAGGTAAAGCAACTGAGGCAAGAGAGATTACATAAGAGGTATTATAATTTAAAGTTGAATGGATTAAGAAATTTAGAGAAGTACAGAGTTTTACCCAAGGTTACAGAGGTGGGAAAAAGCAGAGCTAGTCTTGGTTCAAGCTCCAAACCTGCCTGCCAACACAAAATCCAGCCTTCACACTTCTGCATTATATTGCAGAATAATGGGCAAGTATAGTTGTAAGATGAGCTTTGTTTCATTTTAGTTTTCAAACTACAATGTGAAGGTCAGCACACGCTAATTCATGATTCTTCCCATAATATAATATTCATGCTTGTGCTTATTGAATCAGCCTTACTTCATTTGTTTGTCCACGTAAATAAAATGTGAAAATTGTTTCTTGCTGACGTTATAGACATTTGCATTGTAAAGCACCCTGGTTTGGGTCTTGAGGGAAGTTAATGCAATAAACTAAAATAGCCCAGGTTTCCATCAAATCAGGCTAATGACCAAAACTACATCACCTTGACTCCTCAGCTAGAGTAGTAAAGTTGATAGAGCTATCCAGGAAGCACCTCAGGTTTGATTAAAGCTTTCACTGACCAAGAGTCAAATTACTTCTCATGATACTACTGGTGATTCCAACATGAGTAGAAGAAGATATCTAGGTTACAACCTGGCTTTGCAACTTACTAGCTCTGGAAACTTGGGCAAGTACATTCATTTCTCTAGACCCTGGTTTTTTTTCCTAATCTGGAAAAGAAGGAGAATTGACTAGGTGAGCACTAAGGTTGTTTCCATCTCTGATATACAATTCATCTTGGTCCTCTCCATTTAAGTTCATCCTCTTCTGTAGTTCCTATGAAAATGTCCTTCCAATCAAAGATACATTTGCACACACACACACACACACACACACACACACACACACATACTCTCCCTAGAACAGTTAGAAAATTTGGTTCAATTTTCCCCTCATCATGTAAGTCAAGAAAAGGAGAACGGATGGGAAAGACACGTGGGGACACATCAGAAATGTCACTAATTTCTGTTGGGGAATATAGCTCTTATTTTGGGGAGACTTGGTGGCACAGTGGATAGAGTTTGTGGGACTTTGAGACAGAAAGACCTGAGTTCAAATATGTCTCATCCTCCTAGGAGATGTAGGACTCTGGAAAAGTCAACCCCTCTCAGTCTCAGTTTCCCTATTTGTAAGTGAAAATAATAATAGCACCTACTTCGTAGGGTTCTTGTGAGGATCAGATGATAGAACCTTTGATAATTAATTTATAAAATATAAGGTAATGCAAAAAGACTATTATTATTTATTTTATTATTATTATTATTATTATTATTATCACTTGTAGGCAAGCACCTTATAACAGAAACATCTTTTTTTCTATGTTCTTTAAGTAATGGACAAATGAATTCACATGAATGGATCACACAGCATTAGCTCGGGAAGGGACCATGGAGATTGTTAAGTTCATTCACACGTCTACCTGTTGTTACAAATGAGTAACCTGAACCCTGAAGAGGACTTGTCACAGGTCACCTAGCTAATTATACGTAAACCTAAGTTGAGAATTTAGGTACCCTGATCTCAGTACACTTCTTTGCCCACTCCATTATGTTGGTTCCTGATGGCAGCATGATGGTGACAACAGCTATAGTAATTAAAAAAAAAAAATAACAGCCTACTTTGGTGAGATTTCCTAAAACATTTCTTCCACTAGTTTCAGCATGGGGTATATTAAAATTTGCCCGACAAAGTATCCCAACCTACAAGTCTTTAGCAGGGAATGATGACCCAGAATTGTTGTCAATTGACCATGGTCTCTGTGTTCATTAATATAATCAAGCCACCAGACACATGCCTCAGGCATAGAGGGATTGAGAAAGTACCAAGAAGGAGCCTTCTGTTGCAGCTGGTGCTCTATGACAGTGAAACACCTCTCTGATGATATTAATAACATCTGGCATTTATATAGATCTTTAAGATTTGCAAAGAGCCTTATATGTTTTAACTCACGTTATCCTCAAAACAACCTTATAATACGTACTATTAGCACACACATTTTACAGATGAGAATACTGAGTATATATCACACAATCAGCAATCAGACAAAGCTACGGGTCCTCTTTTCACTATAGGTTTCCAATAGAATCTTCTGAGTGCTCCCTCCTATCAAATATACCCCCCACCCACACACATTTGTTTGGGGGAGGGAAGCACAACTTACGAAACTGTATTTAATTTTGAGTTGGGCTTCCACTCTCCACTCTGCTGAGCTCTTACTACCCATCTGGGTGGCACAAATGGGTAGAATGCCAGGCATGGAGTCAAGAATATTAATCTTCATTAATTCCAATCTTGTCTCAGACACTTATTAGTTGTGTGACTGGGAAAGTCACTTAACCCTGCTTGTCTCAGTTTCCCTTCTGTAAAATAAGTTGGAGAAGGAAATGGCAAACCACTCTAGTATCTGTGCCTACAAAACCCCAAATGGAGTCACAGAGAGTCTGACATGACTGAACAACCACAATCTACTTTAATGCATTATGTAAAAGCCAGTAGCCCTGTTTTTTTCCATTTATTATGTATACATTTTCCTTCTGCTTCCCTGTCTGCATATTGTGTCTTCCCAGACAAATGTAACCTCCTTGAGGACAAGGAATGAATCATTTTTGGTTTTATCACTTCAGTATCTACCACTGAGACTGGTACAGAGCAGGTGGTTATAAATGCTCGCTGAAATGAATAGAATTAAATTACTCTCTCCTTCAGCTCCCTCGTCTCCCTCAACTCCACATGCTTCTGTTGCAGAATAGTGAGGTCCTACTTTTGCATTTGCCTAAAGTGCTCACCAGGCAGAAATTAGCCACAGATGAGTCTATCCAGTACTAAGCTCTCTGCACCAACTTACTCAATGAGTTGTGCTTCCACCCTCCACTCTGCTGAGCTCTCACTACCCATGAGCTGCACTGTCTCCAAATCCCAAGGTACAAATGTTGAAAGAGAACTACAGCTTTTATTTATGTGGCATTTCCAGATTTGCAAAATATTTTATATGCATTATTTCAGGGTCTTTTTCTCATGACAACCATGAGAGACAGGTATTACAGTTTGGTGGTGGAGTGAATAAAGAGTTAGATTTAGAGTCAGAATATCTATATCATAATCGTGCCTTAGACACTTAGTAACTATATAACCCTGAGGAAATTTGCTTTCAATCTTTGTTTCCTCATCTGTAAAATGGGAACAGCAACAATAGAATCTACTTCACAGGGTTATTCTGAAGGTCAAAGGAAATATATGTAAAGAATATATCAAATATTAAAGCAACTGTACCAGTGTTAGATATTATAATCACAGGCATTTTATCTTTATTTTATTTATCATAATTGATACTGAAGCTTTTAGTATCACCATCGTTTCCTAATATTGAAATTTAGAAACTAAGAGAGATTGGAAATTAAGCCCTCTTAAAAGAAAGATCATCAGTAATGTTTGAAGTTGACTGACACACAAGAAGTTCAGCAAAACTGAGTCAGACAATATATTCAAAATTCCATACCATAAATCATTCTATCGCACCCCTACCCTCCATCCCTACTCTGCAAAAAAAAGAAAAAGAGAGTTCCATTTTCTAATATCTTCTATGGAGTCAAGCTTTATCATTATAATTATACAGTGTTTGGTTTCTTTTTCTTCCTTCAGATCTACATTATGGAAATAACATTATCTTATTTTGCACATGAGTAAACAATGACTTGCCCAGGGTCACAGCACTAAAAATTGTCTGAGGCAGGATTCAAACATAAATCTTCATGATAATAAAGTTAGTGTTTTTGTCACTATCCCATGATGGAAGAATTTCACAGATTTAAAGCTAGAAGAGTCCTTAGAGGCCATTGCATCCAACCCCCCTCATTTTTCCAGATCAGGAAATTAAAAAAAAAAAAAACACTTGCTCAAAATCACATAGATAATATGCATCAAGGATGGAATTTGAAGCTCTGTCCTTTGATTCTAGGACCATTGCTCTTTCTATTATGCCATGTTCAAGTGTAATTAGAAGCATACATCAAATATGAAGAAGAAAAAAGGGGAAGGGAAAGTCTGGCTTTAACCAGTAGCTGCTCTGTTTTTCACAGCCTCAACTCAGCCACCAAGGAAGATTTGAAATGAATGTGCCTGTCTTCTCTACAAAGAGGCAGTCCACTAATGTGCCAGTATCAGTTGCTATTGAAGATCTGGGACTCCCAAAAGGATGATGGTCTGCCAGCTGACCAAAGTAGATAGTCCCATCAATAGGAAAAAGCCCCACCAAAGAGAAAAAAATTATTTAGGAAAAATGCCAATATTCAAGATGGGGATCCACTTGAATTTTTCTTGTGTACCTCTCTTTTTTTAATTCTCTTCTGTTTCCATCATCTAAGAGAGTTTGTGTCTCTTCACATCCTTACAAATAAAGGATTAGAGAAATCTCAAATTGGTTTCCAAATGGAAAGTGATCGGAGACACATCCCTGATGTTGCCATCTCAAAGGATGTGATTTTGCAAGTGTTATTTAATTTCCAAATTTCCTGGTCTTGGTTTGCATCCATTTTGCCCAATTATGCTAGTAGCATTAGTGACCTACTAACCCACATAATTAACCAGTCTGTCTGGGTGCTGTTGAAAAGGAGGAGAGAAATGAGCTTTTCTAATGTCAGGAGCCTGGTTTGGTAATTAGAGCATGAGGGTAGGAACTAGGATTTATGGCTTCAGTTCCCAGTCTGAAACTATCTTGAGTCTTGGCCTTAAGATGTGAACTTGGGCATCCCTCAACACATTTACTTACTATATAGGTATGTCATTACCTACCATCAAGAAATACTTTGGAACTCAATGTTTATAAATACTTTATGATACCTGAGGTAGATGCTTATAATAAAGTAATACCATGTAGGATTTCCCCATCTGCAGCCCTCAGTGCTATTATATATTAATTATAGTCTGAATTCTTCCCATTATATGCACACAGCTCATAGGACACCTCTCACCTACACAGCTGCTGAATAATTATGACAGAAATCCCTTTTTGTGCATATGACTCTGTGTGCTTGGAATAAGGAGCAGAGAAAAGCAGCTTAGCATTGAGGAATGAAGACTGGGCTTCAACCCAAAGATGTAGGTTCAACCCTCTCCCCTACTCTCTGTCTGACATTTACTAGCTGGATGACCACAAGTCCATTCAACTCTTCATATCTCAGGCAACTCCCAAGAATATATCCTGCTGTATAAATCCTTAGACAAGTTTGGATCTGCATTAATAGGAGGAATTCCCTAAAGTGACATAATCATGGATCCTTTATGTGTCTAAATAGAAAGAGGATACACACAAAGACTCAGTGCTATTGCAATAATGAGGGAAGGTGTAGGACATATGACTTCATCAGTGTAAGGAACTCCTCACCAGGAAACTCCCTCCCCTCATGAATATAAGGGATTCTTCTGCCTCTGACAGTCTTAAAGAGTTACCTGGGACACTGAAAAGTTTGGGGACTTGCCCAGAGTCACACAGTCAGTAGCCAGTTTGTGTCAGAGCTTGGATTCAAATTCAAGTCTTCCTGACTCTGAGATTGGTTCTCAAACCCTTGTACCAGGTTCTCTCTCTCTCTCTCTCTCTCTCTCTCTCTCTCTCTCTCTCTCTCTGTATGTGTGTGTGTCTCTCTCTCTGTCTCTCTCTCTTTCTGTCTCTGTCTCTCTGTCTCTCTCTCTGTCTTTCTGTCTCTCTGTCTCGATAGGGGGAAATGACTTTTTAATAATACAAGTTGCATAGATGATGCTGACTGGCAGTGGAACAATTTCCTCATCTAACATGGTAGACAGGGTTTCCTCCCTGCCCAAGTTCCACATACAGTGAAATCACAAATCCAGTCTTTATCTCTATCCTTATCTACAAATTCTAAAATTTTTTTCTTCCTTTTTTTTTATTTTTTCTTCCTTTTCAAAGAAATACCTCAGTTTTATCAGTTTTAAAATAAATTTGATCTAGATGATTCACTGGGCCCTTTAAGGCTCTATATCCTATGATCCTATTAGACTAATCTATCTATCTATCTATATATATATATATATATATATATATATATATATATATATTTATCCTATTTTATCCTTTTTTCCCAAAGTCAACTCCATTGAAATATGCTTAAGCTGTTAGAATGATCATTGGATTGGAAGCATAGAGTTAAAATGAGAAGGGATCTCAAGATTATCTAGCCCTACCCTCTCATTTGACAGCTAATGAAAATAATGCCATGAAGAGATGAAATGACCTGACTGAAATCTCATGGGAAATAAATGGCAGTCAAGATTCAGTCAGGTTCCATGACTCCAAATCCAGAACTCTTTGCACAGTAATTGTACTAAGGAAAATGATGATGGTGATGATGATGATGATGATGATGATGATGATGATGATGATGGTGGTGGTGATGATGATGATGATGGTGATGATGAAGATGATGATGATGATCTGACCCCTTCAGAACCCCAGTCATGATCCATGCTTTAATGGAAGGGAGGGGATTGGAAAAGAAGAGAAAGACCCAACAGATTGATGTATGATGGAGAAACTATATGTCCTGAGAAACATTTCATCTCTTCATGGCTTCAATTCCCTTAGCTATCAAATGACAGGATTGGGATGGATAACTTTAAAGGTCCCTTCTCATTGTAGCTCTATGATTCTAATTCTACGATAATTCTGATAGCTTAAGCATATTTTAATTAAGTAGAAGTCATGGGAAAAAAAAAACAGAACTCAAAGTCTTAGGAGGAAACATGAAATGCTAGAATATTGGACCCAGGTAATATCATTGTTTATGTTAGTACCCTAGTCAGTGGGGTGCACCTGTCTCTATGAATCTAAGAAATAGATGGGACAGCACAGGGCTGCAGATAGGCACTACTCACAACCATTATGATGATCAGCTTAACACAGAGAATGGTACAGGAAGTGTTTTTCTTTTATCTACTGAGACTACAAGTCAATGTACATGGAAAGAAATTTGAAATAATACTCTATCTGCTGGAAATGCTTAGGTGTAGATGGAACTGATCACCATAGTGGGAAGCCACAATAGCATATGAAATGGAAAGAAATTTTAAATTATTCAATTCTGTGCAAGTATAACAATATAACAAAATGGGAAACACATCTCCTCAGTCTTCATATTGCTATGTGTCAATGGTACTCTCAGCTACATGGCATAAAACAACATATTGATGGATAGTGGGGGAGGGGGAACAGAAGGAGGGGAAAGCTTTATTCCTAAGCCTAGTTAGATGAAGTAAGTGATGGAATTGATCAGTTACTAAAATCTCAACAGGAAAAATTCAAGGAATCCAAGGTCATTGAAAATCTTCACTTAATACAAACCACAGTTATTCTGCCTAAAAGGGGAACATATGACAAAAATAATACTGAGGTCTCGAATGATTTACAAAAGGAGATGGGCATACTTACAAGAGAATTTTGAAATGGCTTTTTTAAACATGTTGGCACAAATCTAACAAGATGACCAAACCTACCAAAAATTATTCAACAAACACTTATTAAATACTTACCCAGGCACTGTCCTAAACATCAGGGGTACGAATAATGGCAAAATGTATCCTGCTCCTAAGGAGTGTGCATTCTAATAGGGAAGTGAATATGTAAATAACTAAATACATATAAGAGAAATAGAACAGATGGAAAGTAACCTTATTAATAAAGCCTCTAGAAATTGAAAAGATAAAGGCTCCTGCAGAAGGTGGCATTTGATGTGTCTTGAAGGAAGCTGGAAGTTCTAAGAGGTGGTGGGTAACAAAGGAGAGCAATGCAGTCAGAAGGTACAGCCTGTGAAGAGGCAGAGGGACAAGAAGATGGATGGTTTTGTGCTAAGTACATAAAGCAGGCCAGTGCAGCTAGATCCTATAGCCTTTGGAAAGGGGTAAAGTATTGGAAAGCTGGAAGGGTAAGAAGGAGTGAAGTTGTGAAAAGTTTGAAATGTCAAACAAAAAAGATTATATTTGATTCTAGAGGTAAAAATGATACTCTTAAACAACTATCATACTACACTAGAGTTGATTAGGTGAGGAATGGTATGGTCTGACCACGGCTCTAGGAAAATAATGTTGGCAGTTGTATAGAAGAGGGATTGGAACAGGAAGAGATCTAAGGAAAGTAGGAGTGTCCTTTCCTGAGCTAACTTTCTGTAGAGCTCTCACTGATAAAGCAGGATGACAGAATTCACTTCTAATGGGAAGGAAGAAGCTGCAGAGAAGGAAGGAGAAAATCCCCCAAAGGTAAGACATGAACGCCAAAAGGAGAATTTTTTTAATACACTTCCCTAGTAAAAGAAAAGATAACACTATAAATGTGTTAATGTAGGAGTTTTGGCTTATTTTATAAAAGGCAACTCCAGTGCCACATTCAATTCCATTTAACAAAAATTTATTATTTACTGTGTGATAGGAAACATGGTCCAATGGATTGACAGTTGGCCTCAGAGCCAGGAAAATCTGGATTCAAGTAATTGAGCCTCTGGCACATATCAATCACTTTGTGACCATGGCAAGTCTCATAATTTCTCCACACTCTAGTTAACTCTCTAAAATTATACATGGCACAGCAAAAGCATCTGCCAGTCTATATTGGTTCTTCTATCTGTATGTCTATTGATCAATAGATACACATACATATAGATAGACACAGACATACAGATATCAATAGGTATCTATCTAAATATGTGCATGTGTATATGTGTGTATATACTTGTTTGCACATAGACAGGTGTGTATATTTGTGTTTATACACAGATACATACATACATATTTGATACAGCCACACACATATATATCCACATAGATAGGTATAGATATGAAATGTATATATGTGTATATGTATGCACACATATACATAAATATACAATATAGACCTATACATTAAAATGTACCTATGTGCATTGAATTAATTATTCATAATATGTGTATAGATTTCATTTCTGAATTTCTTAAAATTTTCATTTTAATTTTCTCATTATTTTAGGTATAAATTGTATCTCTTTCTGGCATTCATAGACCTTATAAAATAAAATGAAGCCAAAACTCTGCCTGTTTATATATATATATATATATACTTGTAGATTTTAAACATTTATTTTCAGGTGTCACCATATGGCAGAAATTAAATCAGGTCCTATTTTAAAGTGACTAGAAAATAAACTTCTGAGACTCAAGCTGGGGCGTTATCATACACCCTTTTACTCAGCAGTGCCCGGAACTGTTTCTCCAGGCCTCTAACTTGTGCAAATATAAAAGCAGAGATGCATGTGGCCAGGGGGAAAGGCTATTTAGAGCCTCAGTGACTGAGCATCAGCCAGTAGAGGGCATAAGGAGAGGCTCCTAGTGTCCTACAGCATAGTGAAGGGTGGGGGAGCTCTTTCCAATCCCTAACCAGATCCTTATCACTTTCTGATCAGTGTACACACAATATCCCCATAATGAACATTGCTATCAAGTGTTATACCAGCCTAACCCTGTGGAAGAAGCACTGACTCTAGAATCAGAGGACTGGATTCTAATCCCACTTCTGACGCTTATTACCTGTGTGGCCTTGGGTAAGTCACCTAAATTGCCAAGTGCTCTGTTTCATCAACTACAAAATAAAGAGGATCAAACTTAGGTGCTCTAAGGTCCTTTCTAGCTCCCCAGCTATGATCTGATCTTTTTAGAACAATTATTAATTAGGTTGATGCAAAATATCATTTCCTTCCTCATATGTATATCATTACATCTTTTTCACATGTATTCAGGTATAGGGCAGCATTGTGACCTGATGGACCAAGTTTAACATTCTGCTGTTGACTGAAGGGAACTGTGTCATCATGGGCTCATTGCTTCCACCTGCAGGGCCCATGGTAACTCTACAAGACTCAAAGTTACACAAGAGGACACTAATCTCCATCCTGGAGAATTTTTCACATTGCAGGTTGACTATACCAATGAAATTACAGATCCTGACACTACCCATCCCATTCCCCCCAAAAAAGGCAAATTTGCTTTGCAAGTAATAAAATCAAATACATAATTTTTGGTCTTACTTCTGAACACCCTGATGTGTGTATAATATATGTACACATATGCATATATATACGTATGTATAATACACATATTGTCCTGATATATATGTATATGTGCATGTATATGTGTATAAATGTATATGTGCATGTAAGTCATATATACATGTGCACAAGTATATATATATATACACATACATGCTTGGTGATCATAAGTTGAACTAGGAAATCATACATGCGTATATACATGCATATATGTGTGTGTACATGTGTGACTTCAGATGTTGAGAGTTAGAAGTAGGAAATCTTATTCCTGGAGGAATTTTGGTTTGAGAGTGTGGTAGAATTAATAGCACAAAAGAAAATCTAAATTGGGGTTACAATCATGCCAGAAAAAGAGATGACCTGTATGTTCTGAGGCCCTATGAGATTCAATAAGAAGGTGATTCCAGCTATCTGGGGGGAGGGAGGGAGAAGGTGCATCTATACTTGTATACCTTGAAGATATGTGACAGGATTTTCTTTGAATTGAAAGAGCTAGCACTTTTGGCTAGGGAAGATCAACCATACCCATGATGGACTCTTAATAAGTTATTTGCTAGTACTATAAAGCAGTCACTTATACATACACCAGAGGACAACAAAGAGTGGAAATATTTTCTCCTCCCTTCCACCCCTCTCCAATCCTAACAAGGTGTGGAATATGAAAAGAAACAGAACCATGAACATTGCAGACATAGACACAGACACATGGACACAAGAAAGAAACTTCAAGGAACATGGTCACTAGCAGCAGAAAAGGAGTAACCATGAAATTGAAGGAGAACTAGCCACACCAATCAAGTCAAGCTAAAGAGAAGAAAAGACCCTGGAATCTCAACTGAATGACCTACCCAAGAGAAGTGCTATCCCCAGAGAGAAATTTTGCAAAGCCTCTATGAGAAAAGAAAGGACACTGAATCCATGCAGTACTAGAGGTATAAATTTCTTTGGCCAAACATACTCATGAAATGTGTTTGTCACTACTATGGCACTCTAAGTTTGTGTACACTCTTAACATGGACACTTCATTTATGGGAGAATGTATTCAAAGTATATGGGGGAATGTTTATAAAAACTATAAAATGTTACTGTTCCTAATATGCCATTTTATTGCTTTGTGTTAATTGTGTCTACTGTGTTTTATCCTATTGGAAGCTCACCAGTGGGGACTCATGACAAATAGTTTTATTAAGGCCAGAATTTGAGAGAGTCATCACTTTCTAGGGAACTCACCTCATATAAGGGAATGAAAGTTGTTGTTTTCAAGTATCAATAACATCATGAAGGTGATGTCTTGATATGTGCATGAATTGGATTTAAGTGAGACAGAGATGTACAAAGTCATCAGCCTTACCCTCTCCTCCAGAGTCATCAGTCCAGTGGCAAAACAAAAGACAAGATGACTGGCGATGACCCAGAATGAAAGTCTGCGAAATAGCCAAGGAGGTAAAATAAATACTTCATTAGCCCTGGACAGTTTTCTTTTTAATCACTACTTAAATGAGCCATTTTATAACATCAAACAAGTAAAAATAATTCACACTGAAACACTCTTGGCTTGCTTAAGCCCTCTCTGTAGTTGTGAGACCTCTAGCCAATTCTACCAAGTATTAAAACCCCACAGCATTGATTCTACCAGAAGCTTTAAATGCAGCATGTGATTGCCACTGAATTTCTCACTCTATTTGGTGCTCAGCTTTCCTTCTCTATCCATCAGACCCCCTGTCTCTTTGTGGAATGGAAAAATAAACTTTCTGCTCCATGCTACTTGGCAAAAGCCTGGAGAGAAAGACTTAGATCACTCCATGTGTTCCAATCAACAGTGATATGTTGTTCAGTTGTTTCAGTCATGTCAGACACTTCATGACCCCATTTGAGGTTTTCTTGGCAAAGATACTGGAATGATTTGCCATTTTACAGAAGAGGAAACTGAGTGAATTACTCAGAACCACACAGCAAATAAATGTAGGTCTTCCCAACTTCAGGCCCAGTGCTCTATCCAATGAACCACCTAGCTTCCTCAGCAGTGATGTATCCAACGACTATCCACTGATAATCCTCTTTCCACTCAAAAAGAATTTATTTTCCATTCTCAAAGGAAAAGACCTTCCCCTTTCCATCAGGCACCTTTTTAATAACTTGTAAATATGTAGTATATCTTCTTGTTTGTTTTTTATATTGTATATATCTGAAGTCTTCCTCCCAAGACAGCATTCATTATTAACTAGAATGTATCTAGGGAATATTTCTCTAGACATTGTTTGTGAGGGTCTTTTACAATACTATATTTTAAGTATTTTAGCAAGTGCTGCAAGAGATAATCTTTCTATTGAATGGAAGCATTAAAATTAAACTGAAAACTTGAAGTTTTAACACAATAGATATTTCTTTCCTTCAATGCTTATGTATACAAAGTATAGAAAAAGGCTAAAAAAATTAATGTGGCAAATACAGAGACAATCAAAGGAAACCCTCTCAAATCTAAAAATCAGCAAAGTGTCTCTGTCAAATATACTTCCAAAAATATGAAATAGTTGTTTTAGCTTTTAACCCTTTGACTCAAACATTAACTAAATGGCAAATAGTCAAAATGTAGACTCAACGGGGGTGGCTAGGTGGCACAGTGAATAGAGCAGTGGCCCTGGAGTCAGGAGGACCTGAGTTCAAATATGGCCTCAGACACATAACACTAGCTGTGTGACCTTGGGCAAGTCACTTACCCCCAATTGCCTTCCAAAAAAAAAAAGAAAAGAAAAAAAATGTGAACTCAATGCAACTCAATATTTATATAGACACTGAATGGAAATGATGGCACAATTATATCAGTTTCTCTCATTCTCTCTGAAGGTGTGAATATCTCAATTCTCCAAGTTCTCTAAAATATTACTTATTTTATTTCTCTGTCGCTGATCCCTGAGCGTACCACAGAATCTATGGCCATGACTTTGACTGTCTCTCATAGCTCTAGCCTCACCCAATAACCTCTATCCCTATTGGATTTTTCACCTAACGCTATGGAAGAAGTGACTGGGAGAGCCTGAGCTCAGAGTCTGACTCCCTTTATCTTTTCAACATTCCCCATCAAAGTCAAAGTCATAGAAGGGCATGGTAACAGATT
Source organism: Pseudochirops corinnae (assembly GCA_028646515.1). Taxonomy (NCBI): domain Eukaryota; kingdom Metazoa; phylum Chordata; class Mammalia; order Diprotodontia; family Pseudocheiridae; genus Pseudochirops; species Pseudochirops corinnae. The sequence continues at coordinate 176,182,542 of CM053591.1, forward strand.
TTTGTTCAGGCACAGGTTGGAATGGAGAGCTCTGGAGTTTACTTCTAACTCAGAGACTCAGTGCTTCTGAGATGCTGAGGAATTCAGGGAGATAATTCTTTTTGAGTTTGGGTGAGGCTGATGCTATATAGCTATTTGATTTGAGGTGACACAAAGCATGACATGTGCTGGTAAGAAATTATACGAGGGTAGCACAGGGCTTGGATCTAATCACTTTAATTATATGATACATCCTTATGCAACAATAATCCCCCCCCAAAATGGCATCAAGTGAGCCAAGTTTCGCTCAAGTTAAAAGCATTCACTGGGGGAGTAAATTTAGTTGTCTCTAGGCAGCTACGTGACACAGTGTATAGAGAACAGGACTTGAAGTCAGTAAGACCTGAATCTTCCTGATGCTGACTCAGCTGGGTAACTAGACAACTCACTTAAGCAATCTGTGTATCAATTTCCTCATCTTTAAAATGGGGATAATAACATTTACCTCACAGGATTATTATAAGGATCAAATGTCAATATATAAAGTGCTTTGCAAAACATAAACCATTGTAAAATGCTAGTTATTGTTATCATTCTAATAATATTTATTATTCAAGTCACTGGGGTCTCCTTTGACCAAAAATGAATTAATTGTACTTAACAAGATGAGGCATCTGAAAAGGAGATTGCAAGTCACAAAACTATCTGTTGTATTTTATGTTGGCCTAGGGAAAGAATTTTTAACTAAACAAGGGATAGAGAGTATCATAAAAGATAAAACAGTCAATTTTTATTATGTGGTGCTAAAACACTTCCGCATGAGCAAACTCAATGTTACTAGAATAAAAGAAGATGTTTATTGGGAAGAAACTTTGTAATTAATATATCTGATAATGGTCTGGCATCCAAGATATATACTAAAAAGAAAAATAAAAGCAAGCATTTATATGATGTTTTATAGTTTGCAAAGTGTTCTACAAATATTTCATTTTATCCTCACAACTCTGGGAGGAAAGTGCCAATATTATTCTTATTTTATAGATGAGGACACTGAAGCCGACAGAGGCTAAATGACTTCCCCAGGGTCACAAGTCTGATAAGAATCAGAAGTGAGATTTGAACTCAGATCTTCTTGACTCAAGGTCTAACACTCTATCCACTGTCATACCTAGTTGCCAAGGAATATATGGAACTGATGCACCAATGGTTTGTGTCCCCATTGGAAAAAAAAATGTGTGTGTATGTATATATGTATGTATGCATGTACATGTGTGTGGATGTATGTGTATGTATGTATGTATACATATATGTATGTGTGTGTGATTCACTAAAGTTAAACTGAAGCAGACTTACCAGGAGAAGACAAATACGCAATTGCTTGTATGTTCAGCTAAAGTTGGAAATGTTTTATTTTCTTTCATCTCTTTGAAAAAGGAATGTTGAGTATTATATATGTATATTTATATACGTGGGTGTGTTTATATCTATATATCTGTATATATATGTTTGTGTTGAAGAGGAAGTATGTAAAGTAGAGAGATGATCTTGAAACCAGAAAATCTGGGTTCAAGTCTCAGCTTTGAAACATAATGGCTTTATAAATACACAGATAGGTGTGGATGTGTATATATTTATACACACATGTGCATTATATGTACATGCATGCACATTTACACACGTGTATGCAAGTATGATATTAGGAATGCTGACATATGTGCATTATTCATATGCATATACACATACACATGCACATACATATACACGTAGTATTAGATAAATATACCCAGGAGCAAAATCTTTTAATGAATATGTGAAGAGTCTATGGGAAGGATAGCAGACCACACCAAACCACTTAGTTCAATATGAACTGAATAGATTATCTCTGGAAATGGGAAAGGGGCAGTTTTATAGTTGTTGGCTCAGACAAAGGTGGTAGAAATACTTCTGACTTTCATTTACAATTTTTGATAGAGTTGGAACTGTCATTTGCTGGTAAGAGTAAAAAGCACAAAAGTCTCTCAAATTAACTTTAAGAATTCATTCAACTTGTGGCTAGGGGAGACTCTAGGACACTAACCCATCAAGGAGAGAAAGAGATACCCAGGGTCCTTTGAGGCCACTACTGGGAAGGTTGGTGGGAATTATGGTGGGAGAGAGGAAGATCAGGGTAGAATGGAGCCTGTAAGGAACTCTATGCAATGTGACAGTTTGGGAAAGTAACTATCCCAGCTGGTAGCTTCACATTCAGCTAATTAGTCTAAGTCCAAAGCGTGATTGTGTCTACATTGCTGAAGGAGTACAAGTACTGTTAGCACCCTCTAAATTTCAGTCCCTTGAAACCATACCCCAGTCACCCCACTCTAGTTATGGCTATAATGAATCCTTTAAATTAACAAGATGCCATAATTAGCTATAAAAATGCATCAGAGCCTTTGGATCTTGAATTGCTGTTCTATCAGAGGCAAAAGCTTCTCTTGAAAGAAATGGTTTAGATTGTAGGAAGACGCATGTTTTTATTATTAAGGAATCGTTATAATATCATTACTAAGCACTGAATGTGATCTAGCCACTATGCTTTTGTATAGCTCTGCAATTTTTAATCCAAGTGGGATTTGGATAATGTCCTAACTCGAGAAAGTCTCGAGAAACTACCTGACCCAAAAGAATAGATAGATAGATAGATAGATAGATAGATAGATAGATAGATAGATAGATAAACAGATTGATAGATGGAAAGAAAGAATATTCTTTATAGAGATGTCAATTAAATTCTTGCAATTTGATAAGGTCACTCAAAGAAATTATGAACCTTATGCAAAAACACAGTGTTTGTAATCCAAATCATGGAATCTTAGGGTTGGAAGGAACCTTAGTGCTTGATGATTTAGTTTATTCCATGTATGTGTATCCATCATGCACAACATGCTGAATGATTGACCATCCAAGTCCTGATTAAAGTCCCTGCCCCCAGCGATGGAGAAGCTGCTTCCTTTCTATAAATCCCACTCCTGTTTAGATACTGCTAATTGTTAGGAAGGTGTTTCTTTTTTCCTCTTGACATCAAGTCTAAAATTGTCTTTTTTGCAATTTCTCATCATTACTCTTCTTTTCTTTCTTTGGATCCAAAAAGAACAAAATTAATTCCCATTCCATTGAGCAGACTAAAGAATACTTGAAGACATCTATCAATCCCACCTGGCATCTTCTCTTCTGTTGGCTAAATGTCAACTAATTTTTTCAATTAATCTTTATATATAATAAATGCAAAACCATTTATAACTATGGTTCTCCCACTCATTAGTACTTTCCAAATGATCAACATCCTTTATGAACTCTAAGGTCAAAAAATAAATTTTCCCAGCATGAACCAAATAGGACACAGTCCAGAGTATTATCACCTCCCCAGTCTGAGACACTACCCCTCTCCAAATAATTGCATATACAAGTTCTATTTCTCAAGTGTCATTTCTAGTATATCCTTCAGGGTAGCAACATCAAGTCTATTCATATATCTCTGAAAGTAATGACAAAATCTAGAAATACAACAGAAAAATCCTTGCTAGAATCCTGTTTCCACAGAAGCTAGCAAATGAAGGACTAGAAAGATATTAAATGCCAAATTCATGATGTCTAATCATTGGAGGAAAGACAAATACATTGACTAGTCTAGAATTATTTCTTGGATTACTGTGACAAGATATTAGGACACTGGACAAGAGGACAGTGCTATTTATTTTTATTGTACAAGTAGTTTCATTTTACTTTGCCTGATCTTTTTTTCTAGGAAGACTGTCCTTAAACATGCCTACCCCACCCAGATCACTCCACCAATCAAAGGCAGAAAAGGTTTTCCTAAATCTGTCAATTTAATCAATCTTGGGTCCAAAGCAAAAGGCCCCTTTACTCCTCAGTTTTGCTTGAAAAATAAAGAAGACAAAGTCAGTGTCAAAATGGTGAATTTTATTTCTAGTAAATTTATGGGGACAAAAAGATAAGAGATTTTGGTTTTGTTGTTATTGTTGTTGTTTTATTAAAAAAAAGCAAAACACTAAAAGAAAAGAGCTCAGATCTAGTCACCTTCTGATTCCTGGACCCATTCTCTTTATCACTGGACTACATGCTTTCCTGCTTGCTTGGAATCACATTCTGACCACCTCCACTTTATATGGATCACAAGAGAGCACTAACATCTTTTGATTACTGATGGCCAGGGAGGTATTCAAACCACTAAACCATTGTCTGCAGGTTCTTTATCTTTGCACCAATCCCATAAACTATCTAATTCAGTACAAGCTGACATGAAATACTCAGCATGAAGAAAAGAACTTATGTTTAGTAGCAACCAGAGGACAAATAAGTGTCTAATATCAACAAGGAAGCATCAGGGTGGTTTCACTGGTGATGGGGGACTATATTTCTGGGAATAACATTGGATAAATTGAGATAATTAGGACTATCATGGATTAAAAAGTTCTAACCTAGCATTTCTGTGCATCACAGAGTCCCTTTAGGGAAACACCTGCTGAGCAGCAAGTTCATTTATCAAAGAGATAATGACCCAAAAACATTCTTCTGGAGACAGTGTGTGGACTATTTCTTTTTTAAAAAGGAGACACCTGTGGAACTAATTAGGATGAAGTGCTGCTCTCAGAGTCCAGATCATCCTTTTAAAGAGTGAATAAAAGATGTACATAACTAAAACTGGAGCTGAATGAAAGCATGAATTGCACACACTACAGCCTGGAGGATGGAAAACAATTGGCTTTGACAAGATGGTGACTATTTTTCCATCTGGAGTCATCATGGTTAAAAGGAATAAATGGAACAAATGTTCGGGTCCCAAGAAGCTTAGATTAGACCGGGGCAGGAAGCAGAAAAAGATGCATACATTGATATTATCCCATATCTTCTTGATTTCAGCAGAACTGAGCCTTCTTTTTGTTCTTTTCTCCTTTCTTTCTTTTGTAAATTTTCCTTTGGGTTACTATATCAAATTGTAAGTATTTAATTGACATCTCTATATAGAATATTCTTTTTCGCTTTCCACCTGTCTAATCTATCTATCTATCATCTATCTATCTATCTATCTATCTATCTATCTATCTGTCTATGTCTCAACCCTAATTTCTCTCTTGAATTCCCTGTCATCAGCTGCCCACTAGACATATCCACCTGGATGTCTAATAGTCATTTTAAACACATCCAAAACTAAACACATCTTTCCCCTAGAGCCACCCAAAATTGACTGCTTTCAGAGATGGCAACCAAATTTTCCCAGTCACCCAAGTTCATAACTTCTTTGACTCTCCTCTGACTTATCTCCATTCATATATAACTAATAATTATAACAAAGATGTTTATATTTAATATTTATATAGCTCTTTTCAAATCATCTCATTTGAGATTCACAAAAAGTGTGTGAAGTAGGTGCTATTATGATGTCCAATTTATAGATGAAGAAATAAATGGCTAGACAGATTGAGAGACTGGCCCAGCACCACATATTTGTTAAGTGTCAGAGTCAGAATTCTAACACATGTCTTCCTCCCTCCAAGTTCAATACTATACACTCTGGCAAGCAAATGTCAAGTCTTATTGAATCTACCTCTATAATATTTCTCAAAATAATCCCCTTCTCTCCAATCATGTAGCCTCTAGTGACTCATTACTGACTCATTATTCATTACCTATTCCTTGAATCATCTATTAACCTCCTAATTGGCCTCTTGGTTTCCAATTTCTTAGTGCTCAAGTCTATCTTCAACACACGTGCCAAAATACTGTTCTAAAGTGTAGATCTGACCATGTCACTCTCCTGGTCAAAAATCTTCATTAGCTCCCTATCGCCTCTCAGACAAAAACAGCCTCTTCCACCCCCAACCTCCTCCGCATCCTGTCATTTCAAACCTTCCAAATCTGACTCAGCCCTAATTTAATTTCTGGTCTTTTCCATATCTCATCTTATTCCACTCTTCATTACAGCCAGATGAGTCTATTTGATCTTTCCCAAACCAGAATTCCACCTCCCTTCTCTCTAAGTTTTCCCAAACCTACAATGCATTCCTCCTTCACCTATACCTCTTAGAATTCCTAGTTTATTTCTAGGATCAGTTTACCTGTCAAACAAATCCTTTCAAAAAACTCCTCTGATTCCAGCCTCCCACCTGCTTCTCTCCATTGTGAAATTAGCCCTTATTTAGTTCAATAAATATAAAACACTCATTGAACCACTAATGATGTACCATGTGCTGTGCTAAAGACCAAAGATACAAATGCAAAAACTGAAGCTCTTATGAAGAGGTAATAATATGCACATAGAAAAATAAATACAAACCATGGGGAGAGGAGGGCTCACTAACAACTGTTATGTGCCACAATGAAAAGAAGTGTCATAATTATTTTTGTAGACAGAAGATCCTTTTCTCATCTTTTGCTCTCTTTGGAGTATAAGACTAACATTGATACCATTGGATAAAAGGCTCTGCACAGTCCAGTAATATTTGGCACGTGAGTCTAAATTGACTTCCAGAGTAGCAGTACCAATTGACATCTCTACCAACAGTAAGTTAATGAATCTGCATGCCCACAGTTCCCCCAGCATTGGTCATTTTCCTTTTGGTTAATGAATGTAATAGAATATTGGCGTTAAGTACGAAATGATGAAAGGGACAGTTTCAGAGAAACAAGGAAGAACTCTATGAACTGATCCAGAGGGAAGTGATTAGAACAAGGAGGGCAGTTTACATTACAAGAATACTGTAAAGACAAATACCTTTGAAAGACTTGAGAACTCGGGTCAATATAGTGACCAACAATAATTTAAGAAAACTTATGATGCACGCTCCCCTCCTCCTGATGTGTATATATGTGTGTGTGTGTGTGTGTGTGTGTGTGTGTGTGTGTGTGTGTGTGTGTGGCGGTGTGGGGGGGGGTGTGGCGGTGTGGGGGGGGTGTGGCGGTGGGTTTGTGTGTATGTATGTATGTGTGTGTGGCGGTGTGTGTGTGTGTATATGTATGTATATAAATGTGCAGAATGACATTTATTTCTTAGATGGGTCCACTGTAGGAATTTTGAATTCTCACCAGGGTCATGTATCTTTGGAAGAACCCAAGGCATTTTAGTATAGGTAGAGAATTGTTTCCTAAAAGTTTTCAACTGTTAAAATCTCAGGTGAAGATAAACTGAAAGATAATGGTCAGAGCTTGATTAATTTATTAGTTAGACTAACAGTAACCAATAATTTGGATCAGTGGTCTCTCTCAATAACCAAAGACCCTGAGGCAGGGCTCATCAGCCTCAATATGGTTCTGGGCAGTACCAAATTGGGTAAATGGAGAAGACAATACAATTGGTTACAGGGTACGCTGTATCATGGTGATGGGAATAACATTATTGGTTATTTTAAAGAAAGTAGGCTACTATACCCATATGGGGCTTGCAAATGGCTACCTCTCTGAATATTAAGGAATATTAATTGTTTTATTGGGTCCATCAACATCTAGTATACTTTGTTAGTAGACCTGAGTTAGCAGACTCCCTGATATCTAGAAAGTTTCACTAGGGAGACAAGACCCCAATGACAGACAAGGAAGGACAATATACCTTTGGAGGACAGTAACAAGTTAAGTCATAATTTTAAACTAACTCAGAGAAAAAGATGACTTAATTATAAAAGTAACACAGCATAAAATCAGTTAAGTGCATACTGTAGGAAATAGAGTTAATATTAATTTTTATTTTCACAATTCAAACCTTCAATACTTATGTCCCCTTATTCATTTCATTATGCACTCTCTTTTACTCCATTTTCTGTTCTAGTTTCAGCACTTCTGGGCTTTGACAAGCTTGAGAAATGTAAGCTATCTGACAGAGTGAGGCAAGGGCAGCATCTCAAGAAGTAGGGGACTGCCCTTCATTGGAGATCTTCAGACAAATACTGGATGTCTACCTGTCAGGTATGACAAGGAAGGGATTCTTTGTTCCAGGTGCATTTTCAAGTAGATGGCCTCTGAGCTTCCTACCATATCAGAGATGTTAAGCATACACAAGCAAGTTTTCTAGCGAATAGAATCCTTTCATAGTAGAACAATACATTTATTGATTACATGAGACAAAGTAAATGGTTCATCCAAAAATGTGTCCTTATTGAGAACTTAAAAAGTAGTCCAGACTGCATGGAATAAAAAAGGTGTTGCTTTGCTGTTTGGTCTTTCCAGGAAGTTTTCTCTCGATGTGCAATAAAATGAAACATTAAGACACCAAGACAGAATTACAGAGGCGAGAGTTTCTCTATTGTATTTATGCTCTTACCCAGAAGAAAAGCTTATTATCAGGATATAATTATAGAAAACATTCCTAAATAATACAAGGCTGCTTTGCGTTTACAAATTCCAAGTTTTGAAATCGCATTTGTGTTTATTTATAGGATTTTCTCCCTAAATAAGATACATAGGACATTATTCAATTTAGTAGAAGACCACATAATAAGATTGTTTATTTTAAGAGCATAGAACAATAATCTTTCAAAATACTGGATTTGTTTTAAAGAATATAACATTTTTACAAATTTCCACTTTCAAATGAGAAATCATGGGACATACGATGGAAGTTACTTCAGAGGATGTCTAACTGAATCTCCTCTGTTTGATAGGTGAAGAAGTTAGGGACCAAAAGGATATAGTTGTCTGCAAGGTAATTCCCTTGATATTTCTGCTATATCAGTGGCACACTTCAGAAGGAATATTATCTTCATAATAAGGTGGGGAATACTGAAGAAGATTCGGAATCATAGAAATATCTAAAGATGATAGGGCAACTAGAATACCATAATAAGGAAATAATTGTTTGTATAGGACCTTCCCAATGCAGAAACACCCCATTATCATAGATTGCAAATCTTAATATATAGTAAGTGTTATCAAGTTTCATTAGCAACATGGAGGATAAGTGGTGAGTTCAAAGTCATGTAGATGGTAGGTATCAGAGGTAGAAGTCTATCCAAGGTCTTCCTAACTACAAGCCTAACATCATATTCACTGTATCAAATTGCTTTTGTCTTATATGTAATTTTTAATGTTAAATAATTAAGTGTACATGAAAGTCACCATTAATTTCTAAGTCTGAGTTTGCCCAGCTAGTCAACAGAGGCAATTGTATTTCCTCCTAGGCCGGGGGGGGGGGTGGGGGGTGGGGGGGGGGTGGGGGGGAACCTGTGGCCTTGAGGCAACATGTGGCCTTCTAAGTCCTTAGGTATGGTCTTTTGACTGAGTCCAAGTTTTACAGAACAAATCCTTTTAATAAGGGGATTTGTTCTGAGAAGTTTGAATTTAGTCAAACTGTCATGCTTGAGGACCCAGTAGGTTACATGTGGCCGTGAGGCCACATGTTCCCCACCCCTGTCCTAAGCTGTCTGCTTATGATAGAGATAGATGCTTCCAGGTGAACCACAGAATCCAGATTTAGATGCACAGTTCAAATGCTTATGTCTCCAGTAGAAATTGCTAACAGAAAAGAGAGGACTATGAAATCAGAGAGTCATAGAGCTGAAAGGAACCTCCAAGATTTAGCACAATCTAAGTATTTAATATTTGTCGAACTTTACTCAATAGCAAAATTGATACCTTTCTCACTAAAATAAATTGCAACTCTTAATTACTCCTGCTTAACCTAATTCTGCCCTTCCCATTAATAGGTGTAAATAAAACACTCAACTTGAGCTACTGCTTGGTGTCACCTATCAAAACAAAGCTTCGTTTCTGGCTTAGAATTTCACAATACTTTTAACATCCAAAGCCCTTATACATGGCTCTTGTCAGCCTTTCAAGAAACCTTTACAATCTGCTTACAAGTCATAAGACAAGGAACACTTAATTACCCTCTTATTCTATATTTAAATTAATTCTAGGAATTTTATCTCCCTTAGATTTTTTTGGACAGGGGGGAAGGGTACAAGGCAGACACTGATGGCTCACTGTCTGACAAGTTCCTTCCTCCCTGCCTCCCTCTTTTTTCCCTCCCTCCTTTCTTTCTTCTACCCCTCCCTCCTTTCCTTCCTTTCTTCTTTCCTTCCTTCCTTTTTCTCTTCCTTCCTTCACTCCCTCCCTCCTTTTTTCTTTCCTTCCTTCTTTCCTTCATTCCTTTCTTTCTTTTAGAACTCCTTAGCCAATCCCCTCATTTTACTTTTTTAATTATTAAAATTTTTCCCCTTACTTCTCCTATCCACTCCAGAAACAAAGAATTAAATACAGAAGACATATTAAATAAACGTAGCTGGGCAAGACAAATTCCTAAATGGGCTTGATCCAAAAATGCATTTCTTATTCTCTATATTACTTCAGCATCTCCATCATAAGGTGGGCAGTATGATTCTTCATTAGTCCTCTGGAATCATGGTTGGTTCTTTAGTTTCTCTGAATCCTTAAGTCCTTCAGAATTGTTCATTTTTACAATGTTGGTAGTCACATATATTGTTCTCTTGGTTCTGCTCACTTCACTTCATTTCCCTATTGAGTAAAGTTTGACAAATATTAAATAATTAGATTGTGCTAAATCTTGGATGTTCCTTTCAGCTCTATGATTCTCTGATTTTATGGTCCTCTCTTTTCTGTTAGCAATTTCTACTAAAGCATTTGGACTGTGCAACTAAATCTGGATTCTGTGGTTCACCTGGAAGCACCTATCTCAAGTTAATGCAAATGTTCCCAAGACTCTCTGCAATCAACTATTTCTCCATTTTTATAATAGCATGATAGTATTCCACTACATTTGTATACAGTAATGAAATTTCTAAAGTCCTCATTCCACATATCCATCTATAAAATGGAAAGGCACGTTTATAGTATCCACAAATTAACAAACCCAATAAATAAGAAATGGAATTCTATAAATTATATTTACAAAGTTGTATTTTAAAAGATTTTTCATGCCAAACATATTTCTCCATTCAGTTCTAGAAATATGTATCAAACAGCTGCTATGTGCATAGTGCCAGGGGATAGGAAGACAAACAAAGGAAACAACCTCGGCCCTCAAGGAACATACAGTCAACCACAATAAGAATTATTTTAATCCATGTTATTTCCCCAAAAGGCAAACTAATTGTGTCCCTCTTCCAGCACTGAAATTCTCTGTCTATATTACAAGTTATTTTGGATGCTTAATAAAAAATGTTACAAATACTTCCTGTTATCCCTTCAGAAATCGACTTATATATTGGTTAATATAGTACACAAAGAACTAGAAGTATTCCTAGAAATGTATCATTGATGAATGGAACCTAGAAATTAATCAAGAAGCATTTATTAAGAACACACAGCATGCAGGACCTGTGTTCAGTATTGGTGAGATGAAGCCAAAAAGGAAACCGTCCTTACCCTCAGGGTACTTACACACCAAGGGCAGCTTGATTGCACAGTGGATAGAGCACTGGACTTGGAACCAGAAAGACTCATCTTCATGAGTTCAAAACCAGGGTCAGACACTTACTACCTGTGTCACCCTGGTCAAGTCATTTTACCCTGTTTGCCTCAGTTCCTCATCTGTAAAAGAAGCTAAAGGAGGAAATGGCAAACCACTCTAGTACCTTTGCCAAGAAAATCCCAAAATGGGGTCCCAAATAATCAGAGATGACTGAAATGACTCAACAACTCTGATACATTATTCTAAATATATTACAGAAGATGTATAGCATAATTGTTTGTTTTTATGATGATAATGATGATGGTGATGAAGAATTTAATATTTTAAAAGCACTTTACATATATTAACTCATCTGATCTTCACCACCACACTGTGACGTAGGTGATGTTATTATCCTTTACAGATGAGGAAACTGAGGCTGAGAGAAGTTAAGGGATTTTCCCAGGGTCAAACAGCTAGTGAGTATTTGAGGCAAGATTTTAACTCTTGCCTTCTCGACTTCACCTCTAGCTGTCTAGTATGCACACTCTCACTACATGTGTTAAAAGGTTTCTATGTTACTAACTGACAAGGTATTTTTCAGTCCTCAGAAGAGGAGTTAGTATCCTGCCCAAGCATTTTTTTTGGTTGTCTTACCCAAAAGATTTATTGCCTACTACCCATCTTCCTTCTGATGAACCTCTCCATACTAAGGTCATCTTGTCTATAGTGGGCAGATTTAGTCAGTAATGAAGACCATACTCAAAACATATCCAGCCTGATGATGCAACAAGAGTTGGCATAGCTTAGTCAATCAGTGTCACCTCGATGCCATGGAGAAGAAGTCAAAATGGTAAAAATTTTGATTAAAGACTTCTGGCTTCCTGTAGATTGGAATCCCATAGGTTTTATGTGTTGCCATCATTTCCATTGGAAGAAGCAACCACGTTGATGAGATTGCATATTCACTGAGTATGGCACCATTTTTTATCAGTTAGTCTTGTTCCTTTATAGCAAACCAATATCTCTAATGATTCATCCATTCGATCGCCAAGAGTAACTTATTAATCTTTACTGCTTGATCAGCATTATTTGTTCCTTTTTAGGGCCAGAATTCTTCTTCATCAAAACACAGCTTTAGTAACAATGATAACTGTTGTCACAAACATGGAGAAATTAAAAGTTGTTATGTTAAAGTTAGTATTGTGGACCTTTACCATTCCATCTCAAGTGGGGTATGCTTACAGCATGTTGGTCTCTTTTCATTTCTTAAGAAATTATATTTGTGAATTACTCATCCCAATAATTCACATGAAATATTTTTTATTATTCTACAGTCAAATACTTTTGTATCACTCCAACTCTATAATATATAACCCCTCTGCTTTCCATGGGAAAACATGAAGGAATTGATTGGAACATGTCTGAACATTTAAATATCTCTATCTAAGAAGTTGAAAAGATTTATAAAACACCAGTTTAAAACACAATGTAAATGTGTGAACTCTTATTAAAATAAAATAAAGCCAACAGCACTACCTAGAGATCATATACCCACTAATGACCCAAGATAAGATGGGATCTCAAATAACTAAGTCATCTGAGCAGTATATTAAAAGATTTATTTAAAAAAACACATGTAAGTGGAGGGCATTGTAGCACAGTAGCTTTAGCATTAGAATAGCTAGGATAGAGCACCAAGCCTGGAATCAGGAAGACTCATGTTCCTGAGTTCAAATCTGGCCTCAGATACTTAATGGCTGTGTGACCCTAATCAAGTCACTTAACTATGTTTCCTCAGTTTCCTCATCAGTAAAATGAATTGGAGAAGGAAATGGCAAATTACTCCCTATTCTTTGCCAAGCAAACCCCAAATGGGGTCATGAAAAGTTGGAAATAACTTAATAACAGTTAGAGCACTGGAGTTCATGTCATGAGGATTTGGGTTCAGTACCATCTTCTACATTGTCTGTTCTGCCCCCCTTTACTTGCTAGTGCTTTCCCTCCCTCATTTTGAACATATCCTTATATATGGAACTGTTGTCTCTCCCCATAGAATGTAAGATCCTTGAAGGTAGGAATCATTCTTTTGTCCTCATTTTGCCAGCCTCTAACACAGTATATCACACATAGAAAGCATTTAATTGTTGATGGATGAATGAAGTGTTTCTATATTTTCTGTAAGAAAGTTATAGAGAAACTTTCAAAAGCCTGAGAGAACTCCCCTAACATACTCTGGGTATGAGTCCATTGGTTAGGAACTGGGCCTGATTCCATATTCTGAGTGATGCTATGCACAGTACTGGAACTCAATAAATCTTTATTACTAATAACTATTGTTATTATTGCAGATGCTGGTACTATTGTAAAGAAAAGGCTTTAGAAAAGGTAGCCAAGAAATTATTACTTTCCTTCAGTAATTAACTTTTATGCTTTTGGAAAGCTCTTCCCTGAGACTTTCAGGTCTACTGTTTTTCAGTGTTAAAATGTTCTATTATATATTTACATAAATATGAATACAGTATACTGTTAATGTATCTGGACTGAATGGCTTTGCCAAGATTTTTATGGAGTTATAGGAGAGAGTACTTAGAAGTCATCACAGATTTTTCTTTCCTACATGATTGATATTGGGGAGTAACATTCTCCAGGAAAGCTCTCTTCTAATGCCTGATCACCATTTATGATTAAGAGGTGACCCTGAGTTCTTCAATGTTATTCAAATGGAGCAAAAGATCAGTTGAGCTAGAAAGTTTTAATTGGGACCATGGATGGACAAGTCACTTGACCTCTGTAAAACAGCTTTTTTTTTTTCCTTGAAAAATGGGCATAATAATAACTATAGTTTCTACTTCAGAGGATTTATCAGATTAGTTTCCTTCCATCTCATTCAACGTTTATTAAACTCTTATTAAATGAGAGGCAATATGCTAATTAGTGGATACATAAAAACAAAACAAAACAAAAAAGCAGTAGCGCCTAGTGAACACCAAGCAAGATATGACATGGTAGCTATAATGACACATCAGACACTCATTATCTTCCAGGGACTCATAGAGTACAAATCTACTCCATTATATAGACTCCAAAATATTCCTAGAAATATCAAACAATAAATTATTCTGGAATAGGACTTTTATCATAAATCAAATTGTGCCTGCAATCAAGCATAACATCGATCCATCAGAACTTAAGACCATGGAGGCAGCTAAGTGACATAGGGGATAGAGTATGGGTCCTGAAATCAGGAGGACATGAGTTCAAATCTGGCCTCAAACACTTAATAGCTGTGTAACCCTGTGTAAGTCACTCAACCCTAATAGCTTAAAAAAAAAATAAATTAAGGTCCTGCTTAGTAAACACATCCCAGATACTCATAATCTCCAAGATACATGAAAAAAAAAATCAAAGTATCTTGTTATTGTTCAGTCTTTTTTTAAAATTTTCATTGACTTGTTTATTTACTTTCAGTTTACAAGATCCAGTTCCACAATTCCTTGAGTTTCAAGTTTTCTCCCCTCTCTTCTCCCCCCTCCCCCCATGGCGGCGTGCAGTCAAGTATAGGATCTGCAAATACTTTCACAATGGACATTAGTCTGGTTGTATAGACGGGTTGTAACCAATGGAGTGAACAATGGGTAAAAAGAAAGAAAACCAAACATGAAAAAGAACGAGAGCATGTAGAGTGTGTTCAGTCTTTTTCAGTCCTTTCTGACTCTTTATAACCACATTTGAGTTTTTCTTGGTAGAGATACTGCAGTGGTTTGCCATTTCCTTCTCCAGCTCATTTTACAGATGAGGAAGCTGAGGCAAATAGGGTTAAATGATTTGCCCAGGGTCACAAAGTAAGTGTCTGAGGCCAAATTCAAACTCGGGAAGATAAATCCTCCTAACACTAGGTTCAGGACTCTATCCACTGTGTTACCTAGCTGTTATATAAAGACCTAGCAGAGATACAAAGGATGTGATAGCAGGATGAGGTATGTATCATTCTTGTCCTATCTGTTAATGGAATTGAAGTACTGTTTTTAGTGAACGTACAGGAAATGAATTTACAAACTGATACTTGAACTCAATAGCAAAAAGACAAGAAAATATGCTTGAGTAGAAGGCCTTGTTTGAAGGACGCTTTCTATTGACTTAATTAATTGTTGACTTGACTAAGCCAACTGGGATATGAGTAAATTCTATTTACCAATGCAAGTCAATACCCGCTCAGAAATTTATAGTTTTATATTATGAAATAAAATGATAATTGTAAAGTGCTTAGCAGTGTGCCCGTACATAATAAGTGCTATATAAATGCATAGTACATAAATACTATTACATAAATGTAAGCTTTCATTGTTGTTGTTGTTATAGAGTTACTAGAACATTAAAATATAAATGTCCAGGGTCATACATCCAGGATGATCAGTTCGCTATTTATTTCACTGTCTCTCTTAACTGGAAAAAAGTAATTATTTTTTCCCACTTATGCAATAGTTATTAGAGTATTAAATGTGAAAGAATAATTATAGTGGAGCAACTTTTCCAAGGATTGTTTCTATGATAAGAATAGCTAGCATTAACATAGGACTTTAAGGTCAGTAACATGCTTTGCAAATATTCCCTTATTTTATCTTGACAACAACCCTGAGAGAAAGATGATATTATTACCCCAATCTTGTAGATGAGGACATTAGGTGACCTGCCCCGTATTACATAGCTAGTCAAAGCAGAGGTCAGATTGGAACTCAGTTCTTTCTACCTCCAGGCTCAACACTTTATTGACCCTATCACCTATCTCCTTAATCTAGTTCTACCTAAATGCTGCCCAACCAAATGGGGAGAAGGATTTTCTATCCTTGTGGTCACCATCATCACCATCATTATGAAGGGATTTTGTCTTATTTGCCCAAACTGTCTAAGTGCAGAGACATCCATTCCTGGAAAGCTAGTGACCAAACAACTAGCATTTTTGGTCATAGCAACTACTGGAAACAATCCACCAAAGCACAGTGAGTAAGTACACCCAAGAAATCAGAGGAAGAAGAGAGATCTCACCTGTTTAAAAAAAAATAGGTGTAGAGCCTTTTGTTGTAATAGCAAAACAAAAACACTGATGACATCCATATCTATTGGGCAATGGCTAAACAAATTATTGTACATTCCATATAATGGGATACTACTGGACCACAATATTTGATGGAAGGGACTGTTTCAGAGAAACCTGGAAAGACATATGAACTGATGCAGAGTGAAGTGAAGAGAACCAAGTGTATACATAATTTATTCAAGAGCAAAACAACATTAAAATTTACCGAAAAAAAACAACAAAACAACCTTGATAAAATTTGACGGCTCTCACCAATAGGAAATGGGCGGGTCAGTGGATAAAGCACTGAAATTGGAGTCCAGAAGGTCAAAGTGGAAACCCTCCCTCAGACGCTCACTAATCATGTGATTCTGAATAAATTACTTAACTTCTGTCTGTCTCTTTCGCCCCATCGGTAAAAGGAGGCTAGAAAAACCTGTACCGTATAGAGTCATTGTAAGGATCAAACAAGACAACATGCATAGAACAATTTTTGCAAACTCAATGAGTTATATAAATGCTAATTGTTATTGTTGTCATTATGATTATCATTATGATGAAATAACCAACAACAATTCCAAAGGATTGATGATGAAACATGAACCAGGGTCATTCTTGAGTCAATGCCTATTGACTCAAGAGCCAATTATTAAATTTTCATCGTAAGCATTTACACCTTGGAAATCAGAAAATGCTGCAAATCAGGGCTTGATTTATTACTTTGTTGATTGTCTAGACTTAGGAAAAAATGTTAATAATGCAAATTAAATTTTAAAGTGGGTCCCGCATGCCTCAATTTTTTCAGACGGTCACTCATTAAACATGTACCAGCAAAACCCCATGCATGACCTACCTCCTTACAGAGAAGTGACAGACTCAAGAAGAAAAATAAGGCATGCGTTTTTGGACCTACTAAATGTGGGAAATTGTTTTGCTGGATTTTGCATATTTTAACAGGGGCTTTGTTTTTTTTTTTCTTTTTCTCTTTATTTTTCCAATTTGTGGAGGAGGCAAGGAACATGGGGATAAAGTAGAAATAAAAAAGCCAGAAGATAGAATTTTTGTTTTTTAAATGGAGAGGGGGAAGTACAGAAGGAAGCACAAAGAAAGTAGTTTTGAAAACTACAGTTGAATTTATGTCCTTATGAAGAACAAGCTGTACGTAATGCAGGCCTACAGTTTTATAGATAATCCACTTTTTTTTCTGTTTTCCCATATTCATGTAAATGCTCATTTCATCTGGGGTTTATTAAGTCCAGAATAAAAACAAATGAAAAGTTTTTAAAGTCATTAAAACAGAAATAGACAGGGAGTGATCTGGGTCAGTAGGAAGGACTAGAGAGGGAAGAAATAAGAATTCTCAGTCTTCTGGATCATTTTAGAGAGGTTCATTAAGAAACCTTCTCAGGATTTCTCATGTTCTGGGATCTCTACCACCTCAGGCAAAAAAGGTCAGTTGTAATTTTCAGAATATCCTATTCTATCTGTGTCAAATTCTTGGAAAGAGTTGACTTGGAATAGCTTCAGCCCTACCTTGTCAACTATAAATTTTCTGAATTATGACATGGTGTTGGACCATATAATATAATATCGTAGAAATGGCATTACTCCTGCATCCAGACTCACTAAAATGCACTCCTCCTCCTTCTCGCCATCATTTAGAATCCCCAGCTTCATCAAAGATGTGCCATCTTCTACATCAGGCCTTACCTGATGTCTTCTTTCTCCAACCTAGTGGTGCTTCCTTTCACCAAATTACTTCGCATGAACATTGTTTATTTTTCTATTTAGTTATATATCCACAGGGAATGTCAGTATCATTTTATCTGTTTTTTTTCTTACCCTCCCCCCAACATGGAAAACAGGTCCTGGCCTATAAGAAGTGCTTAAGAAATGCTTGGTGGTTGACTGACACATTTGAGCTTATCCTTTTTCTCCCTAAAATGTGGTACCCAGAGCTGAACATCATTTTTGCGATGTGTTCTGATTAAGACAGAGCACAGTGAGTCTAAAACCTCCTTGTTCCTAAGATTCAATTCTCTCTCTTAGTTGCTTTACTCTACTTTTGAATAATTTTGTGCTTGTAAGTCAAGAAAAAACATCAGATATTTTCTGATTAACTGCCTTGACATGGAAATTTCCCCATCTTGTACTTGTGAAGTTGATTTTTGAACTCATATATGGCTTCATGCTTATTTCTATTAAATTTCACCTGAAATTTAATATTCTAGACAGATTAAACGCTATGAATCCTGACAGTCAGCTAGTGGGTTAGCTAGGCTTCTTATCATATTCTATCCTGCACCAAATTTACTGTACAATGACAGTATGTTTATGTACATATTGCCAATGTTAGACTGTAAGTTCCCTGAGGGCAGGGACTGTTTTAAATATATTTGTACACTACCCCCATACTACTAACATAACTATATGCAAAATAGGCACATCATAAATAATAATTTTTGGATTTAATTCAAACATTGTGGAGATACATATTTAAAATATGAAATAGTTCCCACTTACAAAGAGTTCATGCTGAGAGAGACAATACATAGAACAAATTGAGCTGTATGGTGACTGGAGAAATCTGGCTATCCTAAGAAATTTCAGAAGGGGGGATGGGAAGGCCCAGTGGACCTTGTCAGTTAGATCATGTCAGTAAGTAAGAAGAAAGTAGTGAAAATCTATATGGAATGTTATAACTGACAAGCCAAGCAATTTTAAGGACGTCTTTACAGTTTTCAATAAGAGGGGATGAATGTTTGATACTGTCAGAGGTATAATTACTATTATGCCTTTGAAATGAGAGGCAGCTTGGCACAGTGGATAGAGAGATGAACTAGGAATCAGGGAGCTCGTAGTTTGAGTCTCGTCTCTGACTCATGCTGGATGAGTGACCCTGAGCCAGTCACACAACCTCTAGTTGTTTCAGGTCATACTTAAGACTCTGAATTGCAGAGAAGGTACAGAACTCAACTGAGGGTTCCTTACATCAATGAAATCACAGATCCAGTCCCTGTTCTATGTCATTGAAACTCAAGAAAAGAGTGTGGTCTTCCCTCAGGACTCTATGAGAGAGGACTGATGACAAACTCAAGCAGGAAAACAGAATTTCAAAATTGTAAGAGACCTCCAAGTTCATCTAGTGTGGCTCCTAATTAAGCAAGAAATACCTTGCCAATACATCCAACAGGAAGACTTCCAGGGAGAGGGAACCAACCAAGGCAGACCATTCCACTCTAGGCTAGTCCTAATTCAGACTTCTCTGGAGCCAAACTGAAGAAACTGAATTCCTCCTTAAGAAGATAGTCTTTCAAACGTTGAAGGTAAATGTTTTGTCTGTTCTAAGTTTACTCTTTTTCTGGGTTAAGTATCCCCTCTTCCTTCTACCAATTCTTATGCCTAGGAGGCAGCAAGGTAGGGCTCTGGGCCTAGACTCAGGAAGATCTGAGGCTGAATCTTGTCTCAAATACCTACTAGTTTTGTGACTCTGGACAAATTATTTAACCTCTGTGTGCCTTAGTTTTCTCATCTGTAAAATGGGGTAGGACTATGGACTTGATTGCCACTAAAGCCTTTTCTAGTTCTAATTATATCATTCTTTAACCATGTGACATGAATCCAGTCCACTACTAACTGTTTCTAGGCAGGAGTACTTAATCTTACTTATGTTATAGATCCCATTAGCAATATGGGCGTGTCTACGGACCCCTTCTCAAAAATAATGTTTTTAAATGAATTTTACAAATTAATAAGATGACAGGAAACCATTATATTGAAACATAATTATCAAGATATATAAAAGGAAAAGTTTGCAAACCTCAGGTAAGAATCATTGAATTATATGAGATAAACAGAGAAAGTTTGATTTCCTTGATGCTGGGGGAGATAGGGGAAAGTGAACTACTGGGGAAGTTT
Organism: Pseudochirops corinnae; assembly: GCA_028646515.1. Classification (NCBI taxonomy): domain Eukaryota; kingdom Metazoa; phylum Chordata; class Mammalia; order Diprotodontia; family Pseudocheiridae; genus Pseudochirops; species Pseudochirops corinnae. The sequence continues at coordinate 176,202,914 of CM053591.1, forward strand.
GGATGGTCTAAACAGCCAAATGAAATTTAAAAAAAAAAAAACAGAGTGGAGACTGTTGGATTTTCCCAAGGGACAACCACTGGCAGACTTGGTGAGTAAATTTTCCATAAAGTTTTGAAAATTGAAGCCCAATTAAAGGGGGTTAAGAGAAATTCTAGAGAAGACACAAAAGCAATGATTATAACCCATATTTTTCACCCAGAGAAGCTCAAGATGAAAGAGATAGAATGGTTGCATGATATTTCTACACACCTGAAATCCATTTTATCCAGAGAAGCTAAGGAAACTCAACAAGAGAAGAGACCATTTTCAGCTCAATACAAAGTTCGTAATGAAATGCAGCATTTTCCAAGCAGATGAGTGACATGAGGCCAAAGAAAAGCTAAGGACTTACCCAAGGATCAAACACCCGATCTGGAGGATTAAAGGTATAAAGGGTGAGGTAGAGCTTTGGGTCTGCTGCCAATCATGGGGGAAAGCTTTGATCTGCCGAGAATTCCATGCTTAAATAATTGGCTACCTTGGCTGTGAATGAGAGGAGCTTCAGGATTTATAGATAGCTGGGAGTTCAGCTGACAGAGGAAATGAGAACACGGACTGACTAATAACATGATATTCTGAACAAGTAACAATGAACAGAAATAAAAATGAAACCAACAAAAAGGCCAAACAAGGTATTACATCACCATAACTAGAAAAAAAGAAGCAAGTCGCGAGAGCAGGGAGGGAGGGAAGGGAAAATGGGATTTTAGTACAAAGACTGGAAAAGTATAAATACTACTGGTGGAAAAGGTCATTGTGCTACTAAAATGCTAGTCTTTACAAGAAATAATTTTAAATTCCTGAAAGCAGGACTTGGCACTGTTCATCACCAAGTTTTCTGCACAAAAGAGATGTTTAAAATCATAGATTACTAGAAGCAGAATATATCTTAGAGACCATCTGGTCCAATTCACTTCCATTAACAGATGAGGAGCGGGGTGCAGTGAATAGAGCACTGGCCTTGGAGTCAGGAGGACCTGAGTTCAAATCCGGCCTCAGACACTTGACACATTTACTAGCCATGTGACTTTGGGCATGTCACTTAACCCCAATTACCCTCCAAAAAATCAAAAAACAAAAAAAACAAAAACAAGAACAGATGAGGAGGTTGAAGACTGGAAGCTGACCCTTTTAAGGTTATATTGGAAGTTGGGAAGTCAGAACTTGAACCCATATCCTTGACTTATAGTACAATGCCCTGCCTAATTCAAAAGCTGCTTTGCTTTCCAAGGGTTTCTCTCCACATTCAAAGATCTTTATAATCCTTGGGAAAATAGACAATCTGGGTATTATGCCCATCATATACTCCTTGGATACAACTATCTATGTAAATCTTAGGTAACAGTAATAACCAGCTTCAATGTTGCAGTGCATCTGGGCTCTCATTCATGTGGTATCCCTTCCAAGGCCTGCCCAGCCTTGTGTGACTCTTGTCCTCCTATAAATTCACTACCAGAAGTCTATCCAATCTACCAAGAGCCATCCTTCATTTCCCTTCAGACTGCATGGAAGCCAGTAGAGCACGTGTCATCTGTTAACTGTTTTTCTCTTTTGTTATATGGCTAGTCCTTCATTTTTCCAATAATATATTTCCTTGATGATATTCTTTATACCACTTCTCCATAATTCTTCCTTTGTAATAACTTTCATACTGATCATGCCCACTGGGCACACCTCCTTTGTACTTTGAGGAATGCTTAACTTCAACTGTTCACAGACTATAGATTTTCAAAACCAAAAGGGACCTTAGAGATCATCTCACCTCACCTCCTAGTTTTAAAGATGAGGAAATTGGGACACATAGAAGTCATGTGACTTGTCTATCTACACAGCTAGAAGTGTCAGCGGTGAAGTTTTAACCTAATACTTCCTGACCCGGAGTCTAGCATTCTATCCACACTGTTGCTGCTTTAGTGGTCCTAGACAAAAAGTTAAACATGATTTAATAACCTTGACTGACATTTACATAACATTCTAAAGTTTTTGAAGCTCTTCACACACATCATCTCATTTGACCTTCACAATGATCTTGTGATGTTGGTACTGCAGAGATTACTAACCCCACTTTAAAGATGAACAAATGGGGCTCTGAGAGATTAAGCAAGAGATTATTGCTTGTGGTTACAAAACTAATAACGGTCAAAAAGGAACTTTCAATTCTAGTCCAGTCTTCTACAGGTAAACACATGACGCAGCCTAAATAGTATCTACATATTTACAAAAGATGAAGACCAAAGTTTCATATTTATCTCTAGTTGTATCATAGAAGAATATACTTCTTGCCATAGATGTGTCCCTGTAAGAGATGATCATAGGATCATTTCGTAGAGCTGGGAGGAATGCTTGAAGTCATCTATTCCAATTTCCTTATTTTATAGATGAGGAACCCAAGTCATCAGAGGTCATGACTCATGTCCATTTCTATAGTTAGTATGTCATGCATTCAGGATTTAAATCCCAATCATTTGGCTGAACACTGCTTTCACTGTACCATGCTGAGACTGTTCCATTGTTTTAATAAAACCTCTCAAGGCTGGGCTGAAAATGAACAGCCACTGTGGGTCAAGGAATACTGAAAACTGTATCAAGGATAAAAAGATGATTTTTAAAAAGGTACAAAGGATTCATAAAACTGGAGGATTATGTAAATTATCACAAAAGCCTTAGGCAATCAAACATACTTGAAGAAGCCAAATTGAAAAATGAGCATCAAATGGCGCAAAGAATCTCCACGAATCCGTGAGGATATTTTAAACATAATTATACACTAAGCAACTGACAAGAGAGAAGTGATGAAGTGTAAAGAGAGAGTCAGACTATGGAGCAATTATTTAGAATCTATCTTCAGCACCGAAGGAGAGAGAAAGCATTTGATTCAAACCCAATCAGATTTACGAGCTGAAAGGTGAGGAATTAAAAAAAAAAAAAAAAACCAGCCGCTTAACAACTAAAATGACAATTAACTCAATAATAAGTTTCCTTCACTGATAAAAGACCAATGTGAGCAACACTCATTCCGTAGTGCAAAGTGAAGGGAGAATAATGAAAATGTCTATTTCATTCATTCGTTTAAATATCTGGGGGAAAGGCCGGTTAAATTCATGTCGCGAAATGACAGTCCTCAAATATTGCTGCTTCTGTTGTCTACCACCTACCAGGACTCATTCCTACCAGTGTAGGTGATCATAACACTCAGCTTTCATTCTTTTCCACCTATTATACTCAGAGATTTTGGCATCTCTATTGATGATTCCCTGGACATCCTGGATCTCCTGACCTCTTCACTTCCGTCATGCTACATGTGCAGTACAGCAGGGTCTCCTTGACTTGGGAGGACCAAATCTAAGAGTCTAACTAGACAGAAGGGGCCTTTTTATCTTTGGTACTTACAGATGTCTCTACAAAGACAAAAAATAAACAGTAGTCCTTGCTCTCAATGACCTTAGATTGTGTATGGGGACTGGACGAGGATGGAGACTAGACCAAGGATTTCTTTGCAATAGGAAACATTGAAAGAGGAAATTCCCTTTGTCAATGTAAGTCGGCCTTTTCTTTGTGTCTTAGAGAGTTGCCAAGGACACTGAGAAGACACTAAGAACTAGGACACTGATGGAGTGCCAGGGTCATCCAAGTCATGTATATCAGAGGTGAGACTTGAACCCAAGTCATTCTAACTAAGGACAGCTCTGCTAACCACTATCCCACATGGCCTCTAAGTACATACAAAAACCATATGATGTCAATATCAAAACTACATATATGATCACACACAAAATATACATAATGACAGAACATAAATAATAGGTGCCAATTCCTACAAACAAGTTTTCTGTTCTGTATTGGGCAGGCAAAAAGCAGAGACAGTATGGCACAGGGCAGAATAAGGTATGGGAGAGATGAGATGATCTCTCAGCTCTTAATTCTATAATTCTATAAGGTTCTATGAGGATATGATTGCAGTCAGAACAGACAGAACCCCAGAGGGATAGCTTGATTCTTATTGAGGTAGGCGTTGAAGGACAGGCCTTCCCAGAGGTTCCTATAACCTCCTTTGCCCTGTCAAACTCTATTTTGATATTTCATCAGCAATAGACAAGACTATGATAGCCATTGACTATACAGTGTCACTAGAGGACACTGCTTCCCTTTGAGATCTTAAGCTTAGGACTTGGGTTCAAATCCTGGATGTGCTATTATCTGTGTCATTCTGGGGAAGGTATTTAATCTCTCTTGGCCTCTGTTCCCCCTTCTGTGAAAGGATGAGCTTGGATTAGATTATCTCTGGGGCCCCTTCCAACTTGAAATACTATGACACTATGTTGCTTCCCATGTGACCGCAATCTCTTTTAACCTCTTCTAAACTGTAAACTCCATGAGGCCAAGTACTGTGTTATAGTTATCTCTATATTTATCTGAGAGACCAGAACAGTTCTCTGTCCATGGTGAAAGCCTCCTAGGATCATAGATTTAGGGAGAGAATAGACCTTAGGTGTCACTTAGTCCCACCTCTTCATCTTGCAAGTGAGCAAACTATTCCTTTAGACGTCACTTCTAACGTTATTTCCATAGCAATGGTCTTTTTGCCTCTTATTCTCCTACTGATCTTTCAAAGCTCACTTCATGTTGCATCTCTTCCGTAAAAGATTTACTATCCTTTGAAATAGCAACTAAATTCCTGAACACAGATTCAGCATTTAGTAAATATTTGTTTTGTTGCTTGGCTGAATTGTTATTCATTTTTAATGCATTCCATGGCATTCAAGTAACCTAATCTGAAAGAAACAGCAAGGCTTATTAACATGTTGGTAGGACATTTTTGGTAAGTCATGCTCCAAAAAAGGACATAATTGCTAGTGAAAGGAAATGTAGAAGTTGAATTTCTTTGGTGACAGAGACAGAAAAATGGATTTCATGACATCTTAAGATTACTTTTAGCCATAGACCTCTTTGTTACCATCTCTGTGACTATAGAGACAGGAACTTTCTTTTCTGACTACCAGTCCCTTTTTGTGTTCTCTTCCCCATTAGACTAAGTTCCTTCAATGTAAAAACTGTCTTTATTTCTGTAGTTGTATACTCAACCTTAACTCATTGCTTTGCAAATAACAAGTGTATAATAAAAGCATTTTCATTCATTGATTCATTCTTTCTTTCAGTGACTATTATCAACATAAACAACACCCTCTTTCAGAAGTATTTGGAAGCATGATGGCAAGAAAGTTGGGATAATGTCCAAGAGTGGGAATAAGATATTGATGACTAAAAGAATTGAACAGATAAAGGAAAATTTCAGTCTCCAAATAGCAAATAAAAGAAAAGGAAATGGAAAAATATTACCTCATTATGCCCCCCTTGAATATAGGGCTCTAGGAAATCTATTTTGTTGGGAGTATTTTGGTTTGTTTGTTTTTTTTATAGATTTAGCATGGTAGAATAGAGACAGATAGGTGGCAGAGGGGATAAAGTGTGGAGTTTGGAGTCAAGAAGACTCATCTTCCAGAGTTCAAATCTGGCCTAAGAAACTTACCAGCTGCGTGACCCTGGGCAAGTCACTTAATTATATCTGTCTCAGTTTCCTCATCTGTAAAATGAATTGGAGAAGAAAATAGCCAATCACTCCAGTATCTTTGCCAAGAAAATGCTAAAGGGGGTCACAAAGATCTGGACATGCCTGAGTACCACCAACAACAAAATAATCGACTGGCTTTAGAATTAAGAGGACTCAGTTCTGCCACTTAACATTTGTGTAATCTTGAGCAAGTCCCTTGAAAACTCTGAGCCTTAACCTCCCCAGCTGTTATATTGTCTTGGCCTAGATGATCTCAAAGTTTCCTTGGTGATCTTCTAAATCAATATGGTGTGCATTCATTTCCTAATGAATTCAGTTGTGATCTGGGCAAGTTATTTTTATTAGTGGAAGGGAAGGAGGTGTAGATTGATATGTTTTAAAGAGAGAGATTGGTCATTCTTCTCTCCCAACATTTTGTCATCTTAGCTAGTAGTTTGAGGAAGATAGATATTTGTCAAACTAGTAGTATAGTCCTTTTGAAGGACTGAAAGCTGGTGTTTCCAATTTAATTAAGTGCAGAGGAAACATCTCATTGCTTTACACAATCACAAGTTGCCCCACTTTTTATCTGAATGAAAGAGCGAGTTTGCTGAGGAACTGGATCATTTGTCTTCATTGTAAAACTTCAACCACTCTGAAGTCAAATGTTGACCATCTAGCCCATCCCAGGTTAGTAGAGGAATAATCAGAAGATGACTGGAGTTGCCTCTTCTGCATCAAAACCTGAGCTTCCCTCAACTTTCCTAATCACACAGAGAGACTTATTTATCTAAGTAAGAATTAGTGCTCAACAAATAATAATCATAAAATTTGGACTGTATAAAAGCAGATGTGTAAGTTTTTGACTCTGTAAAAATCTAACATCTCTCAGTCTGATAGGACCAAAGTTTTCCACTTCATGTTGAGCTCTTTCCATATTGATTTCCAGGCAGGACTCAAAGTGTACCTCCTTTGGGTGATTTGTGAGAAGAACAAACTCTCCAGCCTCTCTCTAGAGCCTTCTCATCCTCTGCCAATCTACAGGGCAAGATGAGTTTCTTTTCATAATGACAAGGCCCGAGAATAATTCATCAGCTGTACAACACAAACAATCCTTTACTCGGCAGGATGACAAAAGGTTATTTAGCTCCTGGCACCAACCATATTTCTTGTAAGAACCCAGTCCAAGAGCCAATAAGAAAATTAATAAATTTTAAACATCTGGACAGTGAGACCATTTTAAAAGAATTGAATGTTAAGCGATCACAATTCCAAATTAAAACTCCTCCTTCTAATACTTTCATTTGTCTCTCTGAGGTTTCAAAGTGAAGGGCATAGTTATGTAGGTTGAGGGACCATCTTTTGCATTTCTTCAAATCCCCAACACTTAGCAGAGTGCCTGACACATAGTAGGTACTTAATAAATGCTTTCTGACTAACTTATTGAGTACAAAATAGTGATACTGATGACTTGCACTTAGGATATGACAAAGTCAAGGAAATAAATATGATATTCACTCAATCAGTGCAGACAATAGTGATGTCAGCATCACCACAGATAGACACTCTTAGCAAAAGTAGAGTGCTAAGCTCAAAATGACAGGGAAGTGATACACTCATAGTCATTACAAAGAGAAGCAACATTCAGAGTAATAGCTGAAGTCCTACTTCTTTGACTCAAATTGAGTCAAAGGCTCTAACTATGTGCTAAGCACTAGGTTAGGCAATAAAACTCCACATATTCTGAGCAATGTATGCCTTCAAGAACCTTACATTCTAACTCTCCAGGACAAGCGATGTTCCATTTTTCATTAGTAGAGACAAAAAAGGCAAACGCATTGTGGCTGTGGAATTGACTTAATTTGTTCTCATTCAAGAAATAATGATCTGTACCATTTTTTTAAAGAAAGGGGCTCTGGGTATACAAAGGAGAAAAGATACCATGTGAATGGGGAGAAAGAAATGCAAGACTAAGAGTCCAGAGAAGATGTTGCTGCGGCTGTGATGATGATAGACAATTCAGCTCAGGAGACTTTTTCTGATCCCCTCCCATGTTAGTGCTCTCCCCAAGCCCAAAAATTTTATTTATTTCTCTCTTTATATAGTTCGAGTTAAAGAAACTTGGTTCAAATTCCACCTCTAATGATTGATACTTGTGAGAACTCTGGGCATCCATCTGATCACCGTATGCTTTAGCATCTTAATCTGTAAAATTAGGAGTAGATGACTTCTAAAGTTTCTTCCAGATGTATGATTTATGACCCCATGCATTCACTTCTCCATAGATAAGATGTGTCTAGTCCAAGAATAAGTTAAACTCATTGAAGTCAAAGACTTTCTCCCCAAAAGGGGAAGGTCCAATCAATTAAGCGATAAATCAATAAACATTTATTAAGTACCTATGAAGTGCTAGGCAGTATGCTAGGTGTTAGAAATAAAAATTCAAAAATTAGATACTCTCTGCCCTCAAGATCTTTACATTCTACTTCCTTCCATTATAGTAAAAGGACACAACTGGTCTGATGTTTTTCAAAGACTTTAGAAAACATCATGAGGGGCAGCTGGTGGTACAGTGCATAGAGCACCGGCCCTGGAGTCAGGAGGACCTGAGTTCAAATCCAACCTCAAATACTTAACACTTACTAGCCATGTGACCTTGAGCACATTACTTAACCCCAAATGCCCCACCTTCTTCCCCCTCCAAAAAAGAAAAAAAAAAAACAAACCACTGTTTCCTTATGTATATGCTTTGCCTTTGTTTGACTTTGTGTCGCCAGCATGGATAGAGGAAAAGTAGATGTCTTCTTAAGGCACCTGAAATCCACTAGAGGGTTAGATTGTTTGTTTGTTGTTTGTTTGCTTGTTTGTGTTTTATCCTCCTGGGAAATCTTTTAATGAGAGACATCAGATGATAAGAAAATGGCAGATGGAAAGGTATTGAAAGGAAGTCACATTTTTGATAGATGATTGTTGAGGTATATGAACTCCTAATGATATAATCACATATTATAATGTGTTATGATCACATTAGATAAATTAGGTAACTGATTAGAAATAAGTTGAAGAGCACATTAAAGTGACATTTGCTACAAGGGCTTTATATAGTTTTAGCTCTGAGACATTCAGAGTTCATCAGATGAATCCTCCTCTTTACGAAAAGTACAGGTTGAATATTCAAGAAATTGGATGAAAAAAAGGAAAATGCTAAACTCAGTATGACCATGAATATGATCTGAAAAGATGCCAATCAGGTGAATTTCTGAATTTGATATTATTCAACAAAGCATTAAGATGTAATGTTGGCACTAATACATTGTTGGTGGAGCTTCAAAGTGGAACAGTTATTCCTCCTGTGAAACAATTTAGAACTATGCAAATGACTAAAATCCCCATATTTCTAAAATCAGAAATCCCATAACTAGGCATGTCCCCAAAAAGTCATTAACAAAAAAGAAAGGCTCCATATACACCAAAATACTTATAGCAGTACATTTTTTGTGGTAGGAATGAATTGGAAACAAAGTAGATGTCCCTTGATTTGGGAATGGCTAAGCTAAATGTGGTACATAAATATAATGAAATATCACCATGCTGTAAGAAATGATAAATATGATGAATACGAAGAAGCATGGAAAGATTTTCATGATTTGACACAGAGCGAAGTCAATAGAGCCAAGAAAATAATCTACACAATGACTGCTACAGGAAAGAACAAGTACTACAAATCGATGAAATGTGGATGTCGTGAAATTATAAAAAACAAGCACAGGCTTAAGGAACAAATATGAAAAGTCACCTGCTCATGTTCTTTCCAAGGGGAGGGAGCACATGGGTGAGACACATTAAACAAATCAGATTTTTTAAAATGTATTTATTGGGTTTACTGGGGTGTTTTTCCCTCTCCTCTTTAAATAAAAACTCTTTGTCATAGGGTTTATCTTTCTAGGGTGGGAGAGATACAGGGTAATCTAATATACATGTAATATATAATACAGGGTTATATAAAAATGAAAAAAATCAATAAAAATACATTTTAAAATATTGTGATGTAAGGGGAAGATCAGTACAGAGCTCAAACCTTGGGGAAAGGGTAAAAGAAACTAAAAAAAAAAACTGTTAGGATTACAAAGAGTAAATAAGAGGAAAATAACCTCCAGAAATTAGCAGCAAATTTCATTTAATTCATCTTGAAAAAGAGACATAAAAGCAGTTTGTAATCAGAACAATTTTTAATAATATGGCAACTGAGCTGCTTTAGAGTTATTAGTTTATTGAATTGATATAATAGTCCAGTGATGGCTACACTACAGGTGTGACTGTCCCTATAAACAGATGTGGGAACAGATTCTAAGATTGAGAGACTTGTCCATGGTCATATGGTAAGTTTAAGAAGTTAGGACTTGAGGCCAGATCTTTAGGATTCCATTTCCAACACTCTATCCAGTGTGTTGCCAAAGATAGAGAGCTAGTCTTGGAGTCATGGACAGTTGGGTTCAAGTCCTGGCTCTGACACATATTGCTTTGAGATCATGGCCAAACCCCTTAATCTATCAGTGCCTAGAGGCAATGCTAGTCTCCTTGTAGGGATAAATTACAGATATGCTTCAGTAAGGGAAGTTTCCACACTGCAGGTTTCCTATACAGATGAAATAATAAAAACAGGTATGGACAAAAAGAAATAACAATCATATCATAATGAACGAATGCATTTCAGGCTTAGTGAAGAAAATAATTTACTACATTCTCTTTTTAACAATTATAAAATATTATAAAGTTTACAAATTATTATTTAAAGTCAACAAGCATTTATTAAGTACCTACTGAATGCAAAGCACTGCCATTCTTATGTTTGTTATCTAATTTAATTCCTTGAAGTAGGCACTATAGGTATTATTACTTCTACTTTACAGAGCAGAAAGCTAGACTGTATCCCTGATATGTCAAAAGACCAGCCCGTGGTCTTGCAGCTAGTATCTGCAGCAAGGTTCTCAACCTCACCACACCATACAACTCCTTTAGATGTTACATTGAATGGGTTGTTTATAGTTTCCAGGAATTTGCCTTTCTTATATACTGCTTAGCACAATGCCAGGCATACAGTAAGCACTTAACAAATGCTTATTGACTTGACTTGACTGGGAATCAGGAGGACTTCAAATCTTGCCTGAAATACCCACTAACTATATCACCATACTCAAGTCATGGCACTTCTCTCAGGCTCAGTATCTTCATCTACAAAAAGAGTACAATATTAACACCTGCTTCCCAGGATTGTTGTGAGAATCAAATGAGATAACACATGAAAAACTGGTTACCTTAAAATAGCTATTTTACTATATCAAAATTGTGGAGGATGAAGAAGAAGGAAAAGGAGAAGAAGAGGAGGAGGAGGAGGAAGAGAAAAAGGAGGAGGAGGAGAAGAAGAAGAAGATGAGGAGGAGGAGGAGGATCAAGTGGACGATGAGAAGCCAAGGTCAAATCCTAGCTTTGTACTTATTACTAGTTTGATCTGTGACATATTCTTTAAATTATCTGGGCCTCTGTGTCCTCATCTATTAAGTGAGGGAGATGACTGGATGGTTTCTGAGGGCCTTAAAAGCTCTAAATGCGTGATCCTATACAAATGAATATGATCACTACCAAATAATCACTATAAGTATCTATAGGTTTTTCTCTGATCCTAGTCTAGCACTCATATATGATTCTTGCTTTCCAATTCTGGATCATCTATGTATTAAAATAAAAAATGGGCTCCACCATCCCAAAGCATGCAAATGCCACTTACCAGTGCACTGGTGAGGATAACTTTATTGATGGAAAATAGCATTTATTCTACTATTTATAGTCAAGGGAAAATATGCCCCATCAAATTCAATTTATAAATCCAGAGGGAACTTAAAATGAGATAAAGTCCTAAACCATAGAATAACATGCAATAATGCAACAAAATTCACTTTGAAAGCTATAAAATGTTACACAAATTTATGATATGGTTATTGTTCCTGCTGGTACTATTGTTATTATTATTATTGCTGTTGTTATTATTATTTGAGTTTTGTATATTCATTGGAGTTTCATACATCTTATTTAAAAGCCAGGATAGAACTCAAGCATAATGGAGTTGGTATTAGATATCTGCCGTTTTTTGGATGCTAAAATGCATTTTAAGATACTGAAAACAAGTTATAAAAATGTGCTATTCATGGATACAGAAATGGTACAGTCACAAAGCAAATGCATCAGTGAACATGAGAATATGGAAATATATAAGACAGGTCTACAAGGACAAGTAGAGCTATAGCTAGGAAATCTGTGTTTCCAGGTCAAGGATTACTATTACTGTACTATTACTAATAATTACAGATTACTGTTTGAAGAACCAATAACACCAAGTGATTCTCAGTTGAGTGAAGGAAGGATGGGATAATACGAACTCATCCTAAATCTGAAGCTAGGAGTTTACTATCTGAATTATTTTGTCTTGGCTATTTAGGTGCTAAGCAATCTACAGATTCAGATTTATCTTATCAGGTACCCTTGAGCAAAGCCCTAATGGCCCCATACTAGTTACGGTTGTAACTGTAGAGCCACCATGATCTGATTCTCTACCTATTACCTAATAAAGTTAAAATGTTTTTCATGTCTGCACATGTATAACCTATATTGAATTGTTTGTCTTCTCAATGGAGGGGGGGCAAAAGGGAGAGAATTTGAAACTCAAAGTTTTAAAAATGAATGTTAAAATTGTTTTTATATGTAACTGGGGGAAAATAAAATACCAAATAAAAAAATCACACCTAAATATCCCCATTTCATGGAACATCACCAACTACATTTTGTGTTTTTTTTTAAATTTGATTTAATTTCTATTACTTTTTAAATTCCAAACTCCTTCCTTTCCTCCCTTCTCCTCACACATCAGAGAAGGACATCATTTCTCATGCACAGACACACAAGCATATGTATATGTTTGTGTATGCATATATATATATATATATGTGTGTGTGTGTGTATGTATATAATACTATACTAAGCATACTTCCATTTATCAGTTCTTTCTCTGGAGATGGAGAGCATCCTCCTTCATAGTACTTTGTAGTTGATTTGAATATGTATAACACTCAGAATAGTTTAACCATTCACAATTATTCTTTATTATAAACAATATTCTTATGGTTCTGTTCATTACACTCTTCATTTTTTCAGTCAAGTCTTTCCATGTTTCTCTAAAAGCAACCAGCTCATCATTTCTTATAGCACTGTAGTATTTCATCATATTCATATAGTACAATTTGTTTAGTCATTTCCCAATTGATGGGCATCCCCTCAATTTCCAGTTCTTCACCACCACAAAGAGAGCTGTCATACATAATTTAGAACATATAGGTTCTTTCCTTTTTGCTCTGATCACCTTAGGAAACAGACCAAATACTTGTATTGCTGCATCAAATGGTATACAGAGGTTTTTAACTCTTTGGGCATAATTACATATTGCTCTCCAAAATTGTTGGATCTGTTGATGCTTCCACCAACAGTGTATTAGTGTCCTAATTTTTCACATCCCCTCCAACATTTGTAATTTTCCACTTCTGTCATTTTAACCAATCTGATAGTTATGAGATAATATCTCAAACTTGTTTTAATTTGCATTTCTCTAATCAATAATGATTAAGAATACTTTTTTGTATAACTTTTTTATAACTTTGATTTCTTTATCCAAAAACTACCTGTTCATATCCTTTACCCATTTATTAATTAGGGAATGACTTAATCTTATAAATTTGACAAAGTTCTCTGTATATTTGAGATATGACCTTTATGCAAAAAACTGTCCATAAAATTTCCCCTAAATTTTCTGCTTTCCTTCTTCTCTTGACTACACTAGTTTTGTTTGTACAGAACATTTTTTTTAATTTACTGTAATCAAAAGTATCCTTTTTATCTCACAATGCTTTCTATTTCTTATTTATTCATAAATTCTTCTATTCATAATTCTGATAGGTAATTTGTCACATATTCTTCTAATTTACTTATATTATATCTAAGTAATGAATCCATTTTGACCTTATCTTGGCAAATGTTGTAAGATATTGGTCTATATGTAGTTTCTGACAGATTGTTTATCAGTTTTCCCAACAACTTTTACTAAATAGTGTTTTCTTATCCCAAAAGCTTAAATTTTTATGTTTGCTAAACACAAGGTTACCTTAATCATTTCCTACGGTGTATTATATGTCTACTCTGTTCCACCAATCCGCCTTTCTATTCTTTAGTCAATATCAAATAGTTTGATAATTATAACCTTATAATACAGCTTAAGCTCCAGTACTGCAATGCCTCCTTTACATTTTTCACCAATTCCTTTGATATTCTTGATCTTTTGTCCTTCAAAATTAATTTTGTTATAATTTTAAGCTCAATTTTTTGATAACTTAAATGGGATAACACTGAATAAGTAAACTAGTTTAGGTAGAATTGTATTTTTTCTGATATTGACTCTGCCAACCCATAGACAATATTTCTCCAATTATTTAAATCTGACTTTATTTTTATAAAAATCTCTTTATAATCATGTCCCTGTAGTTACTGGGTTTCTCTTTGCAGGTATACTTCTAGGTATTTTATGCTGTCTATGGCTTTTTTAAATGGGATATCTCTTACTATTTCTTCTTGGAGGGTTTTATTGGTGATATATAGACATACTAATGATTTATGTGGGTTTATTTTATATCCTGCTACTTTGATAAAATTATTAATTGCTTCAACTGGCTTTTTAGTTGCCTTCACTACCATCTTAATAGGAAAAATGGAAGTGTAGTATAGAATCAGGGTAAGCATAGTACTAGATTACGAAGAAAATCAAAGATTATAATCCCAGTTTTTTTATTTGCTGGGTATATGACCACTGACAAATTGCTTATCTTCTCTGGACATCATCTATAAAATAAGCCCAGTAATATCTTCATTCCTTACTTGGCAGGGTTATTGCAAAGTTCAAATGAGATAATAAATTCAGTGATTTGTAAAACTCAAACTGTTATTTGACTGTCTACTCTCATAACAATCAAGATCTTGACTCCTACCAATTTTCTCAGTTTATCTTTCCTACACAGGCTTAACTTCTCTCCATTCCTATTCCTGACCCGTAGGTATGCCTTTAATGTTACCCTATTATCATTCTAAAATTGCTCAATCTCATTCCCACAATGCACGCATGCACACACACACACACACACACACACACACACACACACACACACACACCCCATGACTTCTCATCATTCTATACCTGATGATTCTCAATCTTGGTTAGCTTCCATCATCCATTTTTTCTACTATTTCTCTGAAGCTGCTAATGATTGCTAGAGAAAGGTCATAAAATCCAGATGATTTCTGCTCAGCTTGGCTTTCCATGCCTCATGGCAACCTCTAATTCTTCTAAGACTGACTTCATACTCCCATCCCCATAACACTTGTTTCAACTCCTCCTTTCCTTTCTTTTGCATCCCTCAGTAGCATTCCCCAATCCTCCCTTTCATGTGTGCACACACATACACACATTTGTCAGGGTGAAGCAAATATATTGGATGGGACCTGATAAAGGTGATAAAGGATCATGGTCCCATTAACAGAGAGGGAATTAATTTTTAAAAGTTTCCTTTTTAAGCAGCATGGTATAATGGAAGAAGGTTGGAATTTCAAGACAGAAGACATAGAAAATCCCAGCTTTCTATAACTGTTAACTAAAAATCTGGGGAAATCACTTCCATTCTGCAGGGCATAGTTCCAGTATCTGCCAAATTAAGGGGTTAGAATAGTTTGAAGACCCTTTCTAGTTTTGTCTATGCTCCTGTGAAGCTAAGTTCTTCATGTCACCTCCAAGTGCTTCTGCTGCTGCTGCTGCTGCTACCATTACTACATAAAATGGAAATGTGATTTAAGATGCCCTGTGCTCCAGCTATGTTGTTCTTACCCTATTAAGTCTGTGGGTCTTCCATACAGCATTCAGAGAGCTGAGTCAGGATAGTTATTCCTAGTGAAAATAAGAATTGTAATAGCAAGTTGTCCACTGATGATGTGTAAAGTATTCTCATGACCTTAACCAAAATATCTCTCTAAAATTTAAGCATATCAACCACATTTAGAAACTATATGTGTGTGTGTATACATAGATATAATATACGTATGTTATATATGTACACACACACACATATCCCCAAGCATCCCATAGAAGCAAAGGCTTATCTTTTTCATGCTAACATTCTACCAATTTGTGAATAGTCAGTCAATTATCCAGCAGTTATTAACAACCCACTATTTTCTAGGCACTGAATTAAATTGTAAGAATACAAAGAAAGGGAAAAAATAGTCCCTGCTCTTAAGAAGCTTATGGTCTAATAGGGGAGAAAACATGAAAACAATGATGTACAAAAAATATTATATACATTTAAATATATATTCAAATGAAGGGAGACATTATAGTTAACTTGAAAAATAAAGAAATGAGCATTTCATAAGGAAAAATGGAAAAGCTTGTGACAAGTGTGAACAGGATGCACCAAATAAGCAAGGAAGAACTCAAAAGGCTAAGGAAAAGTAGAGGGGGGAAAAATTCATTAAGGAATTTTATGATAGGAAGAGAAGATAGTCTGGTCACAAGGTAAGAATAAGCAAAAACAGCTGAACTGTCGGGGATTTCCCTTGGACCTCCACAATATTAGGAGAACACGAAAAAGGCCTCCAGTTCATTGTGTGCACCCCCACTAGTGAATTTAAAGGGGGAAATGGGCAGGAGTGAAACAGAAGAGCAAGCAAGAAAGACAACTTTTGAAACTGAAAAGAACTCCTCAATCTATGAAGTCACCAATTCATTAGATGTTATTTAACAAACACTGTTGTGTTCTACCTAGATTTCATGGCTCTATACTTGGCACTGAGGTGTTTTATGTTTCACTTAATGACTTACATAAAGGTATTGGTGTCTTGTTTCTCAAACTGGCACAAGACTCAAACCTGGGAGGGATAAGCTCTGAAAACTATGAGTTCCTAGGGGTCAGCAACTGTCTTTATCCTTTTGTTATGTCCCCGGTGCTTAGTGTAATGCTTGGCACATAGTAGTCACTTAATAAACATTTGTTGTTTAACTTGTTAAAGTACATTTAATGGCTGTCAGAATCCAAAAAGATCATAACAAAGTGGAAAGCAGAGTATGTAGTAAAAATAAAATTTGAAAGGGAAAAATGCATAGTGTAACAGGTATAATCAATTCAATTCATGTTTATTAAGTGCCTATACTGCATTAGGTAAAAGGAGCACAAAAACTGAGAATGACACAGACCCTCCCTCAAGAAGCATACATTCTACTAGAAGTGAATGGGAGATATGAAAATCAGAAGAGGACAAGAAAAATTAAGGTGGAGGATAGCATTACCTGGGGTACTCAAAGAGAAAGGGCAGCTAAGAATGAGTCTCAAAGGAAGACAAAGATTCTGAAACATGGAGGTGACACAGGAGTGCCTTCCAGGAATAGAGTATGGCTTGGGTAAATTAATAGAGGCAGAGAATGAGAGGGTATCAAATTGAGAGAAAAAATGGTCATTTACTTTGACCAGAATGTAGAATTTGTAAATAAGTCTAGAAATGTAGACAGGAATAAGAATGTGGGAGGTCTTAAACACCAGGTTAAGGATTATATGGATTTTCCCCTATCAGTTATGGCTTTTGAGCAAAAAGTAATATAGTTAGAGCTGTGCTTTAGGAAGATTATTTTGGCAGCTAAGGACAAGATAGACTATGGGAGGGGTAGGCTTAAAGCAAGAAGACCAATTAGAATGTACTAACTGTAGCCCAGAAGAAATATGATAAAGGTTTGAACAAGAATGGTGGCTGTGTGAATACAGATAAGGAGATACTGAGAGGGGTGTTTGAGAGAGTGAGTGAGAGACAGAGAGAGACAGAGAGAGAGACACAGAGAGAGAGAGAGAGTCATACAGTCATAGCTCCTATGATTACAGTAAAGTCATGTATTTGGACCTTGAAGGAGGCTTAGAGTCTATCTTGTCTAACCACTGCATTTCTTAGGTAAGGAGATTGAATTTTCATGAGTTACCCAAGGTCACTCAGTTAGTAATCATCAGAGGTGGCATTTCAGCACAACTGCTTTGATTCCAAGCCAAAGTTGTTTCCATTGTACCCTGGTGGATTTCTTAAGTTTTCACAGTTGTTCAGGTTTGAAGGCTAAGAAAGAAGGAGAAACCAAGGGTGGCTCTGAGGTTGGAAACTTAAGTGAAGGGGAGGGTGTTGGTACCATGGTCAAAAATGAGAAAGCCTGGAAGAGACGCAGGTTTATGGAAGAAAATCATGAGTTCTGTTTTGGTTATGTGAAATTTAAAAAAAAAAACAACCCCCCAAAATGAGTTACAAATGGCTAGATTATAGCCAATTGGGAAAAGAACTTGGAGCATTAGATTTAACTTGAAGTTTAGTGTGACTCAGTTGTATGATGTGACTTGGTTGGTGAATGGCTTAACAAATTCTGGTTGATGCATGCATTGGAATATTGCTGCCTCGTAAGAAATGATGACAATGAAAGAATTCAGAGAAACATGGGAAGACTAATTCAAACTGATACTGAGTGATCTAACAACAAAACAACATTCCCAATGATTACAATTATTTAAATGAGAAGAAAGCCCCCCCAAAATGCAGCTGAATGTTGTACAATGACAATCAACAAGCTTATTATCTGACTAAGAAATTACACACTCACTCCTATCTTGTTTGAAGAGGTTCATGGTTATAATTATAAGATGTGTCACATAGTTTCTCAAATAATGTCACTGTGTTTATAGAGTAGAAAATATTCTGTTCCTTCTCTGTTCTTTAAAATAAGAGATGGCTCACTAGTTAAGACCAGGGGAAGGGATGTGTTTGGAAATGAAGGTGATATAAAAATAAAAGATATTGATTTCTAAAAAGTTTTGATGTCATATGGCTACTCATAAAAGCTAATGTCATCCTAGATTATATCAAGAGAAGTATATCATCTCGAACTAAGATATATCTAGAACATAGCTCGTGTTCCTGATGTACTCTGTCCAGACCACATCTGGAGTGATGAATTTAGTTCTGGATAGGAAGGGCATTGATAAACTGAAAGGTATGCAGAAGAGTATCTTATTCAATCAAGATGACAAAGATGATGATGATGATGATGTAACAGAGTAACTGGGGGTGTTTAGCCTAGGAAAGAGAACACTGTGGGTATCCCACATGAGAATGAGAACTTCTTGAGATCAAGGACTATATTTTGGCCTTTCTCTATATCCTCAGAACTTAGCATCTTGTATGGCATATTGTAAGGGCTTAAATGCTTGATGAATGATTGACCAAAAGAGAGTGATAGGATTTATGTATGTGAAGGACTGTCATTAGACCTGTTCTTGACCCCAACAGTGTGGAATTATGGAACAATGGATGAATGTCTTAAAGCAGCATATTTAGGTATGAAGGCATTATTATTATTATTATTAATTATTATTATTATCATTAGATCTGTCTGAAAGGACAACTGTTTGGGAAGAATTGGCTTCTCCATACCTAGAGCTCTTTAACAAAGGGTTAGATATCCACCTGCTGGAAACATTTTAGAGGGGATTCTTGTTTAGATCAGACTAAATGGTGTCATTTACTAGTAAAATTCTGTGATTCTGTTCCCTGCTTCCATAGGTGACATCCTTTGGGAACTGGGGGAACTGATACATGTTTCTTTTACTTTGGGACCAGTAATTGCTATTTTCCCTCTTCTCTCTATTCTTTTTTTAAATTTTAGACTTGAATTTCCCATCTTAAAAGCTTTGCCAGGCTAGGAACAATATGAGTGATAAGAATAGAAAGACAGGATGGCATAATCACTATACTCAAATAGGTGTGGAAGATTTTTTTTTTTTTCAAATATCACTACATATGAATCTGAGAAAAGTAGACTCTGAAAGAAGGAAACATCCTAGATATGAAATGACAACCCTCCACTTTGATGGTTAGGCATCTAAGACTTCCAGGTTTCTTTCAATGGGAAATGAACGTGGAGGAGGGTTGCAGACAGTCTTTGACAAGGCAAAAAGTGTACACTAGCCTTTGATCTGTCAATCTATCATTCAATCAGAATTTATTAAGCATCTTTCATTTGTCAGGCATTCTGCCTGGTCCTAGGAACACAAAGACAAAGTCATTGTCCTCGGGGACCTTACACTCTATTGGGCAAACAACAGGTATACATTTAATTTGAAATGCATGTGGAGGAGAAGAAGAGATATGGTGGGTTTTAATTGATTGATTTTTTTTTTAAATTCAAAAGAAAAAATAGCAAATGACAGAGGCAAGCTGGTCATCATTACAAATTAACTAGCAACATATTCTTTTGAAAAGTGAGATTGAGGGGCAGCTAGGTGGCACAGTGAATAGAGCACAGCTCTGGAGTCAGGAGGACCTGAGTTCAAATGTGGCCTGGGGCACTTAACACTTACTAGCTGTGTGACCTTGGGCAAGTCACAACCCCAATTGCTCTACCTTCCCCCTCCAAAAAAAAAAGCAAAACTAATTTCTAAAAAAACTGTGAGATTGATTGATACTTCTTGTTTTTCTTCTTACTCATTTTGAGATATGCTTCCCTCCCAAACCCTTCCCTTGCAATGAAATACTTGCTTCTAATAAAGAAAAATAGCTAACAAAAACAACTCAGAGATTTTGACAATATATGCAACATTATGTCCCTGTGGTCTCCTGACTTTATGCCAAGAGGAGGGAGGTACTAAAAAAATATTTTTAAAACTTATAAAAACTTATATATTTGCTTTTTAAATTTGAAAGATCTATTCTCTTAATATCTAGTAAAAAAAAATAATAATAATGGAATCTAACATAGAGAGAAGTAAAGTGATTTGCCCATGGTCTCACAACTGGTGTCTGATGCAGAATTTGAACTCAGGTCTTCCTGACTCGGAGTCTATTGCTCTGTCTACTACATCAACTAGTTGCCTTAATTAAGACACATTTCATATTTTTTTAAGGAAAGAAAATGATTGAAGTTAGGCATAAAAATATTCAGGGCTCATTTTTCATGCTTACAAAAATCCTGGGCAAAATAAATGCCAGGGGAAAATACGTATGTGCCTTTAATCCTTTTTATTTGGTATTGCTAATTAGGAGAGACAGCCACACTAGGAAACAAGTAGAGCTTGGACTAAAATCAAATTTTGCCTCTGAAGTAAACTGTTTCAGGACCATGGTCAATTCTCTGAAAACCTCACCGCCTTCAGGCACCTTAGTCTGAGCTGTCACTAAATTGTTATCTGCATTTTCTAAAAGAGTTTCCATACCTAGAGTTCTTTATACTGTGAAAAGGAAGGAAAAGAGAAGAGGAAGGGAGGGAGGAGGAAGAAAATTTATTTAGTGCTTTAAAGTTTACAAAGTACTTTGATTACATTATGTTATTTAAGCTTTACAGCAACTCTGTGACATAAATAGTTAAGATGTTATTAGCCCCATTTTACAGATGGGGAAACTGAGGATCTGGACATAACAACAACAACTAGGATTTATATAGGCCTTTGAGGTTATTTTGTTATGCCCCTGAAGAGCCTGATGTCATTCAAAAACCCATGAGTAGATTAGGTATTGTTAAAATGAAGAAATTATGGGAAAATGTGTGTCCTTCGGGGAAATAAATGTTGTTCCCAGGAAGGAAAATGGAGAGCAAAAGTACTTGTTTCTAGAATGTTCTAGTCACAATTTGGTTACTCTGCCCCAGTAACTATGGTTTCATCAGTCTCCTAACTCTATATTTTTCTCTCCTCTTCTCCCCCCGTACCATCACCTTTCAAATCTACCCCACCATAAATTTATCCTTTATCTTCTCAATCCACTTGTATAATTATAAGTTGGACAATTTGGCTGTAGATGTGGCTGTTTGCTCCATTTGTTTATCCATGGTCCAATTGTTCTTCCCATGTATATGCATAATAAAAAATGTCATTGGCTAAGCCAGAAAATTGCAGGGTGGTGAATTTAATCTACATCCTCTCTAGATGGCACAAAGGGTAGAGTTTGAGCCTTTGAATCAGGAAGACCTGAATTTGAATCCTACCTCAGATATTTAACTAGATGTGGGACCCTAGGCAAGTAATTTCACTTCCATCTGCCTCCGTTTCTTCTTATGTAAACGGGCATGATAAAAGCACCAACTCCCAGAGTTGTTGTTAGGATATAGTTAGATAATTTTATCTGTAAAGCCCTTTGTAAACCTTAGAACTTTGTGTAAATGTTTGCTGTTATTATTTTTATGAAGTTCCCTTTGATGCCTTTTAATTCTAGAGTCTTCCCTCTCTGTGTTATTTCCTATTTATTGCATATATGTGTGTATATGTATATTTCTTTATAGATAATTTTTTGTATGTTGTTTTAAATAGATTGGGAGCTCCTTGAGGGCAAGGATAGTCTTTTGCATTTCTTTGCATCCTGAGGGCTTAGCACAGTGGCCAGCACAATGTAGGTATTTAATTAACACCTATTGACTGGTTGGTACACTTCAACAGCAGTGGTTGGAAAGAGACACCCATGGCATAGGAAAGGAGGCCTTTTGACTAAGTATTCTAGGGGCAAAGTTTCATAATCAATGATATTCAAAAGTGTCCTTTCTAAACATCCAATCCTAAAGATGTAGAATTTGATCTATGATAAATCAGTTATTGGAGCATCTAGGTGACAATGAAGAGTGTTGTGTCTGGATTCAGGAAGACCTGAGTTCAAATCTGATTTCAGATACTTTCTATGGGCAAATCATGTCATCCTGTTTGCCTCAGTTTCCTCATCTATAAAATGAACTGGAGAAGGAAATAGCAAACCCTTCCAGTATCTTTGCTAAGAAAACTCCAAATGGGGTGAATAAAAGTTGGATATGATTGAAATGACTAGACAATAAAAGTCAGTCATTGACAGGAGAGTACTCACTTTCTTTGTGGGCTGGCCTGTGTGCACTCTCTGTGCTACTTTCTTCCCCATGTCATGACTGCCTCCTCTGTCCCTCTGGCCCCTTCTTCTGATTACTTGATTCCTTTCAGATCCTCCATTCTAAGGAAAGTTTCTAGGCCAGTCCAGTTATCATTTCTCTCCTAGTTCTATTCTTGACTCTCCAAACTTTCTCTGGCATTCCTTAATGCAGGTCCTTTCTGCCCTCTTCCCTTCTTTTTCCAGTTTACTTTTTTCCATGTTGTCTTCCCCCATCAGAAGGTAAGCTCTTGAGGGGGAAGGAACTGTTTGTTTGTTTTTTATTCTGTTTAAATTTATATTCCCAGCATTTAGCACGGTGTATAGTACCTAGTAAGTACTTAACAAATGTTTATTGAATGACTAACTTTTCCCCATAACAGTGTAAATGAAGCTAACAGAGGTATAATAGTTCCCTGATGGTCACACAGATAGTAAATGTCCAATCTAGATCATTGGAATTTCAAGTATTACAGACTTTCCATTAAATTGCGCCACCTGTCAAAATTGTAAAAATTTATTCTTTCAGGAAAACTCTAAAGGAGCGTATTCATCCTTGGCCTAGTGGAGCCTTGATGGTGATACAACTTGCAATAATATGTCAAATGTTCACAGAAAGCAGTTTACTTGCCAGGAGAATCTGTTTCCATGGCCACATGGATCAATAATTGTTGCATCAATAACTAGTGTCGTTGCCACAAAAAAACCTTCTAAAATGTTAGATAAAACATATATTTATAGAATTTTCCCTCATGACAATCTTCAGTCCAATAAATTATCAGATGATGTGAATAAGCCTTTTTATATTATATCATACTGTTCTGTATTTGGCATAGAGCCCAGTCGAGGGTCATGTCTTTATAATGATTGAAAATATAACTCTAAAATATATTTAGGGATTGTCATCAAACAGAGAGAAATAATGGTTCTAGAAAGGATTGCACATAGTAGGCATTCTTTAAAGAATCTAAGCTGATGGAGGGCAGCCATTTTTTTCCTAGCAGGTGTCAACTTTCCAGGTGTGGAAGATTAAGAGGAATGGGGAGAGGAAGAAGAGTTATTTATGCATGAAATACAGCCTGTAGACTTTGAAACTCTGGTCATATAACTCAGACACTGACTTTATCAAAACCTTCACATAGAATTTCAGAGTGCAATTGGAACATGAGATCTAATCTGTACCTACAAGAAAATTCCCACTACATCATCAAGGCTTCATGCAACCTCTGTTTCAAGACCTCAGATGAAGGGCAACCTACTATATCCTGAAGCAGTACATTTCACTTGTGCAGAGTTGGAATTGTTCTGAGTGGTTTCTTGACAAAGCAACTAAATTTGTCTATTTCAAATTTATGTCCTTTGATTGCGGTTTTGCTTTCTAGAACCATACGGACCAAATCCAATCCTGCTTATTGTCAATAAGCAACACTTGTTAAATGCTTACCATGTATTGTGCAAGAAATCAAGATACAAAAAAACAAACAACCACAGTCCCCATCCTTTTTATATTGTAATATCAATAACATGAAGAAAGAAAGAAAGAAAGAAAGAAAGAAAGAAAGAAAGAAAGAAAGAAAGAAAGAAAGAAAGAAAGAAAGAAAGAAAAAGAGAGAAAGAAAAAGAGAGAAAGAAAGAAAAAGAAAATAATACTCAAAAGGAAGGTGATAAAAGTTGGGGAGAAACCAAGGAAAGCAAAATTTGAATTGAGGCTTGAAGAACAGCAGGGAATCCAGGCAGTAGAGATGAGAGAGAGAGAGAGAGAGAGAGAGATTGAGAACACCCCAGACATGGTAGGTGAGAGGGGACCAGGAAAAAGGCACTCACTAGTCAGCCATTGCCATTCAAGTATTTGAGTAGAGTTATCCTGTATCCCCTGAGAATTCTTCTCTTCAGGCTACAGATCTCCCAGTTATTTCAACCATTTTCTATTTGATAAGGATTAATCAGAATTTTGATTGCCTCACTCTAGAATATTTCTAGCTTTTCAACATCCTTTCCAAACTGTGATATCTACATCTGAGGATGGTATTCCAGACAAAATCTAGAAGAAATATGTTTCTTAATGCACCAAAAGATTGAATTAGCTATTCTATCATATTATACTCCAGGCTTCAGCTTGAAGTCCATTAAGATTCTCAGATCTTTATTTTTTTTTAATTTTCCAATCTGCTAAAGATGCCTCTCTCATATGTTACTTTTGACACTTTTTTGAACCTAAATCTTTTAAATTTGCCCTCTGAAAAGTCAAGTTTGACCTGTCAGATTTGGTCCAATGTTCTACCTGTCAAAACCCTTTTGAATCCCAACTCTGCTATCCAGTGTGCAAACCACATCATTCCCACCTCCAGCACTGTACCTCTGTATAATTGATGAGCATGCCACCCAATTTTGCTAAACTGCTGTTTATCGAATCATGATCAAGTCATGCAACAATCCCCCTCTACATTTTGTATATGAGAAAACTGAGGTATAGGGAAGAAAAATTAAAAGCAAATTTTTGGTTCAACAGATAACAAGTAGAATTGGAACCCATGACCTTTGACTCCAAACTTAGACTTCTTTCCAGTCTACCAAAATACGGGCATTTCCTGACTGTTGTCCCTATTTCTAGTGTGGTTAGCATTTACCCACGGTAACAAATCATCCAATACTAGTCACATAAGCTTTCAAAGCCAGAGGGATTCATAAAAAATGTATATGCACTAATGTCAAGTTAAAAAAGGAAGATGTGTGTGTGTGTCAAGACAAAGAATCAGTTCATAGTTTATCAACAAAATCATTTCAAGCTAATGTGCTGACATAAAGGAAACACTCTACAGTACAAATGGCAAACAGTCCCCTTTGGAAAACTAGGAGGCATGAAGACATCATTTACAATAATCTCTGTGTGTATATGTGTGTAAATATTTGTGTACATATACACATATGCATATACATGTACACATATGTCTACATGTACATGCATGCATATATTTACATTCATACACATATATTTATTTACATATATGTGTGTATACACAGAGACACATACAGACATCATCAGCAAGTATTTATTAAAAATATAGCCCTGTGTTTGCTCCTTATAACAGAATTTAAGAATCAGACAGAATCTTTAGTCCAGTATGTATGTGGCCAAGAATTCTACTATCACTTCCTCACCAAGGGTCCCCTTGCCTTCATGTGAAGAGCTGTGGGAGCCAACTAGCTTCCCACTTCCATGGCAGCCCATTTCACTTTGAGACGTTCCAACACTTGTCTGGGGAGTAGCAGGAATGACGGTGGTGATTTTGTACCTATTAAGCCTACATCTATCTATTTGTAATCACTACCT
>CM053591.1:176229377-176247242 GCA_028646515.1 Pseudochirops corinnae
GATTAATAACTATATCAGCATATTTATAGTTACTGTAGGCATTGTGAATACTGCATTGCTGATACAGCATCTCTTTAAACTCTAAAGTTTAGAGCTTTACTCAGTGCTGGTCACTGAGCTAAGCACTGGGGATACAAATACAAGCAAAAGGAAAGAAAGCATCTGCCCTCAAGGAGCTTCCATTCTAATGAATTAAGACAATATGAAAGGAGCAGAAGCTAGAGGAAGAAGTTATTACAAAGAGAGGAATCAAGATAAAATTCACGAAGTCAGAAGCACAGATGGAGGCGAGATGAAGGTTGACCAGCTTGGGCTCTTTTACAAAATAGTATTTCCCAGTTATGCTTTTTGGGGTCGAGCAGAACAAATCTAATCCCACTTCTGTTTGACTCCCCTTATAGGTCCTTTCTTCTAAACATTCTCAACTCTTTCACCCTAACTTTAGAGAATCTCAAGTCCTTCATTATCCTGACTATTATTCCCTAGATTTTTTCCAGCCTATCAATGTCTTTCCTAAACCTAAATGACCAGTCATAAATAGAATGCTTTAGATGTGGTCTGACCAGAGCAGATAACTTAAATCCTGGTCACCATACATTTCAATGCAACAGATATTTTGTGTACAAAATCACACTGCTGACCCATAAAGAACTTGTGGTCTCCTAATACCCCCAGCTCTTTTTCATTATAAAGAATAATCTTAATGTGAATATTCCATAGGTACCAGCAGCTCACAAAATAAGCTTCTTTAAAAAATCACAATGAAACACTTATGTTGGGCCCCATTATTGCTTAGCTATCTTATTGATTTGTATTATGAAATATGTACTGTCCAAATATTTAGGGAGATAAGATAGCCCTAGATAATAACTTAACTTTCTTAGCAAAAACAAAACTATAGCTGTTTTATTATTTCGAAAAGGTGACCATTCACTATTTGGAATAGCACCGGCTTGCTGTAGAAGGGAAAAATAAACCACATTACAATAGAATCTCAAAATGCAAAAGGATAAATTGTTTAGTGAAGTCTAAATTGTCTAAAGTCTCATACTTTGTGTCTTTATAGGTACAATTTAGTTCGATGTTATTGAAAGATTTAGTTTGGATCTTTCCTTGCAAGCAATAAAGGTGTAACAAACAATTAATCAGTGAGCATTTATTAAGTACTTGATATGTTTCCAGGCACTGTGTTAAGTGTGGGGAAAACAAAGAAAAAAGCAAAATATTCTCCACCATCAAGCACCATACATTGTAATGAGAGAATCAACATGAATATGTAAAAGTATATTAAAATATATCCAAACACATACAGAAGAGTTCTGGGAGAAGGGCCAGTAGTAGCTGACAATAAGCACATATGTCTACTAAGCATTTACTATGTCAGGCAATGACAAAAAAAAAAGTGGGAGGGGGGCAGGGAGGAAGCAGTCCCTACCCTCAAGAGGGTTACATTATGCCATTTAGAACAAGCAACATGCATACAGAAACGTAAATAGAAGGCAACTAGAAGAAGCAGCCACAAATATGGGTTGGTTACTGACCAGAAAAAGCTAGGAATTCTAAAAGGCAAGGTGAAGAGGGAATACCTTCCTGGCATAGGGAGTGTCTTATGCAATGGGGCTGAGGCAGAAGGAGAAACTCTGAATTAATGAAACTACTAATAGACGACTTTGGCTGGAGCATAGAATGCATAAATTATAATAGCGGACAGTTAAGCAACAATCTAAAGCTTACAGAGCGCATTACATCCCTTTATATCTATTATTATACTTGATCCTCAGAGCAACTTTATGAGATCATCAGTATATTATTCCCATTTTGCAGATAAAGGAATTGAATTTGGGTCAACAGTCATGTGATTCATATGTCTAGCAAGTAGGTTTCTAACCAAAATCTTTCTTGATTCCAAGGCCAATTTTTTTCCAATACTGCTACTTCTCTGTGATGAGAAGAGATAAGAAAGACATTTGAAAAGGTAGGATGAAGCTGGATTTGAAAGTATTAAGTGACAAACAAAGGAATATGTATTTTATCTTTGAGTCAATAGTGACTCATTAAAGATGTAATCAGAAGAGGAATGGCACAGTCAAACCTTTGTAGAAGATATTTTTTTAACAACTTTGGGATGGATGGATTGGAGCATAATTACCTAGAAGCAGGGAGATCAATTTGAAAACACAGAAGGTGATTCAGAGGACAAAGGAAAACGAACCATTGGCACAGTTGAGAGGTACTTGGGTGATCAATGAAGAAGGCATAAAGTAGGGTAATGACTAGGAAAGTGGGGAAAAGGAAGTTTATGGGAGAAATTTCGTGAAGTTATAACTAATAAGCCATGGAAATCCATGGAATATGTGGATGAGAAGGAGAAGAGAGGAGAGCTTATGACAACTCTGAGGTTGGGACCTGGGTAACTGGAAGGATGGTGGATCCCTCAAAAGAAAAACAGATGCTTGAAGAAGAGGTTTTATTGTTTTATACAAATTGAGTGACATTGTTGATTGGGATATCCATATGAAAATGTCCATCAGACAGTTGGTCATGTGGGAGAAGAGTTCAGGTGAGGGGCAAATATGCAAATTTGTCAATCGTCTCATTGAAAATGACCCTTGAACCCACACAAAAAAAAAGATGAGAGCTCTCTCATTCTACAGGAAGAGGAAACCAAGATCATGACTGATGAGGAATATTGGCTAAGATTGCACGGATAATGAGAGCAGGTTTTTAAGCCCATGTCCTCTGACTCCAAAGTGAGCACTCTTCATTGCACCATACTTCCTGGCCACATTAAGCATCTGGTTACCCATCTGATGTCCCTCTAGGAAATCTGGGATTTTCCATCTGTCCCATTACTGAACTTTCTTTTATGAGTCATCTCCTTCAATTAGAGGTAGAACACCTTGGGAATAGGGGCTGTCCATTTATTTGTCCATTTATATTCACAGTACTTGGCACACAATGAGTGCATAATAAATGCTTTCTGTATTCATTCATTCATTCTTGAGATAACCTTGCAGAAAAGATAACTACCTAGATTTGGAGTCAAGAAGATGAGATCATGAATACTGCATCAGGTACTTATTAGCTATATGACCTTGAGCAAGTCTTGTAAATAAATATTCATTTCAAACTGAGAGGGCTCTCAGAGGGTCATCTAATTTTACATATAAGGAAAAAGAGGTCCAGGTAGACATGTAGTTAGACATACAGGGAGCAAGTAGTAGAGAAGGGTTTGGAACCTAAGATTTCTACTGACAAATCCAGTGCTCTTTCCACTGGCCCAAGCCAAGATGAAAGATTACCTCTTTTAGGCTCAATTTCCCATTTTTTTGTGAAGGCAAACTAGGCCAACTATTACCTCAATTCTTACCTAGCCTTTAACTACTAAATGGGTGTTGCCTCAGGCAAATTGAGACCGGGGAAAGACCTTAGGTTAGAAAGGCCAAGGTTTCCCACTGCATCCTGGGTCATTGCCAATCATCCTGACCTGTCTTGTTGCTGAATTTTGATGACTCTGGAGGAGACAAAGAGGCTGATGATTTTGCACGGTCCTGCCTCACTTAAATCCAACTCAGTTGCAAGTTCAGACAACACCTTCCTCCTGATGTAATTGGTCTCTTTTGAGAACAAAGGATAAACAAAAACAATCTTAGAGGCAGCTGCTGGTGATGCAGTGAATAGAGCACTGGGCCTGGAATCAGGAATACCCAAGTTCAAATCTAGCCTCAGATACTTGTTTGCTCTGTGACCCTGGGCAAATCACTTTAACCTCTCTTTACCTCAGTTTTGCCAACTTTGTGGATAATAATAGTACTTCCCTAGAGGCCTGTTGAGAGTATTAAAAGAGATAATATATTTGGAAAGCACTTGGTACAATGCCCAGCACATAGTAGGTGCTCAACAAATGTTTGTTTCCTTCTGTAAATTGGGGATACGAGCACTTACTATACAGTGTTGCAATACCATTTGTAAAGTGCTTAGAAAATCTCATAGTGCTATAAAAACGCTGGCTATCATATGTTTATTACATTCAGTACTGAGGGAAGCAGGTCCCCAGCAAAGGCCAAAGGGGAGGGAAAGATAAATCTTGTACTTTGGAAATCTCCTCCTTCTCAAATCAAAGTCAAAAAAGGTTAATGTTAACATTTTAAAACATTTTCCTCTCAGAGTTAATTAATATAGATTATAAATAGTAATTTGTGCTTACCAAAGAGCAACTTATATATACCTAATATATTTGTCGGATAACACAGCATGACATGGTGGGCATTACCAAGGAGAAACAGATTCATCCTCCTGTTGGGCAGGGATAGGGGAAAGGTGTTATTCCAAAAGCCACTCTCTCTCCTGTTTCATCAGATTCTCATCCTTTGGCCACAGTCAGTAGCTACTCCAAAAGCACATAAGCTTCTCAAGAGCCAAACGTGGTTTTGTTTTTGTCTTTGAATCCTCAGGACTTGCACATAGTAGGCACTCAATAAATATTTGTTGAATGAATTAATGGGTGAATTAATTTAGAGCAGGGAACTAATACTGATGGTGATGCAGCTGCTGCAATTGATAACAGCACAATATTTCAATAATACTGTAAGGTTTGCAAAATACTGTATATGCCTTATCTCATTTGATTTTCATAGCAATTCAGGGTAATAACTACCAAGTGTCCTTAGTTTTGTTACCTATGAATTGAAATGCATGGAAAATTCAATGAAATGAGCATATATAAAGTTCCTATTTAATTCTAGTTTTCAATCTGTGACTAGATCTGTTTACACCCGTGTTACATTTTTTCTCTCCTCCCCAATTCCTGCCCTCATTCTGGGAGACTTCAACATAGTGTATTGATATTCCCTCAAATATCCTAACTTCTCATTTCTTCAATTTACCCATTTCTCATGATGTATTCCTTCACCAAATCTCAGTTATGCACAGAGATGGCCATATCTTCAATCTTGTCATCCCTTACAAGTATTCCACTTCCATGTTTATGAACTCTTAAAATCCTTGATCTAATCAGAGTCTGTTGTCATTCCACCTTTCTCTCTGTCTTATCACCTCTCTCCCTGTTCATCATGACCTCCAATCCCTCCCTCTTCGAGAATGAAGGACAACTAACAGCAATGACTTTCAATCCCAGGTCATTGCCCCAATGCTACACATTCTCCTCTCTTCCCCGTCTCCACCGCTTGGTGAACCAGTTCAGCTCAATCCCATTTTCTTCAGTCCCTCACTGCCTTATTCTGTTGCTGATCTTGCTCTGACAAGCCCCAGTCTTGGATTGGTCCTCACATTTATTTGCCTTTGCTTGCATTCATCTGCTGCTGAATGAAACTGAAAAAAAATAATGAAACCATGCTGACTAAGTCCACTATAAATTTATGCAGTGTTAGGGAATGGGCTCCACATGGGGAAAGAGGCCCATGCGTCCCAAGGGCTTGCCATCGTGTGGCTCAAAAGGAGGCAGAATAGACATTTCTAGCCTCTTCTCTCCCAAATGTTCTCTAAGGGGGATTATCATTCCTGCTAAGAAGTTGGAGCCAAAGGCCACTACTCTGCCTCATCAGAGATATGGGGTACCAACCTAAAAGTATATCTATCTACTTCCTTAAATATTATTAGTTTAGAGCAGAGCATCTTACATATGGGTCATAACCCCATATGAGGGTTGTGAAAAAATTTGGCAACAGTAAAAGGTTCCTGAACACACAACCACAAATTAATTAAAAATCAAACCCAGAATGAATTCAAAGTGTTTCTGGAAGCACCTGCCCATGTTCCATTATGTAATTACTACAGCCTGGGTTCTGAACACAAAGTATACACACTTTGCATTGTGCATGCCCTAAGGCCACACAAAGCCAATGAACACTGCCAAGACCAAAAAAGGGGTCTCCAGTGGAAAAAGTATAGGAAGCCCTGGTCTAGAGGATATGATCAGGTTCCGTCTAACTTTTGATTGTTTTGTTACTTTTTTGAAGGAAAGGAAGACCCTGGGGTTTGACCCCTTTCCCAGCTATACTATTTCCACAATGAACACATATAGCAATTAATAAAGGAACACATTTGTCCAAAGCATAGGAAAGCAGAAATCAGAGAAGGCATACAGAGATAAATGCATAACAAATAGTACGGATTTCACCCATTGGGAGAAAGAAAACGCAATCTGTCCTGGGTTTCAATCAAAGAGAAACTCTCTGAAATCTATAGTGTAACAAGCTGAGAATGGGGACGCAATGGAGTCAACCTATTCTCCCATGTCTTCACAGTGTCTTTTCCTTCAGCAACCTGAAGTGGGGTTGGCCTTTTCCCTCTTCTTTCTTGAAGCTGAAAACAGACTTGATGTTTGAAGAAGATACTGTGCTTGAAGAGTAAAAAAGAAGACTCCATAACTGACCTTTCAAAGACCCAAAGGTTTTGAAGATTGATGAATCCCCCAAAGGTGATCCAAATCCCCCACAAGGACTGGAAAAAGCTGGAGTTCTCTCTCCTCTCATTCTTCACACATGGGGCATCCATCTTCATCAATGAGAGAGTCTTCTATCAATGGACTTTTGGACAGGAGTTACATTTGTGTTACCTAATCTTAACTGGGCCTTCACTATTGTAAGGCAATCCTTTTCCACCTTCTTAATAGATTCACTATCCCAACTGTCAGAAACATTTTTCATTCTTTCTTAAACTTCCCATGGCTCCCTTTTTTCACCATGCCATAATTACCTTCTTAGCTGAGAAGTATGCCCCATATTTCATTGAAAAATTTGAAGCCATTTATTCTTTCAATAAGTATTTGTTAAGGACCTACTATGTGCCATGCGTTGGGTTAAGCATTAAGCCATATAACAAGAGCTCCCCCTTACCCTTTCTTCCCCATTTCATGTCACTTAGATGCCTTCCCCCATTATCTCTTCCTTCACTACCACCTTACATGAAAAGTTGGTCCTTCTCCTATATAAACTAGTGATCCCATTCTGTTCTGTCTTTTCCAGAAGATTCTTCCTTCTGCCTGCCTCACTTTTCTCAATCTTTTCCTGTCTCCTGGTTGCTTCTTTGATGCCTGCAAACACATCAATGTCTCCCTCACCCATCTATGATGGGTGACCTCATTTGATCCATCTACCCTTAACATCTAGTATCCAATATCTCTCTTTCTTTTCATGGGTAAACTTGAGAAGGTCATCTACAGTCTCCGCCTCGATTTCCTTTCTGCTCACCCCCCAGGAAACTCTGAAGTCTGACTTCTGATCTCATCCATAATCTAAAGCTGTTCTCTCCAAAATTACCAAATCCAGTGGCCTTTTCTCAGTCTTATCCTTTTTGATCTCTCTGCAAACTTTGACACTAGTGATCGATCTCTTCTCTTTGATAACTCCTTCCCCTAAGAGGTTTTTTGCTTGTTTTGGTTTGGTTTTTACCCTTCTCTCTCCTAGTTAGTATCCTCTTTTTTTGGGGAGGCAGATGGATGGCACCAGAACAGAGAGACCACTGGGTCTAAAGTCAGGAAGATCTGAGTTCAAATGCAGCCTCAAACACTTACTAACTGTGAGACCCTGGGCAAGACATTTAATCTGTCTGCCTTAGTTTCTTCAACTGTAAAATATGTATAATAATAATACCTAGTTCAGAGGGATTTTGTGTGAGTCAAATGAGATAATATCTGCAAAGTGCATAGCACAGTGCCTATATATAGGTATAGTATATAATATATAGTAGGTACTTTCAGAAAAAAAAATACTTGTTTCCTTCCTTCTTTCATTCCTTCCTTGACTGATCCTTTTCAGTCTCATTTGCTGGACCTTCATGCCCACTAACTGTGACTGTACCTTAAATCTTTGTTCTGAGCACTCTTTGCTTCTCCCTTTATAGTATTTCATTTGGTGATTTCATCAGCTCTCATGGATTCAATTACCATCTCTATGCAAATGATTCTCAGATCTATTTATTCAGCTCTAAACCTCTGTCCTGGCCTCCATTTTTACATCTCCAACTACCTATTGGACATCTCAAACCTGATGCCCCATAAACAGAATTAAACATAACATGTCCAAAATAGAACTCATTAACTTTCCCCCAAAACTCTCCTCTCTTCCTAATTTCCCTGTTACTGTTAGTGTTGCTACCAATGTCCCAGTCAACCAAGTTCCCAATCTAGGTGTTAGCCTCAGCTCCTTTCTCTCAACCCCCATTTCCAATCTTTTGTGAAGTCCTATCAATTCTACCTTTTATGACACCACTTGTACATACCTCTTTATCTCCTCTGATACTGCTGTCACTCTGGTACAAGCCCTCATTAACTCATGAACTATTGCAATAACCTATTAGGTGATTTCCCTGTCTCAAGTCTCTCTCCATTCCACCACATCCTACACTAAACTGCCAAAGCAATCTTCCTAAAGCATTAATCTCTCTCTCTGTCTCTCTCTCTCTCTCTCTCTGTCTCTCTCTCTCTGTCTCTCTCTCTTTCTCACCCACCCACATACACACACACACACCCATACACACACACACACACACACACACACAGACACACACACACACAGACACACACACACACACACACTCTGAATCCAATGGCTCTCTATTACTTCCAGGATGAAATATAAAATCCTTTGGCTTCTAAAGCCCTTCATAATTTGCCCTCTTCCTACTTTTCCAACTTTCTTATTCCTTACTCTCCTCCATGTAGTTTCTCATCCAGTGATGCTGATCTCCTTGCTCTTCCTCTTACAGGACCCTCCATGCCAAGATTCCATACATTTTCACTGGCTATGCCCCATGTCTAGAATTAGCTCCCTCTTGACTTTACTGGCTTCCCTCATAGGCCAGTTAAAAACCTCCTTCTGGGGGAAAAAAAAGCCTTCTCCTGTCTCCCTTAATGATAATGCTGATATTACCTGCCATTTACCCTGAAAAATTATATATATGTAGGCATGTATGTGTATTTATGTGTGTCTATATATGCACACATATGTGTGTCTATATGTGTTTGTGTGTGTATATGTGTGTGTGTGTGTGTGTGTGTGTGTGTGTATATATATACTTGTATTATGTAGTTTTTTTGTTGTTTTCATGTTTTTCCCCAATTATGTTGTGAGTTCCTTGAGGGCAGGGATTATTTTTCCCTTTGCTTTATATCCCTGGCACATACATACATATATATATGTATGTATGCATGTATGTATGTATGTTCACATTAATCAGAAGCTGAATTCCAACCCTAGTTCTTCCTGATTCTGAGACTAATTCTGTTTTTTATCTGCCTTATGTTGTCGTGTTCCCCTTCCCCACTCCAAGTACCCAGCCCCCTCATATTACTTCCCCTCATTTCCTTATAAAGATTGCTAGTCATTCACACTTGAGTATGAATGATTTTTTTCTGGAATCTGTGATTTCCTTGGTGTAGAAAGCTCCAAATTGAGGGAAAATCTTTGCCAATGTCACTATATAGGTATAGTGTAGTCACTATAGTATAATATAGTATAGTCACTATATAGATATGTGTAGCAACACATGTTCTTCAACTTCATTGTCTTGGAGTACAAGTATGGTGACTTGGAGACAGTGTGAAGTTGTGACTTGTCCAGAATCTCACAGTCACTTTATGTCAGAGGCAGCACTGGAACCCAGATCTTCCTCCATGTCTCTCCACACTGTCCCATGTTGCTATTCAACTGATGGATAAGAGCTGATTAAAAAAATAAAAACTTCCCATGGGACATTTTCATTCACTTCAATTGAATTTGATAATCATCTATTGAGCGTCTATCATATGCCTGACTGGGATCATGAGACAAAATGGGACATAGCCTTTGACCTCAAGGAAACTACATCCACATATACTGAATAAAGGTAGCTATGTGGTACAGTGTATGGAACATTGACCCTGGAGTCTGAACACCCAAGTTCAAATCTCACTTCAGACTGACTGTGTGGCCCTAGGGGAGGCACTAAGTCTGTCTGCCTCAATTTCTGCAATTCAAAAATTGGAGCTGATAACAGTACCTACTACACAGGATTGTCATATCAAATAAGATAATATTTGTCAAGGGCTTCCCTTTGCTCAGCACCTAGCACATAACAGGTGCTTAAGAAATGCTTTTTCCCTCCCTCCTTCCCTCCTTTCCTCCCCTCACTACTAAGGAAAAGTAACATGCACACAGATGAATAAACACACAAATACATTTTAGGAGAAACAAGAGTCCTAATATCTCTGATGGTGGACTCCTCAACAGGAAGTGGTGAGTATTTCATGGGAGAGGAGTAGAGATCAGGGCTTTAAAAGCACAACCACTAATTTCACGAGACGCAAGACTATCTTTGGATCCATGATGAAGTGGCAAAGGAATTAAGTTCATTTGGCCTGGATGGAGCTTAAATCATCCTCAGAATCTACCAGAATTCTTCTTTCCATATTTTGTCACTTTACACCCATGGCTGGTGTTGCCTGAATTACTGCCTGTCTTTTATAACTAGAGTCAGAACACTCAGCTCAGGAGGGCCATTGTCTTGTGTGGTTTTTCAGGGGGATAATGAAGCTTCTGACATTTGTCAGTTCCTTCGGACTGTCAGTCACAATAATTAGGTTAAGACCAACAGGTCAAGAAAACTTATTCAAATGCTATCCAATAGGCCCCCCATTCTGTATTATGTGGCCATAAAGCCATCTGTAGGCATCCATGTGACAAGAAGGCAAGAATGCATTAACTGTGACCCATTGAACTAAGCCATTACATTCCCTTTAAAGGGCTCAGACTAGCCAACAGTCTACCAGAGACCTGTTCTGAATATGCATTTCAGTTTGGGATAGCAGGTGCTGATCTCAGTTCTCAGAAGGACCCAGGGGATTAGAATAAGGCAAAAGAGCTGTTCAAATTGATAAGCTAGAGAGCAATTAATATGGTGAAGCACCTTGAGATCTTGTCCTATGAGCCCTTGTGGACAGAACTGGTGAGGTTGAGCATGGAGAGAAGACTGAAGAAGGATATGATAGATGTCTTCAGGGATTCCAAGAGCTGTCATGTGGAAGAGGGATCAGACTAGTTCTACTAGGCCCAGAGACTCAAACTAGAAGGAGGAGGAAGATTTCAGGAAAAATTGCCTAACAATCATCAGAGTTACCAAAACGTGGAATGAGTGTTCCCATTCCCCTGAAGTCATTACGTAAAAGCTGAATGAGATGGATATGTTGCAGAGGGAGTCTTGTTCAGACATTGGTATGCCTGTGGGATCACTGAAGACCCTTCTAACTTAGATTCCTCAATCCCATATCATTTTTCCCTCCCATAGGCTCTTTGAGCAAAGTCTGGATGAACAAGTGTTCAGGATTTGTTTCTAATTTTCCTTTCTGTAGCAAGACTTAATATGAAGTGGTGTATGAGAAGGAGAACCGAGCCTGGAACCAGGAAAAATCCAATCCAAATGATGCTTCTGGCACCTATTAGCTGAGCAATTGGCAAATCGCTGAACCTCTCAATGCTTGGGGTCCGAGGATATCAAATTCAAATAAAAACTTGGACCCCTAAACCATACAGAAGGATCCTTGCTAGCCACATATTGCCTTAGAAAATCACATATGAATACTGTGTGTTTTGTTGCATTTTTCTGTGTGTTGTTCAGTATTTCCCAATTACAGTTGGGATACTGGGTGGGCATGGCAGGGTGTTTGGGATGTCTGTTCTAGATAACTTTCTAAGACTACGTGTTGTGGGCCTTCATTGGTGTAGGAGGTTACTCACCTGAGAGAATGTTAAACCAATAAAATCGCTGGTCCAGTGCTGACCTCTCTATCAATGAAAACACTATAAAGGATGATTTTTTGTTTACTAGATTTTAACATGCTCTGAAATTATTTATATTTCCAAAAATTCTGACCATCTCATAAGTAATATTTTGTGAAGTCTAACCAAGAAATTGAACTCACTTTATTTTTGGATCTCAAAGAAACGACTCTAATGGCTCAACGGGATTTCAAAGGTCATCTAGTCCAAGCCTCTCATCTTAAATGGATGACTGAATGAATCAACAAAAAAAGCATTTTGTTTGCACTTACTCTGTGCTGAGCCTCATGCTAAGCACTGAGATTAAAAAGAGAAATAGAGGACAGCCTCTGCTCCCCAAAAGCCCACCTTCTAATGGCAGAGTCAACCCATAATAAAAGGTTGTTGGATAAAAGCCCGAGGTGCTAAGGCTGCAGTGACAGATGGAATGAAAATGTGTTTTATTCAACATCCTCCATTGATAAAACCATGTTTATTATTTCCAATGTTTGGTCATCTGACAATGGAAAAGACTTTGATGGAAAGAACCTTTTTTGGGGGGGCTAGGCATCTTCAGTCACAAGGGTTACTGAGGAGATGTGGACTACAGAACCACAGAGGCTGTTTCAAGGTTTCATTTTCACAGTTTTTGCCCTATCATATTTACCTACAGTACTGGTGGTGTTGGATTGGCAGGCTTTGTTCCCATTAGAGCTACATGCTTTGATAATGGTTTTGGAGGCAAGACTGGAATGAGGATTAGTTATTTCTAGATCAGAGGAATCTTAGAGGTTTAAAGATATGAAGTGTCTTGGAACAGAAGGAATATTAATTGTATGTTGCAGTCAAATGACCTGAGTTCCAATCATATCTCTGCTACTTACAACTTTTGTAAGCTTGGGCAATTCTCTGGGCTATAAAATAAGGAAATAAGTCAGGTCACTTCTAAGGTCCCTTATAACTCTGGATCTGTGGTGCAATAGTGGCTATGAATCATGCAATATTCTGTTTAAATGCATTTTACCAGTTATGTATTTAAATATCAAGTTTTTGTTAACTCTCGCATTAAAAAACTATATAGTAGCTTTTATATAATCCTGTGTCAAAGCATATTGATAAAAAGAATCATTTTGTTTAAATACTCAAGACAAATCATGAAAAAGACAGGAATACTGCAAGCCTTCTTGGCCTTCCCCATGGTCCTTGTGCCTTTCTTTCCCTTCTCTAAGCTTGCAACTGTTGCTAGGGATAATTAGCAAAATAGGAACAAAGTTAATGAAAAAGCACAGGATTTAAATCTAGTCTAAAGCCCCATTTTACCAATGAGAAAACAAGGTCCAGTTGAGATAAGAATCATCGGTAGTGAGTAGCTGAGCAAGCATCCAAATTGAGGCTCTCTGACGTTAGATTCTGGCTCCTCTTGTCCCATTGCCCTATGGGACATGTGCCCATATGCCCTAAATATAATCATGGCTTATCACTCAGTTTTCTGATTTCTGGGGATAGATTGGTACTGGGCCTGCAGTCTGGTGCAGATGTTTTGGAGGGAAATATGGCACACGGTTAGCCTCAGAACTAGTCATGCATTTTGATCCTGTATTTCCATTCTCAGAACTCTGTGCCAGAAACATTATAAAAAAACAAAGAAATAAAAAGACCCACTTATAAAAATATCCCTATCTTATCTATTTGTAACAATAAAAAAATTAGAAAAAAAATCAATATGCCCAACACTTGGAGAATAGCTCCTCCATTTTCAATTCCTCTTCCACTCAGTTGTCAAAAAGATACTTTAAAATGTAGTTATAAACATGCCCCATTCCATATTCAAAATCTCCATTGCCTTCTTATTGCCTCTGGAATACATTTCTGCATTTGAAATCCAGTAGGTTCTATGGATAGATTTCAGGAGGACAGAGGACTGGGATGGGGGAAGCAAGGAGGAATTACATTTTCATTTTCACTAGCCTCCAACTTAAATTTAGGATTTCCTTCCATTATTGAAAAACATTATTTTGAGAAGTGGTTTGTAGGCATCAGCCGCCTGACAAAGAGAAGTCCATCTCTCTCTCCCTCCCTTCCTCCCTCTCTGGTTCTGTCTCCCTTTCTCCCTCTCCCTCTCCCTCTCTCTCTCTTTCTCTTTTTGTCCTGATGTGGCAACTCCCTCCACTCATGTTGATTTCAATCCATTAATGAATGACTTAGTAGATATACACTACAGAGCTATTAGTACACAGAAAGGTTAAGATACTTGGCCAGGATCACCATTAGTAGGCACCAGAGCAGCATTTGAACCCAGACTTGCTTTATTCCAAAGGCTAAACAGTGTGTGATAGTGGGTACAGTACCGGAGTTAGAGTCAGGAAGATCTGGGTTCATATGCTGCTTCACATACATACCAGCTATGGGATTCCACAGAAGTTCATTAACCTCTCTTAGCCTCAGTTTCCTTATCTGTAAAATGAGACTAATGAATAGAGTTGTTTGAGGCTCTAGTTAAATAATGTGTATAAAACACTTTGAAGTGCTCTAAGTACCAGATAAATGTGAGCTATTATTAGTGTTATCACTAATGTGCTATCTACCAGATCAATATGTCTCTGCATTCGAAATAGTAGAAAAGACAAAAATGGTTTGGTAAAAATTCATTAGTCAAAAGACATTTATTAAGACAACAAGAAATTATTAAGTGCTCACTATATACCAAGAACATGATTTAATCTATGAGGCTAATGAGTCTAATCTTTATCTAAAAGGAATTCCCACTCTTAATGTACCCCAATGAGTAACCTTGCAACTTCTTGAAGATCTCCAATAAAGTGGAGTCCATTCCCTCCCAAGGCAACCCATTCTATTCTTGGACAGATCTAATATTGTCATGCAGACTCTAACTCTGTTTTAATTAACTTTGATAGACGTACTATTCCCATGCTTTCACATTTTAAGCAAATATGTAAAATCACTCTGCGTACAGAAGATAATTTAGGGACAAAATTCCTGGTTTATTATCCCCATTTCCCCTCTCACTGCATTTTTACTTCATTGTCCAATGAGAAACATCTCTCCATTTGTGGTAGATGTATGTGGTGTGTATGTGCATGTGTGTGTTCATGTTTGTGCACATGTATAAGTGTGCACACCAAGACTATATCATTTCACTAATGCATCACATGTCATTTCTAAAATATTTACATTAAAAATGAAATTCACTCCAAAGATGATGATACACCATAGTTATACAAGACATAATAGGATTCTAAATATGAAGCAATCATCTTTTTTTAATTATGTGTGAAAGTAAAAGGAAACTTCATTGTTGACAAGAGGGTGCTCTTCTGAGTCAGAGTTGATGGCAAATCTTTAAAAATACTTCTAGCAATAGTGAGGGACAGTGACTCGAATGCTGGTTTTGGAGGCAAGAAGCTTTGGGTCCAAACTCTCCTGAGACACCAGCTGTTTGACCACAGGTGAGTCGTAGATTCTCAGTGGCTTTCTTAACCAGAAAATGAGAGTATTGGACTAAATGATCTCGAATGTCCTTCTGACTCTTAATCTACAATTCCATAAAGATATTATATGTGTGTGTTTGTGTGTGTATATATATACATACATATGATATATAAATATATAAAACTACATGCTCCTCTAGACTAGGGAAAAACATAAATTGTTTTGATTCCAAGATCTACAGTCACCAAAACTCCTCAGCAGTATCCCCTAACCTTCTCTTTTCACCAAGGTTGTTCTTCCTACCTTGATTCCCATTTCCTTCTGCCTCCTCCATAATTGCTCCCTCCTCCTCCTCCTCCTCCTCTTCATCCTCTTCTTCCTCTTCTTCTTCCTCTTCCTCTTCCTCTTCTTCTTCTTCGTCATCGTCGTCTTCTTCTTCATCATCATCATCATCGTCATCTTCTTCTCCTCCTCCTCCTCTTCCTCCTCCTTTCTTCTTATCCTTCCATCCTTCCTCCCCATCTTCTCTGACTCTGTCTCTTGTTGTCTTGTCCACTGACTCCCTCCCATCAGTCTTAAAACATTGTCATTTCAAAAATCTATTTAATGACCTCTCCTTGACTTTGCTATTCTATTCAAATTCAATTATCTGTTTCCTGTGCCATTATTGACTTTTCCACAGCTTTTAACACTGTTGATTACCTACCCTCCACCCCCAACAGGTGCCCTCTCCTTAAATGGTTTCAGGGACATTTCACATTCCAGCTGTAGCACATATTTTTTCACATCTATCACTTTCTCTCTACTCCCATGACCCTGGGACTATTCTCCATTTCCTGTATGGATTATTGAAATAGCATCTTAAGAGGTCTACTTGCCTATATGTCCTCCTGCTAGAGTCTTTGTTATTATTCATTAATCTGGTCATATCCATTCCTCTATTCAAAAGTCTATAGTGGATCCAATTGACTGCCTAGTCAACTTCACTCTCTTCCCTGGCATTGAAGGCCTTCCACAAGCTAATGCCCTGCCTACCTGTCTAACATCTTGTATTATCCCCTGACTCATAACCTGTACTTTCCACTCCTGGCTAACTGGACTACTCTCTGCCTTTAAACAAGCCCTAAGCTCTCCCTCTCAGGTTCCTTTTCTCAAACTATTCCTTTGCCTTTAAATAATCTTTCTCCCCTTCTGTTCTCATCAACTTCTTTCCCATTCCTCCAAGTTCAACTCAAATATCACTTCCTCCAGGAAGCCTGTCAGGATTCTCCCAATTAGTAATGACCTTCACCTTCAGACTTAACAGAGTATTTCAATTTGTAGCTGTCCATGGTACATATCATGTAGTAATAAGTATGAGGTACCTGTGTGAGAGCCTTATTCCTCTATTGAAATACAGAATAGTACTTTTAGTAAACTGGTAGGACATTTATCTCTGACGTTGGAATCAGGAAGATCAGAGTTCCAATCTCACCTCAGGTACGTGCTAACTTTGTCACCATGGATGCCAACACATAATTTCTCTGTGTCTTGGATTCCTTATGGGTAATAATGATATCTGTAGTACCTGCCTCCAAGAGCAGATGGGATCATAGATTCAGAATTGGAAAGGTCATTAGATGTCAAGCCCAAACCCTCCTTATTACATCTGACATGCCATAAAGCTAATGCTAAATTAGAGAAAAGTCACATGCTAGGTAAGTGTGAGTCACACTCATAGAATCCTAGATTTAAAGCCAGAATGAACTTTGAAAGCCATCAAGTCCAGCCCACACCTCTTTTTATAGATAAAGAAACAGATGCCCAACAAGTGACTTATCCAAGGTCTCACACACCTAGGTTTGTTGTGAGTCACAAATGAGAAGCATTTTGAAAATCTTAAAACATTTTGTAATTGTCAGTAGTTTTTATCTATATAATTATTGCATCTTCTTCAGTGCCTAGAAGAGTGTTCTGCATATAGAAAATAATAAATAATAATGAGAAAATGAAAGAATTGAATTGAATTTTATAATAAAATTTGGGCCTTTATTCTAATAAATGAGAAACAGAAAGGCAGAGAGGATGGAGTGCCTTTAGTGGGGTTGGGATCATAGATTTCAAAGCTGGAAGGACCTTTGATGTCTCTTATTCCAAACGACTCATTTTCCAATGGAAGAAGCTAAGATCCAGCAAGGTTAAAATATTATTGCTCATATCATTGTATCATTCAGCCTCTCGAGACATGGGTCTAGATCCTGCCTCTGACACATAGTAATTATGTGACCCAGAGCTAGTTATAACCTCTCAATGGTCCCAAGAAATGTTCTAAGGCTAAAACTTGGAATGAATTTGCTGATTTGCATTAGTGGAAGGAATTTCCACACCAAGAGTTCCTCTCACTGATGCAATTCCAGGCTCAAATTTGTTTTTATTTACTTGTCATCAATAAAGTATTAATTATACATACTAAAGAACCCTCTGAAACATATTAAGGCATCATGCTGCAATGGAGAGGGCACTAGACTGGCAATTTGGAAATCCTGACTTCAAATCTCATCTTAGATATTTACTAGCCATGTGACTGGGAAAGTCACTTAACCCCTCTGTGCCTTAAGCCCCTCATCTGTAAAGGAGGATTTGATGGCCATCCCTTCTACTTGTATGTATGTGCGTGTGTACA
>CM053591.1:176247742-176285976 GCA_028646515.1 Pseudochirops corinnae
GAAGCTGCAGAGGAAACACGAAGACCATCAGACTACACAGAAAAAAAAATGAGAAATCCAGAAATGAATAAAACATATGTATAGTATTGGATAATATCAACGTATTTTATCTTTTAATAACATAATAATTCAGACTTCTTCTGCAGTATGACAGGAGAGTCAAAATAATTTTACTCAGATTTTCCAGATTGTGGGGGTGCCATGCCCCTAATCTCCAGGATATGGAAGGGTTAACTGTATGTATATATTATAGTCATATATGCTTGTTTTATAATGGTTTTAACTGGTATGTTTTCATGTTTCTAGCTTCGATATTCCTTTAAAATAGTTAAAATGCTAATAAGCATAAAACTGGCAAAATACTATTAGTCTGTATGGTTCTAATAGAACAAACTTTTAACTTCCTAAAAAATATGCATGACTGTATGAAGAATATTCAGTTTCAGAAGCTGAAATGTGGAAACCATAGAGCATTAATTCATTTTGAATTATCAAACTTCCCTGGGTTTATAGCAGTTTGTGATGCCTTAATCTTTTCCTTAACTTCTATAAAATTATAGGAAGGCACTTAAGGAAATCTCTTAGTCCTAATTATTTTCGGATACCTTGTCAAATACCTAAACTTGTCCATCTAGGAAAAAAAAAAGGCATCATTCTTCCCTCTGCCTCACATAATTGCATTTCTTAGAGTCCATACATTATGTGCCAATGGTTGATAGGTAAAAAAAAAAAAAAAAAAAAAAATGTAATTGAGTAGAAGGCTGAAGCTGTCTGTAATCCCCAAGTATGTTGGCATTGGTGATGTGACATTTTAGGGGTGGAGGTAGGGAAATGAG
Organism: Pseudochirops corinnae; assembly: GCA_028646515.1. Classification (NCBI taxonomy): domain Eukaryota; kingdom Metazoa; phylum Chordata; class Mammalia; order Diprotodontia; family Pseudocheiridae; genus Pseudochirops; species Pseudochirops corinnae. The sequence goes on from CM053591.1 coordinate 176,248,579, forward strand.
GCCAATCTAATAATAACAGCAACCATTTACAAAACATTTACCTTAAAACACCCATGGAAGGTAAGGAATTTACTAAACAGGACCTTTGATTTATTATACGTGTGAAATTCTAAATGTATGAACAAATGAACAAAAAAGCATTTATTAAGAGCCAACCCACTGTGTGCCAAGCACTGAGCTGGGTGCTAGAGATAAAGACCAAAAATGAAGCAGGCTTTACCCTCAAAGAATTTCAATCTATCTTTTGTAGTTTCTCTTGAGATAGAAAAAGGAGGAAAAGTTTGTTTAAGCTGTACTCAGCTAAATGTCTAAACCTGTTGGTTTACGTTTTAAACATTAGAACAGTCAGTTCTGCTCTAATAGGAAATATACATTCCCCAAAAATAACTCGCTATGCAAAATGGGGTCAGGGCACAACACTAAAACCAGCAGGGACACACACACACACACACACACAAACTAGGAACCTAATAAAAATGGTACCACAGTTTTATATATGTTAAATGGTTAAGAAATATATGAATACTACAATAAATAGTGCCAGTATCTGAGGTCACAATGTGCTGCTCTGCAGTAGTTGGGAACTGCCAGGTCTCAGATTGAGCACCATGGCAAAAGGCTGTAGGTGTGATATGAACCTGCCCTGCTCCTTAGCTCCCAGCTGCTACTGCTACTGAATAAACAAACATATATGTATGTATACACATATATATGGCACTTTATATATTTAAGTACAGCACAACAAATATGGCATTTTACCCAAAGTTTGCTTGTAGAGTTGGCATCGGAACTTGGAACAAATTATTTTCAAAACACGCCTTAGAGCAGAACTGACTGCATATAAAGAGCATTTAGGATGCTATCAAGCATTCCTAGAGAGGCAGAATGCAAGACGAATTGAGAACTGAATTCAGAGTAGGTAAAACCTGAGCTTAAGATCCAACTTTGACACATATTGTATAATGCTGGGCAAGTCACTTTACTTTCCAAAGCCATGAGCAACTTCCTGAGACTATGATTTACAGAAAATTCATCATGCTACATTGGTACATACACACGCATACATACATACACATACATATATGTGTATGTATATTGTATGTTTATGTGTATATGTATATGTATGTGCATATGTATGCATAAGTATATATGTATATGTGTGTATATATGTACATGTATATGTAAAAGGGGTTCCCTTTTTTTCAGCTTGTCATCCATGTCTGAAATCTTTTTCCTTCTCATTTCCACCTCTTGGCATTTCTGTCTTCCTTCAAGGACCAACACAAATGTTTCTTCCCTACAAGAAGCCTTTCTCAATCACTGCAATTCCTAGTGTTTCCCTTCATAGATAATTTTGTATTTATTTTGTGTGCTTATATATATATATATATATATATATATATATATATTTTATTTTGCATCCACAGACCTTTAGCACAATGCCTAGGATATAACAGCTATTTAATAAATGATGGTTGAATTGAATTGAGTTGAAGTGAATGTCCCAGAAATAGATCTGAATACATTTATATAGGGTCCTCAAACAAATGGAGGTCTTTGGGTAAAAGACCAGATGGCCATCTGTCTGATATGTTGTAACAGGAATTCTTTTTCAAATATCGATGGCCCACATGTTGGGAAGAGAATATGAAAGCTGCAAGAGACCAGACAAACTCTGCAGTTCCTCCTTCTTCTGAGATTTCTATAAAATTCTGTGATTAAAGACACAACAGAAGTCAGTCCTATAACCAAAGTTAGGAATACCATCACCAAATAGAATATTGTATGAATTTTGATGAACTAGCAAATAGGGGAGTGAGGGGGAACCTATTTTGTTTCAGTTAAACGCTTATAAAGACAAACTGTAAGTACATGATTTGAGTAGGAACAAGTAGATAAAGCAGGCTTGATCATCTCTAATAGCAGGCTGAATCCAAATTTGCTCATTTTAAAATTACATTTTATCACTAAGTACATTACCCCAGCCATTGTTTTAACTCAGAAACTATCATATCATTAAGATTATAATTTTTCCGCTACAGGCAGCCTGGATTCAAAGTCGTGGGATGTCCCATTCTCATCAGACTCTGTATAATGAAACTAGATTAATAGTGGAGACCCTTTCTCATTAATCCCAATCATTATGCTAATTTGTATGTTCTTTGTAGTGATAGCAGAATGATTCTTTGACCTATTTTGGAATTCATTAGTATCCACCCCATCTCTTTCTGAATTCACCAAACCAAATGTATTATAAAGACTTAAAGAAGTCATCTTCAAGTTCTCTTGCTTAACTGAAATTCAATAATTACTTAAATGTAAAGAAAAAGGTTTGATGACACATATGATTCGATGTCACACTGATTTGCACATCAATGAATGAATATGAATAAGTTTTTATTAAATGCTTACTATGTACAAAGTCTTATGCTAAATGTTGGTCTAATAGCAATGTAAGAAAGTCCCTACTTCAAAGAAGCTTTCATTCTAACAGGAGAGACAATACATTTAGAAGATTTTGGTGACAAGTCAGGTGGAAAGGTCCCGTGATGTTTACAATGCAACTCCAAAGCAGATATTACTCTATCTTCATTGCCACTGACAAAATGTTATCAGTCAATAATGTTGAACCATGTAACTCTGCCAAGGAATTTTTTTTCCTTTTCAGCATCTTCTGGCTCTCATATACCTCCTTCTACTGGGAGCAGTTGGTATTATTAGTGGCAAGGATAAAGAGTCACTTTTCCCCATTCAAAACATGGCTTGTTATCTTGGGGGCATTGCTATTCTCAAAGATCTTTGGTTTGTCATCCTGAAATATCTCCATCAGAGATATTTTAAAAGGATTTATTCTGTGAAGTTTAGATTCAGTTAAAGGGACACACTTGAGGACCTAGAGAGTCTCATGTCACCTTGATGATGCAGGTTCCTCACTCCTGGCTCTAATTCAACCTTCTAATGTTAAAGATGAAGAAAGTTGATCTCCTGAATCTTCCCTTCACATCCAATTCTGTTCCACTCAGGTCAATCTAATTTCCTTTCTTTCCAATTATATATACAATGGAAAGAAAGGATAGAGGAGAAAATATAACTTTTCAGGAAAATACCCTAGGCCAGCGGTTCTCAACCTGTGGGTTATGTTCAATTTGTAACAATGAAAATACATCCTACGTATCAGATAGATTCATAACAGTAGCAAAATTACAGTTATGAAGTAGCAACAAAAATAATTTTATGGTTAGGGATCACCACAACATGAGGAACTATTAAAGGGTTGTGGCTTTAGGAAGGTTGAGAACCATTACCCTAAGTCCATATAATTGTTCTTTTTTTAATTTATGCATCCCATATAGAAAAAGACAGTGAAACATATCTATGCATTTTCTAATTGAATTTTAATTTCCTTACCTCTCAAGTAAGTGACATACAATAAAGGGAAAACTCTTCTGATGAGAAATCTTCTTGGGGAAAAAAAATATCTTCTCTAAGAACGTCTATGTATTCTAAAACCAAACTCAAATATCCTGACATGTCTCTGACTTCCAGGGAGAAAATCTTGAAATTGGAATACACTTGGCCCTCACTTTGCAGAACATTGTTGGATACTATATCCGTTGTACATAAAGTGAATTTTCACAAGGCAAATTCTACTTTCCTGTTGATTGTGACTGTACAACAAAAAGAGTGACTGCCATGGAAAAAAACTTCTGAAAGACAAATTAGAAAACTTCAATTAGAATGCATCAATATAGTTGCCAACCCCTGGGAAGGCTAGGCATGGGCATAGAACAGAAATACATGATACCTTTGGGGAGTTTTGGTCCAATCCTCAAATTAACAAATGTTTTTGTCTTTTCTGTACTTTGCAGCATTTTCCCACATCTGGAATCTTCTTATGCTGTCATTATATTCTCATATTCCTTCCTGGATCATAATAGTTCCTTCCAGATTGATGGATCCCCTGACATGCTACTCCAAATTTCTTTCTTTATATTTCCTCTCCTTGTTTGCTGACATGTGTGTAACATATAACATAACCTTATTATATAGCTTCTCCCCTGGCAGGTGCTGTCATTGAAAACATTCTGTACTTTGGGGACAAAATTCTTTTCTTCAGAGGCTTTAGCTTATGTAACAAAATTTGCCCCATGCTATTGGTTCTATAGTTTCATAAGCCTATATCTTCCACTATGGCAGTGTGGCTCAGTATGTAGATAGATAGACTTCCAGATGGGTAACCTTGGGCAAATGACTTAACATTACAGGTTTCAAGGCATCTTGCTAAGGCTATAATTGTTGAGTAGCATTGATAGAGAGCATTGCCTCACCAATGATTCCCCAATGCCAGTGAAATCAAGGGTCCAGTCCCTACGCCTACCCCATCTTCCACTAAAGTTCTCTACTCCTCATGGTGGGGATTTGGCTTCAGACTCACAAGTTAATGCCAACTGTGCACAAGCTCAGGCAAGTCCTGCCAAGTTGGCAAGACTTAGTGATGGACTGTTCCTGCCATCCTGGATCAACTGAGCTATGCTCAGTGAGGTCTGTCACCTGGTGTGTTAGAGGGGATGAACTTTTCTGGCACAGTCATTGTCACAGATTTTGTTGAGTTGTAGAGGGATTTTATTCTGTATTGAGGCAAGCCAAGAAAATGAAATCAGAAAACCCTGAGTACTGAAACATAGAGACCTATATATTGCACTAACTTAGAATTGAATCTGTCTACTTATGTGCAGTCTAGACATGAGAATGATACACAATAATTGCTTGATACCCATATGATCTTTATTTCACCAATTTAGAGCCATAATTAGTAGGAGGCAAATAGGACTTTGACCTAGGTGCTGACATTTGAGGGGGCATGTTTCCTCTCTGGAAGAACCTGCTTGCACCCCTTGGCAACAATTGCCCCTTCTCCTTGCCTTTGAGTTTCCCACATATGAACAGTGCCATGTAGGGAAACCACCCTCAAGCTACCAGATGCAAGGTCATGTAGCCATGGTGCCCAACCCCAACACAGTTAAGGGCTAGACCCTCTGGGAAATAGGCTTCCTCTCCTTCTACTGAGTCTATAGTTGTACTCAGAATCTGCTCTTTGTTATTGCCACCATCACACCCCACAACCTACTCAACTGAATGCATGCCAGGTGCCTGAGTTCCTAACTACAGCTCTGTACCTCTTCCATAAACTGCTGTGAATGAACTAAGCAACATAGATATTGGCAGGAGACTGACTATTTATTAAATAAAGATCCTGGTTTTTTAAACCAAAGGAATAAGTAATGCTTATCCAAAATGCTCAGGACATCAGATAAGCAAATGAATAATTAACCAGAACAATTAACTAATGAGATATCACCTGGTCAGATCATAATGAGCTCTCCTATTTGTAGATTAGAAAACTTACTATGTCTGGTACCATTTTAATCCGGTGAAATTCCATTAATGCTCTTGACTGGGTAATTACACTAGGGTATTCTTATAGGATGCTCTAAAATTCTGTCCTGAAAAGCTATACAATCAGACAACAGTAATGTATGGGAGGCTGTCCATTTTTTCTTATGTTTTCCATTGACTGTTCTGCACTTTCTCAGAGTTCTGTAGAAGACTTTAGACCAAAAATAGAATTGAGTGCTTTACAATTATTTTTTTAAAGCTAAATGTCCAATACAGTGAACACCTCTCAGAAACAGGAACCACAAAAGAATACTACAAAGGAGGGAAGACTTTGAACCATACTTTTATGGGGAAGAGTGGAAAGGAGGAAGAGGAAAGGAAGAAAGAAGGGAATTTACATGATAATTTTGTGGTATATTTGAAAGGAATAGAAAGTTGGGCAAAGTAGATTTGCAGTTTCATGTACAATTATCTTTTTATTATACATGTTATAGAGATGCTTGTTTTATCCCATAAATGAAAAAATAAAATAAAAAAGGGAAAAAAACTATCTGGTACTGTCTAAGAAATAGAAAGATAGATCAATGGAATAGAGAAGACATATAATTTACAGCAACAAATATACATAATCACCTTGTATTTGAAAGAAAAAGATACACTAATATTTGAGTCAATTCAAGAGCCATATGATCATAGATGTACAGATGAAAGAAACTTCAGAGGTATCTCTGAGGTCGAATTGAATCTTTCCAATTTGTAGCTGAAATTTGAAATCCGGAAAGGAAAAAATATTTGCCCAAATTCACGTAGGGAGTTTCATAGAATTAGTTATAAAAGATCTGAAAGGCCACCTGGCGGTCCAACCCTCTCATTTTATAGTGAGGCCTAGGGAAGTCGAACGCCTTGCCCAGCGTTCCACATCTGATGTTATTGTCTTTGTTTTGAAGAGGTCCAATGATGTCATAGGGTGATATCTTGACTTGCACAGGAATTGAACTTAAATGAGGCAGAATAGCACAGAGTTGTCAGCCTCACTCTCTCTTCCAGAGTCATTGAAGTCTAATAACAAGACAAAAGTCAAAATGACTGAAAATGGCCCAAGGTACAGTGGATGACCTTGGTATCTTCAGGGTCTGCCCAAGTTCTAAACTGGTGCCAGCCAGCTTCAGCTGCCTCTATGTCCATTGGAACAAATTGTCGTCATCCACTCATTCCACCTGAGAAAGTCTTTACTTGTTTGGGGTAGACACTCCCCTAACTCACCAACAGATTTGATGTCTGTCAGTTACCCTCAACATAGCCTGTCTTTTGAGATGGTTTTGCTGGCGTGTAGCCATTGTACATGCTACAGCTCCTTGGAGCCGTAGGTGAGAGTTAGATGAAGCTTGATGTCAAAGTGAGATAAGCAGCCCTAAAATGGGCTCAGCAGGCCTCCGATCAGTGGTGCTGGTCCTCCTGAACACCCCATGCATCCCTCCACACTTGATACATGAGAGAACTAGGATTAGAATGCTGGCCTTTCAATTCTAAAGTCATTGTTCTTTCCACTATATTACAGAGCAGACAGCTCAAAAGGTGAAAACAAAATAAATCAAAATCACAAAGAGCTTATAGAAGGGGATGAAAATAACACAGAAGGAATTAATAAATGAAAACAAATACCAATTACAACCTTAAACTAAAAAATCTAATAAAATAAAATACAATAGAAAGAAAAACACAGGATCTCACAGCAGCGTTTCCTCAATGCTTTCTACAGGCCCCTCTTCACATCTCCTCTCTCCACATGGGCAATAGCTTCAAATGTATATTCTTGGCCTTATGGGTTCCATTGACGTGCTCAGTGATCACCCTGGGCTTGAGTTAACTTGAGAAATCTCACCCTAACAAGGGTGACATTATTTGGGAAATGGAATAAATCACACAAGGTATTAGAAGGTAAGAAAAGACCATTAACTCTCATGAAGAACATGGAATATTGTCTTTGCTACTTTTCATGACAGTGGAAATTACCAGTCACCAAAGCAGTATTTGTTTTCAGGAGAACACCATTCACAACCCTTCTTACAAGAAAACACAGATTAAGATAAGCATTTCTGTCGTTTCAGTCATGTCTGACTCTCTATGACCCCATTTGGGTTTTCTTGGCAAAGATACTAGAGTAATTTACCTTTTCCTTCCCCAGGTCATTTTACAGATGAGCAAACTGAGACAAACAGGATTGAGTGATTTGCCAAGGGTCACACATGTAGTAAGTGTCTGAGGCCAGATTTGAACTCCGGTTGTCTTTGTGATTCCATGTAATGCTCTTAATCCATTGCTAAGTCTCAGGTTAGCCACCAGTGAGAGAAGGTGGGGTGGGAAGAGGAGAAGGAGCCATTTACTTCGAAAAGAAAAATCTCTCCAAACCCTCCCATCTGCTCTCTACCTGGAGCTGGGTGATGCTCCCTTCACACACGTTGTTTGTTTACTTAATAAATGGTGGTACTTACATGAATTCCCTTGGCAACAGAGAACCATAGAAACCAAGAAGCCTGGTGTTGGAAGAGACCTCTCATGTCCTCTGATCTAACCCTCACACAAATCACGGGTCTGGTCAGTGACAACAGAGGAAAAAATGAGAACTGAAGTACGAGTCTTCTTTATCACCAAATAGAAGACCAAGAATCACCCCTTTATCACTCATGAGGATGTTTTTAATTTTTCTTTCATCACTAAACAAGTATAGATGATGGCTTCGGAGACAACATATTGGAGAGAATGGAAACCTAGGCTGAATCCAGAAGGCCCAAGGCCAAGTATTCTTTCTCAGAATAGACAGAGTTCACGTCCCTCCTACTGACAAATGCCAATTTTGTGATACTAGATGAGTCAATTGACTTCTGTAAGCACAGTGGGCAACTTTCTATGACTAGAACCTGCAGAACAGTTATTGATTTGCATAAAAAAAGTTTCTTCCCTAAGTTTTCCCCTCAAAGATTCAGAACACACACAAATACATGTGCTCATACATACACACATGCCATAATATTGAAAACAGATCTCATACCTGAACTTCCTCAAGCTGACAAAATGATAGGCCATTTCCATATGGTACATATGAAGATTTATACATAAGCATATACACATTGTTTTATACTTTCATGTATAGTATATGTAATATACAATATACATATTATATTGTATGTAATATAAATAAATATAAAGTAGCTATTTATGATATATACACACAAATATATACATACTTATGGTGTGTATACACACATTGTGCATGAGAACAAGTGTGTGTGTATGTGTGTATGTAAATCTGGCATATGCAAAGAGATGATTTTGTCAGCACAGAGAAACTCAAGTCTCCCCTAGTGTTCTTCCCTGATGTCCCCCTCCCCACATCTGTGCTCTTCACCAATGAATCAGCAAGTATTTGTTAAGGGCCTATTATGTGCCAGATGCTGTTCGAGGTGCTGGAGACACAAGAATAAAGAATCAGACAATCCCTTCTTTCAAGGAGCTGACGTTGTAATGAGGGAGACCACAAGTCCAAGTTCATACAAATTGAATCAGTGCAAATATATACAAAGTAGTTAAATAGAAGAGAGTCTGGGATGAGAGATATTAGTGATTTTTATAGATCAGGAAGGTTTTCATGCAGGAGGTAGTACTGGAGTCATGTCTTAAAGAAACAGAGAAACTCCCATGGGAAGTAGGGAGTTCAGTCCAGGCAGGAGATGGAAGGTCACAAATAGAGAGAAGGTCATTTTATTTGGATCCCAGAATGCAAGACACTATCAAAGGACACTCAAAAGATTTGCTGGGGCCAGATTGTGTAGGGTTGCATAGGGAGATGTTTTTATTTTGTTCTCAAGGCAATAGCAAACCACTGGAGTTTATTAAGTAGTGGGGTGACATAATAAGCTCTGTACTAAAGGAAAATCACTCAGGCAGCTCTGTGGAGGGTGGAATAAAGTGGTGAGAGGCTTGAGGCAGGAAGATCAATTAGACTATTGCAATTACTTGGTGGAGGCATTTTATGCAGGCCGGTATTAAAGTGGTAGCTGTGTAAGTGGAGAGAAAGGTCAGGGCAAAATGTTGTGAAGTTAGGAATGCCCAAAGATTGGCCCTTATCTTCAAAGGAGCAGAGTTCTAGAGCTAAGAGTGGTTCTCAGAATCCTGTAAAGTCCTAAAAGCATACCAGACACTAAAACATAGTTATATATGTAATTTTAGACAATATGAATCCTATTACAATGCATGCATATATATTAATACAGTGTATTCTTGTGTTATATAAAATGCATATTGTGTAATAATGTGTGATATAATATATAGGAATAATTTTATTTATGATATGTCTTTAATTATAATCCCTAATAATAATAGCTAGAATTTATATAGCACTTTAAGGTTTACAAAGGACTTTATAAATGTTACCTCAGTTTATCCTTGCAATAACTCTGGGAGGTAAATGCTATAATTATTCTCATTTTTCTGATGAGGAAACTATGGCCAAAAGAGGTTAAGTCACTTCCCCAGAGTCACAGACACTGTCTAAGGCCAAATTTGAACACAGGTCTTTCTGACTCCTAGTTGCCTCCACTTAATTATTACATGGTTCTTGTCCTGCATTCTCAAAGAGGACCAAAATGACATCACTATGCTAGAGTCAAGTTTCCATGTGTCCAACTTTAACTGATCAGACCAATATGAGCTCAGAATGCTCTACCAAAATTCGGGCACAAACAGCACGTGTAAACATTTGGGGTGAATTCTCTAAATCTGTGCACCCTACTATTTCCTTTGAACTGTTTTAATTCTGCTTTACTCATAAAGTACAGCACCTTTTCTGATGTGGGCGTGGCATGCTCAGCAGTCCTGTCCCAGTGTCTCCCATGTCACACAATCAATTCCAAAGTTCTTGAGAGTAAAGTATCCTTGTATCACTTCTTCTGACCATCATGTGAATGCTTGCCCTGCTTTAGTTCTCCATAAAATAGTCTATGTAGGATAAGAAAAGAACCTATGATTTTTGCTAGCAGGGAACTCTCTCTAGTAGTGAAGATCACACCTAGTCTATAACTTAGCAGAAAAGCCTCAGGTAATCCCCTGTGGCACACACAGGTCAAATGACTTGTCATAGTCACATAGCTAGTAAATATCAGAAATGGGATTGGAACCAAATCTTTCAGAGCCTGAAGCCGCACTGACTCTCAAGCCTAGAATAGAGTGGTGTTAATGTAGGACAACTTTAGAATGGCCCTCCCTGAATAATACTGAGGAGGATATCTATAAACTGTCACCTCTTCCAACATTGCCCATTGTCCACTGAGAACAATAATATTCAATAATAAGTGAATTCAATAATTCAATAATAAGTGAAAGTCCTCATTTTTTCTGGCTGGCCTGACTTTTACAATGCCATGCATCTTATGCAAACATCTGATCAACCATTTCATAATGCAGAGAAAATGTCAGGATTATTCAAGATCATTAAGATATTTAGTTTGGGCTTTCAATAAATGAGATAAACACCCAGCCTGAATGTATAGTGTATATCATAGAACCTCAAATTTAGAAGAGACCAAATAGGTCAACAGGCCATTTAGGCCATTTTAAACCTAAAACAAGAACTTTCTTTGGGATATATAAGATAAATAGGTGTCTAATCTCTGTTTGAAGATCTCCAGATATGAAGAACTCAGTACAACTCAAGGCAGTCCACTGCACTTTCAGAAAACAGTAACGGTGAAGATTTTTCCTTTATATATTGAATTAAAAACTGCCTCTTTCTCTCTCACTTCTACCTAATTGTTGTAGTGTTTCTTCCTTTTAGAGATAATCAAAGCAAGTCAAATCCTTCTGCCACAAAAAGTCGGCTTCAGTGTGTTCCATTGTGGTACAAAGAGAACCCTGGATTTCTGAAAGCCATACCAGGGGAGTACAGGTTGTAGCTGGCTCCATATACCAAGCTAAAGTTATGCCAAACCCCAGTCCTGGAATATCATGTAATAGCTTTAATTATTTTGTTTATCATATTTATAAGAAAGAACAGTGATGAGAAAAATGATGTGGTATGCAATTTAGAAGATTAAACTTTGAATTATTTAAACAAAGTATTGATTTTTTAAATGGGAAGTGAATAGCATAACTGATATTAGTATTGACTATAGTAATTTCATCCAGAATTTAAACCAATGTAAAAAGTTGCTGAAAAAAAAGAACCCAGAAAGTCCATTCATTGGAAAATATTTGACTTACTTGCCAAAGGTAATACAAAGTCAAAATATAAACTCAGCAATACTATGTTACGAAAAAGTATAATGAATGATGATGAGCACTGTCTTCTCATAAAACACAGTGAAGCAGTGAGGGATAAAATCAAATCAGAGAAAAAAAGTTTTGCAAGATATCCAACTAAGTAAAGTCATCCCAAGGCCATTTGAGGATGAAAATATGAAGAAGACTACAAATAAAAGAAAAATGGAAAAGATCTGCAAAACTTAAATGAGTAAGCCATTTTATCCATCAAATACAATGGAACCAACCACACAAGTACTCTAACATCACAGTCCTGAGATGTTTACAGAGCTAGTAGAAATGCCACCAAAGAGAACAAAAACTGGAAAATAGTTGTATTTCTTCAAGAATTATATTGAAGACATTCACTATGGTGATAATATTATGAAGGCATATAGAGAAGGATATCTAAAAGTATGAAAGATACCAACGGCATAAAATAAATCTTGGTCCTTACTAATCCCATAAAAATAGAAATGACCCAGAAAATATCAACCATCAGCCATATGCCTAATCTTCTATCCACATAAAATTTTCCTGAGGATCATCTACAGTGACTTGAGAACAACCTTGATGAGGATATTAGTAAAGTATAAGGTTTTCATAAATTATATTCACCAATTAACTCCATCTTTACCATCTGATGATTGATAGATGTAAAAATATGAGATCTAATTGTGCTAATGTTTTTTTTCTGATTATAAAAAAGAAAATAAGGATTCAATAGAATAGAACAAAATACTACCTTGATGGCTCTTTTATAATGAATAATCCAGATTACTCAAGAATCCTTTGAAAATAGAATACAAAAAACACTAAGGATAATTTCAGAATAAACATTAGGAGAAACAAAACAAGCAAATATATGCTCACCAAAAGTACTCACCACTACAGTGGAAAAGATCCAGTGCACAAAGTGAAGTAGGGACCTCCTGTGGATTGGTGATGCCCTCCAGATGTTCCTGTTTGCCTATGGCATTATTTATACTTCATTAAGTTCCTGAATATTGTAGAGCCTCTTGGAAGAGATTCTTTATTGTTCAAAGAATTGGACCTGTCCATCCACATAGGAAAGACCAAATAGATAAAAAATGTCTACTGCTCAGATTTCAGCATCTAAATGAACACTATAAAGGTCGTCCAACAGTATGCATATCTGAGACATACCGTACAAAGGAACACAATGAGTTGGACCCAGAGTGGAAAAGGAGAGAAATAGACTGGATTATTTTAAGGACGTTGCAATGCACAGCACAGTCCACATTTTCAATGCAAAGATTTTCCCAGCATTGTTGTGTGACAATAAGACCTAGAACACCATGCCACCAAACAACAAAAGATGTATATCATATGGCAGAAAATGGTCAAGCATATCATAGTACATGCAAGTAAGCAGCAATATATAACCAATATGAAACTCCAAAGAAGTCCCTGTGGAAAGGGTATCATCAAAAAATTGTATGGCAGAAAAAGAACTGATTACAAGTAAGAGTAAGGCATAAGAAGTGGATAATCAGATTGCATTCCTGGAACCCTAGAAATGTCAGAAGAAAGTGAAGAAGGTTGTGATCATGTTGGGTGAATATCCCTGAGGACAGAGTCCCAAATGATGGGTAGATTTGAAAGTTTGGCTTTGTTGTTGATGGCTTCTCTTTTTTCTTTGCTGTAACAGCCATATTTTTTTCTTTGTTGTTCATAATTTACTTTGCATCACTTCATGTCTTCCCAAGCTTCTCTGAATTCTTATTCATAATATTTTTGGCATACTACTATTCCTTTAAGTTCAAGTGCCACAACTTCTTTGGCTATTTTTTTTTTCATCAATGGGCACCTTCTTTTTCTCTAGTTGTTTTCTACAACAAAGAGTTTTGCAAATATTTTGCACCTAAAATTATTAATGAGGTAAATGTTTCAAGATCTTTATTCTGAGAAATCAAACTGAAAATATTTTCTGACACTTGCTAGAATTTGTTATTCAGTTCTTACAAATTGCAATGGGTGTTTTTCATGTGACAGCAATATCAAGCCTATTATTGCTAATTGATATCCAAATGAAAAACACAAACACTGTGATGGACAGGTTAGCAGGATCTCAGATCTATTTTTCACATTAATAACATGATTTGTATAAATCAAAATGAAAACCAATAACACATTTGGCAAAAAACAACAATACATGAGGGAATGCACCAAGTGTAATTACATTAAGAAATTAGGACACAACTGAAGAAGTCAATAGAAGATATGTATGTCTTGGCTAGAAATATTATGTTTGAAGCAGAGCAATTCTCTCTGAGGAGGGGGTAGACAGATTTTACATTGTTTAGAAGAATCAGAAAATATTTTACAACTGTCTATTATTACCTAAGGAAATACATTAAAGTTAATTCTGAATTGTAGGAAGGATGAATGAAATTCACATATAATCCAAAAACCATTTACTTCAATGTTCTTCCCCAGGCAATATTTTGCCAGAACTATTAGCAGAAATTTCATATTGTTTTTCCATCTCCCTATTTTTTGAAGCTTGGAGCTAATGCTAACAAGCAGTGATATCATCATAAAAATAGAAGCAATAGAAGGGAGATGGAAGGAACTGCCTTTCACACCTATAGCTAGGGGCAAATTCTTAGAAAAACAAGGAATGTAATGATTAGAAAAGATAAAGTTGACAATTTCAAAAGAAAAATTAAAAATATTTGCACAAACAAAAATGACATAGCTAGAATAAGACGATAAACCATTGAGTGGGAAATTATTTGTATTGAATATCTTTCTCCTAGTCTAATATCCAAGACATGTAGGGAATTAACTCAAATATATAAGACTAAGCTATTCTCTAGTTGATGAGTTCAAAGGATATAAATAAACAGGTCTCAAAAGAATTTAAAACTATCATCAGCCCTTGGAAAAACTGCTTTGAATCATTAATAGTAAGAGAAATGCACATTTCAACAATTGTGAGACTTTACTTCCTACCCCCCACAAAGTAGTAGGGGTGATAAAGGATGGAAGCAGTCAACGTTGCAGGTAGGATCAATCAATGTCAGAGGACTCGTGGGAAAATCATCCCATTATTATACTGTTTCAGCACTAATTGGTTTAAATGTTCTGGGAAATAATTTGGAATCACCTGAGAAAGGTCACTACTGTTTATACCAGTGGTTCTCAACCTGTGGGTCACGACCCCTTTGTGGGTCAAACAACCCTTTCACAGGGGTCGCCTCAGACCATCGGAAAACACATACTTTCAATGGTCTTAGGAACCAAGACTCCACTTCTCTATCCACCTCCAAGCGGGTCCATCCACATGCAGATACGCCCACATACATTAAAGGGTCGCAGCATCAGGAAGGCTGAGAACCACTGGTTTATACTCTTTAAGGTGTCAATCCCATGACAAGGCATGTACTCCAAAGAGATCAAAAACAAGAGGAGGGAAAAGGACCCTATATAACACAAAAATTGAATAGCAGGATTTTTTTACAATAGTGAAAATAAAAATGGAAACAAAATATTTCCCCATTCTTTAGTGAACAAATAAACTATGGCATTAAAATGTCATGGGGTATTCTGATGCTAGAATACAGTATAAAGAATTCATAATAATATCACCCATGAGAAATTCAGAGAAATGTGGGAAGACTTGTATGAACTAGGCAGCTAGGTGGTGCTGTAGATTGAATGGTAAGCCTGGAGTCGGGAAGACTCATCTTCCTGAGTTCAAATTTGACTTCAGACACTTAATAGCTGCGTGACCCTAGGCAAGTCATTTAACCAAAAACAAAAAAAAACAAAAAGACTTGTATGAACTGATATTATCAAAGAAAAACCAAAAGAACGATATCAAATGCCAAGAATAATGTAAACAAAAATAACAACAATAAAAAAAAAACAATGATAAAATAACAATTAAAATGACAATAGAAAGCCTTGCAACAGCCCTAGGGGGAAGGTGAGGTTTTTATGCTCATTTTAGAATTGAAGAAACTAAGGCACATGCAGGTTAAGTGTCCAGGATCACACAGTTAGGAAGTGTTGGGCCTTTCTCATTCCAGCTCCAGTGCATCATCTCATGCATCTACTGAGTCATCTGTTGGTAGCACCAGACTTGATAGCAGAGGACTGACAATGGATGAAACATAACCTGTATGTTCTTTCGAGGTTAGGATGGAAGTTTGTTTTTCTTCTAAGTCTACTGCCTTTCATTTGTTTATGTTCAACTCTAAGCTGAATAAAAATCCTGAGACAGCAGTCATGAGAGCCCACTGATTACAGCATGACCTTCCTCTAAGTAGGTTTTGTCAAATGCTTTCTTCCCTAATCAATTCTGGTCTTTGATCTTCTCACCATATGGCACTTGACTGGATTATTTTATCATAACTGAACTTTCTCAGAAAGTTTTAAGTTTCTACCTATTTAATTAACAATTTTCCTTCCCTTTCAAATGACACCACCTTTTCTGTCTTTCTTACTGGCAACCTAATTATATAAAATTCAGTGCTAGGCACAGAACAAACACATGCCCAGTAAGTTAGGATTTATAATCACAAGCTTTGGTTGCTGTTGTGGTTGTTGTTGTTATGTTCGACCAGTCAGGAAGCATTTATTATATGCCAACCAAAGGTATTCAAAACAAGGCAAAAACATAGTCCCTGCCATCAAAGGGCTTCCAATTTAATGGAGAGACAACATAGAAATAGCTGAAAGCATAAAAGAAACGAAGAGTGTAGATGGAACGTAATATCAGATTAGCAGTTGGAAGGAGGGGTAGAGAAATGGAATTGAGCAAGGCCTCTTGGTGAAGAGGGGATTTTAGCTAAATCGTGAAAGGAAATTTTGATTTTAGGAAGTGGAGCTGAGGAAGGAGAGCACTCTAGGTGTTGGGAATAGCCAGGATATATGTATGGAGATAGGAGACAGTGTCACTCAGGGAAAAGCAAATAGACTGGTGTAGGTTATTCACAGGGTTTTCAGTACCAAAAATTTGATCTCGGAAGTAACAGTGAACCATTGGAGTTAACTGAAGAAGGGCTGGGGGAAGGGTGACTGTTGAGCTGTTTTAACTCTGTATTTGCACAACCATGCTGTGTCTTTATGCTGTCCAGTCACTTAGAGATCTGGCTTGAGTTCCTTGAGTGTATTTCAATTTGCCCCTAGGACAGTTTCAGGTATAGCCAAATTGGCATGTTGTTACTCCCACCATCTGTCCTTCTCAAAGCACTATTAGAATTTGTCCTCATGCCCACAGAACTCTTTGTCTGATGACATCTCTTGTATATCTCCAACTTCCTTTCAGTTTTCTTGCCTTTCCTTTCTTTCTGGGATTCACACTGTCAAGTAAGACCACTTCCACCAAGATTTCCATTCATGTTTAGATCCTCTAAAAATTAAATTCTTGATGAAAACACAATTGATCCCTTTACCCCAGTGGACCAAGTGGGAGTCCAAATCTATTTGATTCTTCTCCTAAGAGTTCTACAGTAGCTTTCTAACTACTTTGAATCTCTCTCCTTTCCAATCCATCATCCACATGGATGCCAAAGGAATATTCTTCAAGTATAGCTTTAATCATGTCACTTATCTGCTCAAGAAGCTTTAATGGCTCCCTATTGCCTCTACAATAAAATACAAACTACTAAGCTTAGCATCTAAAACCTTTAAAGCTTGAGTTCCAACCTATCTCTTTGATTTATTTCACATTATTCCCCTTCATATATAAAAAATTCTAACCAAACTGTCCTTATTTGTTGCTGGTCAGACCTGATTGCAGTCTCCCCTCACCACACCTTTGCAAGCATTATCTCCCATATCTACAATGCCCTTGCTCTTCTCCTCCACCTCTTAGATTCCCAAGCTTCCTTCAAGGATTCTCTGAGGTTCCACCTCTTATGGGAAACATTTGTGATCCCTGAATTGTTCATGCTCTTCCCCAATTCAAGTTATCTTGTATTTTCTAGTCTGTACATATGCTTAGAAGTGAATGGGGAATCTTTGTGAGCAGTATTTGTCCTTACATATCTAGCATTAAGCACAGTGCCTTGTGTATACTATGTGCCCAATAAATGTCTGTTGAATTGAATGAATGAATACGGTAAATTATGGGTATAGGTGAAGTTACCAGTTGTAAGGATTGTAATCCTCATATGGTTTTGTGAAGCTTGAAATTTCCCCCAAAGCATTTTACAAACATATGTCAGTGATATATGTACACAAAGCTTTAAGTGAATGACATTTAGTTTGGAGAATCGACTCCTAGCCCCTCAAGTGGTTCACGACTTCCTGGTAAATTGTAAGATCACAGTGCAGATTTCTGCTTGGGAAGGTTCCCTGTGGTCCTTAACACTTCCACTTAACAGATGAGGAAACTGAGAGTCAGAGAAGGGACGGGATTTGTCAAGGATCACATAGGTAATAAATATCAGAAGGAGGATTTGAACACAGCTTCTTCTTTTCCACTGCCTGGGGACAACTAGGGAGGTAGCATGGTACAGTAGAAGAACAATGGCTCTAGAGTCAGAAGACCTGAGTTCATATCTAGCCTCTGACACATGCAACCTGCATGACTTTGGGCTAGTCATTTAACCTGCTCTGGGCCATGAATTCTTCATTGATAAAATCAGTGGTTTGGGATTCATGACCTCTGATGTCTCTTACAGCTCTGGTTCTAATAATCTTAAAAAATATATAAAGATTAAAATAGTTTCATTGATTTTGTGTGAATGTGTTTGTGTATAATTACCATTTGGGGCCAAGCAAGTGTTTTGTTTTAATTTTGAGAACAATTCTCATTTAAAGTTCCTGAATGTCTTTCTCTTCATATGTTTTTCTTGGGCTAGAAATAGGGATGGGGCCTGGTCCTGTGATTTCATTAAAATTCCCTTTACTAATGCGGGTCATCCTTTCCCTTTATCTGAAACCTGTATAGTCTTAGAGAGCAGCCAAGGGCACTAAGAAATCACTTGATCTGTCAAGACTCATACATTTCAGAGGTAGACCTTGAACCCAGTTCTTCCCAGACTCCAATGGGAGTTCTCTAGCCACTAGTACACCATGCCTCTTGGAGGCTTTTCTTAGATGATATAACTGCTGAATCTCAAAAATATTACAGAGAACCCAATGTTTGTGTGCTTAAGTCTTTGTCTAAGCCACAGATGCCTTTTGTGCTTCCTGTTTGCAGGTAGCAGTAAAAACGCTTCCAGGGCTATTAGGATCAATTCAATTTAGGTAGGATGCCCCCTTGCCAAACGACTTCCAAGTCATCCATTCATAGAGGTAGGGAATCTGCCACCTCATTAAGGGTAACACTGTGTTATTGGCCCATTGGCACCCACCCAAGCTGTATGAAACTGGCAGGCATGTCCTCGTGGGCAGGAAAAAAAAGGATGCTAAGAAGCTGACCGAAGTATATTTCTTTGGGGTAATGAATAGGGAAAGGAAGTTTTAAAATAGGCCAGAAATGATTGCCCAATGATGAATTGAAAAAGGGCTACATGTCTTCACAACAACTTTAGGGAAACACCTTGAGCAGCTGTAACTAGCTCACCCTGTTTACAGACAGCCCTCTGGAGGACAGTGTGGGCAAAGCAGGAACACTTTGAATCATTTTTTTTTTTTTTTAAGCATCATTAGCAGAATCACAGAACCTTAAACCAGGGAGGGAATTCAGAGTATTTTCAATCCAACCCAGAAATCTGTGACGTGACAGTTTGCCACATCATCCTTCCTTCATTTTAGGGTTCCATGGGGGCACTGAAGTCCAAAACAAAAGAAAGTTGCTTCATTCTTTAAAAGGGTTTCAGCACATCAAAATGTCCAGTGTTTTAATAACTATCAGCTGCATGAAGTTGATACCTTTTTATTACGCCCAATGGCCAATCATCTCAAGAAACTGAAAAAAAGAAGGCTTTCTTTGAGCTCTCCTAACACCACCCCGGGACTGTTCAGATATTCCAGATCTGAACTAATTATCAAAAGCAGATTCCCTGCCTTCCCTCTTATGACTTAATAAAACAGAGTACAAGAATAGAGAAAAAATGGTAAAAATTCTCATATTGGGTGGAAATCACTGACCATAAAAAGGGCTTAATTAAAGATTTCTGAGAATAAGCACTGTTTTGGTCATTGTATTAGAAGCATTTAGCACAATACTTGGCACATAGTAGGTATTTAATAAATGTTTATTGACTAATCAAGGAAAGAACTGAGTAGGTCTAGCTGATTTCCATATTATCTTGAAAGACGTTTTTCCCCCATGGAAGATTCCTTGCACTTGACAATGGGCTGCCTCGAAAACAGATGGATTTACTCCAGCAGGATGCCCTGCCCTTTGTGAAATAAGCAGCCACTCTCTAAGATGTACTGTTTCTATTAGGACTTGCAGGCTAACACTGTCTAATTATTCATGATGTGCTATCCATCATCCTGCAAGATTTCTCAGCTGACAGAGGATGAAGACAACTTGTTTATTTCATCTGGAACAAATAACTCAGACTAGAATGAGTATGCTAAAATAAGTATGAACTCTGTTGGGAGAGGGGTAGTGATTAAAGTCCTAAAGGCCTAAGTGAGTAGGTGAATAGGCATAGCATCCAAGACTAAAACTAAAGCTAGCAATTGTACATATGTAAATATGTGTACATATATGCATATATATATATGTGTGTGTGCATCTATATGTACATATGTGTATAGCATCTGGCTTGGAGATAAGAAAATATGTCAGTGGATTTACTTTCTCATGTTATAAACTTGAACAAAACCAGAAAGATTCTCATGATCAGATTTTAGGGGATACTATACTATAGGGCAACTGAGAAAGCTAATCATTTTCAAACTTTTAACTTCTATACAGTGACTTCCTTGGTCTCCTCTAAAGGACTGTGGATAGTCTGTGTTTCACTTCGGGTCTAATTCTCCTTCCTTTAGGAACAAGAACCTTAGCTTTCCTAAGTTCTGAAAATTTCCTATAGAATCTTCTATAATGGCAAGATATGGCTATCTTGATCCTCAGACGAGAATTTGTGGAAGCTAAAATACATAAGCTTAACCGTTAAACTTTCAACTCATTTGAAATATGCTTGCTTTACCAAAAAAAATAAGTCTGAGTTTGAATCTCAGGTTTTCAATTTTCTTCATGTGAAAATGGGGAAATCAGTTCACTTCTGTGTGATTCTGTTTCTTTCTCTGTTAAAGGGAGTCTGATGACAAGATGATGGTGATGATGATAAAAGCCAGCATTTGTCTGATACGTTAGACACCATGAATCAATTCATTTTATCTTCATAACATTCTTGTGATAGATAGATACTTAAGGGGACAGAGCCAAGATGCTAGAATAGACAAAGCACTCAGTTGAGCCCTCTCAACATTCCCCTTCCAACAACTCTAAAATAATATCTCAAATTGAATTCTGGAATGGCAGAGCCAACAAAAGGGTGGAGTGAGACATTCTTCCAGGCTAAGACAACTTAGGAGGTCAGAAAGAGAGATCTGTGATATGAGGGTGGAGACTGACCCAGACCTCATGTGACCGACACACCAGTAGTAAGACTAGATGATGATGACAGAAGTAGCAGCAGCTTTGGGAGCTCTCAAGCCAGAGATGGTAAATGGTCAGAAAGAGATTATAAGAGATCTCTGGTCTAGCAATGGACTCAGAACCAGACACTTTTTGGAAAATCTATTGCCCATACCCACTTCTTGGTCATAGTTCAAAGGAGGAGAAGAGTACTTTCAGTTAAGAATGAGTGGGAGCCGTATTATTTTGGACACAAGGAATCAGAGACCCTTGAAACAGTATCACTTCTGGTCCCAAGAAAATAGGAACCACTGAGAGCAGGATCAATTGCAAACCCAAGGGATTGTGGATCCTCCCTGGGTAAAGACCACAGCACAGAAAAAGGAAATGGTGATTATATCTCTCTGCAGATCATACCACCTTGGAAGCACTGAAAACTTCCAAACCTCCAGAACTAGCTCCAAAAACAACAGTGTGAAAAGCCTGACACAGCCCCCATCCTCCCCCAAAAAGAAGAAACTTTGAACAGAACTCAAACTTAGCATAATGTTCAAAATCAAGAAATAGCATAGAAAAATGAACAAATACAAAAAAAAAAAAGAGCTACTATGATCAGAGGGAATATCAAAAACTCAGAAGAAGACAATAAAGTCTAAACAGTTACAAGTAAAGCCTAAAAGAAAAAAAAAATGAATTGCACACAAAAGCATCAGGAATTCCTGAAAGTGCTCATCTTTTTTTTCAAAATCAGAGTGGCAGAGGAAAAATTAAATAATTAAAAGCAAAAGAGAAAAATCATGAAAAGACAATTAGTAGCTTGGTAAAAGAGACACAGAAAAATACTGAAGAAAACAATTCCTTAAAAAGCAGAATTGACCAAATGGAAAAAGAGGTATGAAAGCTCATTGCAGAAAATGATTCCTTAAAAATGAGAATTGGGCAAGTAGAAGTTAATAATTCCATTAGACATCAAAAAAACAATAAAACAAAGTCAAAAGAATGAAAAAGAGAAGAAGAAAATGTGAAATATCTCATCAGGAAAACAACTGACCTAGAAAATTAAACAACAAGAAATAATTTAAGTATCATTGAATTGTCTGAAAGCCATGATTAAAAAAAGAACCTAAACATCATATTTCAAAAAATCATCAAGAAAACTGCCCTTGCATCTTTGAATTAGAAGGTAAAATAGATAATAAAAGAATTCACCAATTACCCAATTATCTTACTGAAAGATATCCCAAAATGAAAATTCCAAGGAATATTATAGCCAAATTTCAGAGCCCTCAGATGAAAGAGAAATTACTTCAAGGAGCTAGAAAGAAACCATTCAAATACCATGGAGCCACAGTTGGGATCACACAAGATTTAGCAGCTACCACATTAAAGAAATGGAGGACTTGGAATGTGATATTCCGGCAGTAAAGAACTAGGATTACAAACAACAATAAGCTACTCAGAAAAACTGAATGTAATCCTTCAAGAGTAAAAAAAATATATATATTTAATGAAATACAGTACTTTCAAGAACTCCTGAGGAAAAAGACCAGAGCAGAATAGAACATTTGGCTTTCAACTATAAGACTCAAGAGAAGCATAAAAAAAGGTAAACATGAAAGAGAAATTATAAAGGTCACAACAATGTTATTTTTTCCCCTTTCTACACAGGAAGATAATACATGTATCACTTCTAAATTAGAAGCAGTTAGAATGATTCTACATAGAAAGATGGCATGAGAGTAAGTCAATTATGTTGGGATGATTTTTTTTAAATGAATAGGTGAGAAAGAGGGATGTTTGGGGAGAAGTAAGAAGGAATAAGGAGACAGGAGAAAATTACCATATATAAAAAAGGCATGCAAGGAGGAGCTTTTAAAGTGAAGAGAGAAATAATGGAGTGGGCAGAGAGTGCTTAAACCTCATTCACATCTAAATTGGTTCAAAAAGGGAAATAAAGAGAGAGAGAGAGAGACATAGATGGAAATATATACATACATAAGTACATGCATACATATTCAATTAGTTATAGAAACCCAACAGGGAAGTAGGAGGGGAAAGAGGTAAAAGTGGGGAGTGATAATAGGGAGCCAGATAAAGAGGGCAGTGGTCAGAAGCAATTCCTTTTTCACACTTCCCAGTATTTCATCCACTGTAGCCATACTCATATTTAATTCAATTCTGTCCAGTTTCACCACTCAGTTTCTGTAGGAACTTAAAAAGAGAAAGGGAATGATGTAATCTATCAGGTTTTCACTTTGACATCATTCACTTTATGATCAGTCACTTGGATAGCATTGAGTTTAAAGTATCTACATCAACAGAGCAAGGTTATTATGGATTGCTGCTGGATCCATAGAAATAGCATCACCTATGTAATTGGATATATGATCATTGCAAGTAAGTTTTGTGTGGCCTAGGAAAGCAACATGAATAACATGCTCTGCTGATGGCAGTCCCCTAAAGTGAACTCTGTAAACGAAGGATGGCCACTTTAAAGAATTGTTCATTTTTTTCATTCTGAGATTAAGATCAAGGACAATCAATAAATAAATCCACATATTTATTGAGTACCTCCTGGTCAAAATGTTGTACTAAATGTTGCATAAGGCTAAAAAGAAGTATAACATGCTGTCCCTGCCCTCAGGGATCTTAAAATCTATACATCCAAAGATGTAAATAACAATATATTTTTATACACTTCAATGGATTCACAACCTCTTCAGCATAGGAATTCAGGCCAATAGAACACATTAAAATCCACCCATTCCTTCTTACATACACATTTTATATCCATGTCCTTCCATAAATCCCCCAAAGGAAAACTCTCCAAATCCCTTAAGGACTCTTTTTCTGGATCTTTTGATATGTGAAAGTCAGTACAATATTCAGCCCATCCATACTTTATTCTGTTCCCATGCCCTGTCCACTCCTTTTTTTCAGTTATATCCATAATGGACATTATAGACAATGTCACTTCTAGCATGCATGATATTATGAGTAATATGCTTTTTATTCCTTCTATACATCAATTTTTTTTCACCTTTGGGTTTTCTTTGCCCTGAAATTGTGATATTTGAAGATGAGAAAGATTTCATCACAACCTTATAACATGTCTAGAAGGGAAAGACAGAAACTGGACCTGTTATTTTACTGCTATGGGAAATTCCTTCTATCAATACGGGTTAGTACTTGCTCCACATTTTGGAGTCCTAAAGAGCTACCTAGAGCATCAAGAAATTGTGATTTGTCCAAGGTTATACAGCCAGTACATATCAGATGTGTGACTCGAACCCATGTGTTCTTGACTCCAAAGCTGGCTCTATTCACAATACGATACTGGCCTTTGCTGAAGAACAGTAGCATTTTGACCAATGGAGTGTTTTGGGATCATAGATTGTCCTGTTTTTCCTCAATAAAATGTAAGTTCTCTGAGGGTAGGGGCTCTTTCATTTTCATCTTTATAGTTCCAGTGCCTAGTATAATTCTTCTCACTTAGTAGCTACATAAAGGTTGGAAGAGTTGAGTTGAATTAAATGTTTCCTAGATATTATCCATCTTCTCCTTTCCCCATTTGATTCTGCATTCCACTTCATCGTTGACCTGCTAAAGTGCATAAATAAGCTGGATGACCCTCTGGACCAGTTCTGTGATCTGTCTTTACAACTCTATGCCATGAATCTGGTCACACACAAATGCATTGGAAGTCCAACTCTTTCATAGATCTGTGGATCTCATGGAGGAAGTCCCACAGAATCCTAAGGCTGGAAGTCTTCAGCACAATGTCTGTTGCTTATCTTTAGAGCTCTTATTTGTCTGTTCTTTATCTTATAAAATAGAGATGAAAAAAGCATTGAAAAATGATACTAGTCCATTCTAATGATTTCACACAGAAAACATCACAAAAGAGAAACATGATGGTGAAAGGACATAGAAAAAAAAACAGCAGTACAGTCATGTATATAACACTTTAAATAGTTACAAAGCACTTTGCATTTATCCTCACAATAATTTTATAATTGAGGTACTCCAGGTGTTAATATTGTCATTTTACAGACTCCATTTTGCTTTTATCCACCATTTTGTGAATCTAAATTTCAGCTGCTTATAAGTCACTTGATTTTTGGAGAAGTCCTAAGATTACTGTACCCTACCACAGGTCACCCAAATTAAGTAATGTCACAAAACTACTGCACTGTCTCTCACCTCAGAGTCTCTCAATCCCATCCTCCAATCAGAAACTGTGTATCTCAATTTCTATCACTGTTTTTCGACCCCTCTAAATTTATATTAACTGAGTAGAAACCAAGATTCAGAATCCTTGGTTGGCCAAGAAATTTGGATCCCATTTGTTTCTGCAACTGCAATGCTGGCTAAATAAATTATTGTCTTGGTGTAACTGCCTGATTTCTTTATTCCACCACAACAGAACTAAAACTCATAGAGACCAAGTGAATTGTAGACAGACTGGGAAGTATCAGAGACAGATTCTGAACCCAGGTCTTTATGAAACCAAATTCAAAACTGTACTAGGCTATGCTGTGTTGCCTCTCCTTAAATACTATAGTAGTTTATATGAAATTATTATGGACTGTAGTGATATGAGAAAGATTCAGAGGGGAGGGGGGTTATCTAGCTCATTAAGAGAGAATAGGACTAGATAGGCAGATTGAACCAGAAGAAATGTTTCAAACTTGAGCAAAAGGATTATAAGATGAGAAAGGCAAAACTGAGTAGTAGTCAATTAACTGAAAGCTAAAAATTTATTAAGTGCTTCTTAGGTACTTTTGAATACCTTGCTAACTGATAGAGATACAAATGAAAAAATAAAGACAGCCTCTGATCCCAGGTAGATATATTTGCTTGAAATAGAGAATTTAAGAAAGTTGAAGGGAGTTCAGAAAGATTAGCCTCCAAAATAGAAAACATAGAATCATAGGACATAAATCTAGAAGAGAGCAGGAATTCCTTGGGACACTGAAAGGATTTTTGACTTGTTCATGGTCATACAGGTACTATGTGTCAGAGGAAGTACTTAAACCTGTGTATTCCTGATGCCAAAGTTAGCTCTCTCCAATTCAATAAGTTGATAGATAGATGATAGATAGATAGATAGATAGATAGATTGATAGATAGATGGATGGATAATAGACAACAGACTGATAGTAAATTGTCAACAAAGATATACTGCAGACAGAGATAGATGAAGGATAGATGGATGATAGATTATATAAATATGTGTGTATAAGCAGAAAATAGTAGACGTTGAAAATCCACAAAATAAACAAATTAACAAGCATATAAAGAAAGTAACAAAAAGAAATAGGTAGATACAATATAGGGACAGATAGATAATAGGTATCAAATATATATATATATATATATATATATATGCAGAAAGATGATAAAGTGAGTTAATAAAATGTAGTAGATTGATAGTGAATAGATAGTGTAGAGAGACAGAAATAAACATCTATAAATGTATGCAGGAATTACTAACTGATATTTTGTATATGAGACCAGGAAACAGCTGAATTATGAGCCTCAGTAATTCAGCAAGGGAGGATTGAGTTATAGAGTAAGGGCAAGTGTCCCAAACTTGCCCAGTTTGTTGAGGGTTGTGGGGGAGGTGGATAACTGCTTCTCCTACCTTAGGAGCTGGAAGGCCCCATTGTGGCTGAGCTTCATTTAAATTCATTTCATTTCACTCTTATTCCAGCAATACATCTTGGCACCCTCCAGTGGAATACCGAGCTGTTCATCCCACAGCTTTTGCTAAGAGTCCATGTGCCAGGCAAAAGGCGCATCAATGTCCATAACACAGTGGCTATTTATATTCTCTATATGCTGCTTGTACCTTAGGCATTGATGCATCTGTGCTGTCGGATGCATGCTCAATTTGGTAGGTTCAAGCCTGATCCCACAGCACCATGTGTTGATCTCTTGGCCACAACAAAAGTAATGGGCCACCCATGAAGCTGCAGCTGTCAGTGTTAAGTGCCAAGGAGGTGGGGAAACTGTGAGAATGGCATTGCCTAATGGATCCATCACTGGAAAGCAAGCACTATAAAGACCTACTGATGGGTCCTACCTGCTGGCTAATACCTCTGCCTATTTGCCCGGCTCAGTTCACAGAAATTGTCCAGGAGATGAACATTAAGTCTTACCTATGCTTGCCATGACATGGTCTGGCAGGCCCACAAGGACCTTCAGGATATTTCCTACAGCCTAGGATACCCATTCTGTTTTTCCTTGTGTGAACTTCAGAGGGTCAGGGGACCAGACAGGGATATCTTATGTTCTATGTCCCTAGAAGGATGGCATCCTCTTGAGCACCTGTCAAGATTGGTGATTCTTGGTGGAAGGGGTGGAGGACTACAATTGGGCCTTCTCCAGTAGATCTATGAATTGCTCATTTGACAACTTTTGTTAAAAGCACTCAGGACGGCAAAACTTGAATCTCGGACTACTGTCTGAGTCAAAGTGATTGGAGACCCCACATTTATTTCAGAATAGGGAAACCAACTTTGTTGGTATATGCATTTCTAATTTTTAAAATTATACTAATATCTTTCAGTTTTATATTAGATTCATTTCTGAATGTATCCTCCTCCCATTCATCTCAGCAAATCATCTTTTATAAAAAGACATTAAAAAGAAAAGCTTCAAATATAACCAAGTATGAGAGTATGAACAACAATCCACATCCATGCTCCTCAATCTTGTGATTTTTGTAAGACTTTGAAAGTCTTTTGTTCTTTCCTCAGGGCTTTTCCAGTGACTCAAGAACTATTTTTGTACTAGAAAACAAATAAATAGCTGTGTAAAAAAGTATCTGTGTATAACAAGCAGTTGACACTTTTTAAAGTGCTTCCCTTTTTGGAACCCAAAGAGGTAAGTTGGCCAGTTCTCTGGGAGTGAAAATGACCAACGTTCATTCATCTCATTTGGGCGTATCATCAATAGAGGGTAGCAATGGCTGACATTCCTATAGCACTTTAAAGTTTGTAATGTGTGTTACAAATCTTATCTCCTGTGACCCTGCTACCCATTCTGTTAAGTTATTACTCCCATTTTACATATGAGAAAAGTAGAGCTTGGAGAGGTCTTCTCCAGTATCACACAGTTTGTAAGTAGAAATATAGATGCTATGTACCAGGATTCAAACTCAGGACTTTTTGACACTCACTCCCAGACTTTTTTTTCTGCTGCACCCTGTGTCACAAATTGCTTGCCAAATTGCTTGTTTCCAAATCACAGTCCTGTTGGTAAAAGTCTCAAATGCAATCCCATCCAACAAACATCAGCTGTCTCCACTACACGCTAGGCTCTGGGTATACAAAGACAAAACAAAAACAATTCCTGCTTTCAAGTAGCTTATAGTCTACTGAGGGCGTTAGGACACTTGGAGAAGTACATAATAAACTTCCCTATGGGAGGCAGAATCTGAGCTGAGACCAAAGCATGTTTATTTACTTATTGGTTGAAAGATCCAGCACAAAGCTACTGTTCCCCTTGTCCCACTGACCTCAGAACACTTATTAGCTTTCTCAAGGGTTAGTGGAACCAAACTCAGGGACAGGAAAACCTGGGTTGAAGTCCTCTGATGTGCTTTGACTGTTATTACTGTTGTTTTTGTCCTTTGTTTTCAAAAAAGACCAATGACATCATGGGGTGATGGCCAGAGTCCCGCATGAATTGGATTTAAGTGAGGAAGAGTTGCACAATCACCACTCTTACTGTCTCTACCAGAGTCATCAAAGTTCAATGGAAAGACAAAAGTCAAGATGATTTTGATATCTGACCAAACTCTAAGTATTCCACAGCCCCTGCTGTATATAACTGGGCTAGACCTTTGACTCAGTATCTTAACTCTCAATCAATTGACTCTCTAAGACTATAGGCTACAGAAGAGTTAACAGAATAGAAATCTTTTACACCAATGAAATCACAGTCTGGACATGGAAAAAAGACAAGGAAGAGAGTTAATGGATGGTACCCTGTGCCACCACCCTGACATCCTTGGTGTTGTAAGCAGGGTCCTCTCCACTTACTTGTTGCCCAGTTCAACAAGTATTTATCAATCCATTAACATTCACTGCAGTAGTGTATGGTTGGAGTAACATAAAATAATATTCCTTTATGATTGAATTCACATCCTTTATATTCAATGAGAGCCAGAGGAATCCCTTTCCCAAACTTCCTTTTTTAAGAAAGAAAATAAAAAATTACTATGGCATAGGGGAAAGTGTGCTAGATTTGGAAATAGGAGACTTAGATTCGAAGTCCCAGCTCTAACATCTCTTTGCATTCTCATTGTGTGACCCCAGCAAGTCACAACTTCTCTGAGGTTCAGTTTCCTCACCTTTGACAGATGTTCACAAATGAAATGATCTACATAAGGACATGGTGGGCTCCCTTTCTACCGAGGTCTTGAAACAAAGACTATATGGCCACTTAATGGGAAATGATGCTAAGGTCATCCTTGTTCATATAGAATTTGGGATAGAAAGGCTCTGAGATATCCTATGATTCAAATCTTATAGTTCTGTGTTCTGTAACATGGGGCGAATGCCCATTTATTGTCTAATGCAAAGTGTCGGTGTAAAAAAAGCACTTTCCCTTATGTACACATGTGTATATATGTATCGTTAATACATTTATATATTCAATGTGATGTGCAAATGTTAATGGTTAAAAATGGCCAGCATTTATACAGTGCTTTAAGAGTTGCAAAGTACTGTACATCTTTTATCTCATTTTATCCTCACAAATTCCCTGTGAGATATGTGGCATTATTATCCCCTTTTTACAGATGATGAGGCTGAGGCTGAAAAACATTAAGTGATTTGCCAAGAATCATAGAGCTAAATTAGTATCTGCAGGAGAATTTGAACACAGGTCTTCCTGACTACTAATCAGCCAGTCTGTAAGCATTTATTAAGTGCTTACTACATTCTAGACACTGTGCCAAGTGCTGGATTTGTGCTATAGGAAGATTAATTTGGTAAGTAAGTGAAGGATGAATTAGAATGGGAAGGAACTTGAAGTAGGGAGGTCAATTAGCAGGCTGTTGCAATAATCCAGGTATGAAGATATGTGGGGCTATACCAGAGTGGTAATTATGTCAAAGGAGAGAAGGGAACATATGCAAATGTTATGAAGCTACATCAATAGGACTTGGCAATAAGTTGGATTGGGGAGGGGAAAAAACAATGAGAGAGTGATCCAGGGTGACTGTGAGGATGGTGGGGCTCTCTACAGTGATAGTCAAGTTCAGAAGTGGCAGAGTTTTGACAGAAAGCTAATGAGTTCAGTTTTGGACATGTTGAATTTAAGATGTCTATGGGACATACAATTTGAGATTTTGAACAGAAAGTTGGAAATATAAGTTTTAAGGTTAAAAGAGGTTAAGGTTGGATAAGTAGGTCTGAGAATCATTGGCACGGAAATGATCATGGGAGCTGAAGAGATCCTCAAGTGAAATGATATAGAAAGGAGAGAAGAGGTCCCAGGACAGAGCAAGGAAAAACATTCATCTTTCTTAGATGTGACCTAGATAAAGATCGAGCAAAGGGGATTGAGGAGGAGCAGTTAGATAAAAGGAGAACCAGGAGGGAGTAGTATCCTGAAAACCTAAAAGAAAAGAGTATCAAAGAGAAGAGGAATCTACAGTGCTGAGGCTGCAGAGAGGACAAGAAGGATGAGTATTGAAAGGAAGTCATTAGATTTGGCAGTTAAAAGACCATTGTCATCTTTAGAGAGAGCAGTTTTGGCTAAATGATGAGGTCAGAAGCCACAATGTAGAGACTTAAAGAATGAGAGGAAAAAACATGGAGGCACCCATTGTAGATGGTCTTCTCTAGGAACTTAGCCACAAAGGGAGAAGAGGTATGGGAAATATAGCTGGTTGGGGTATCCATATCCACTGAACTGCTTAGATGTTTAATATGAATTGTTGGTATTATTGTTAAATATCAATGTGGAATGACCTCCCTCCATAGGGGTAACAGATAACAACCTCCCTATAAATTATTGCCTTTTTCAGTTTCCTGGGGCTCAGAGACATTACAAAATTTGCCTGTGATCAAACAGTGATCAAATTTGCCTGGACATAGGTCTTCCTGACCCCAGATCCAGGGCTACTCAATCTAAAACATCATGTGTGTCTCTATTTTTTTTTATTAATGTTATCAATATCATCTGAACATTTTTATTGTCTGAACTTTTGAATTCATGAATGTAGGAAATCCTAATGGAAAAACTACTGGGGCAGTGAGGTGGCACAGTGAATAGAACACCAGAACACCGGCCCTGGAGTCAGGAGGACCTGAGTTTAAATTCAGCCTCAGACACTTGACACACTTACTAGTTGCATGACCTTGGGGAAGTTACTCAACCCCAATTGCCCTACCTTCTCCCTTTAAAAAAACAAACAAAAAAACTACTGCACTAACACAGATCAGCAACTCCTCTGTAACTGGTAATGTGAGAAAGCTGCCCAGATCTCAGAGAAACTATGACTTGACCAAAGGACAATATATGTGTTATATATGATATAATATGTGTCAGAAGTATGACTCGAACCCAGGTCTTCCTAACTCCAAAGATAATCAGAGATCCACCAGCTGGCCCTTAGTAAATGCTCATTCATTGATTGAATGACACTCCACAACTTCCCTTCTCTACACTACCATGATCAGTATAACTATTATTATCATTAATAGTAATGGTGGTAGTAGTAGCAGTAGTAGTGGTTAGTAGTAGTAGTAGTGGTTAGTAGTAGTAGTAGTAGTGGTTAGTAGCAGTAGTAGTAGTAGTAGTAGTAATGTCTAGACCTGTGATTTCATTCATATAGAGAACTCCCAAAACTTGTTCTACCAAGGCATTCTCTGAAGCTTCTGTTTGGTGCCTAGACTGCGAGGCTCCCAGGTGTCACAGTGAGTAAGAGCACTGACCCTGAAATCAGAAAGACTTGAATTAAAATCCTGCCTCAGGAACTTATTAGCTGTATGATGAGGCTCAAGTTTCTCAATTTCTTTCTGCCTCAGTTTCCTCATCTGTAAAAGGGGAATGATAATAATAGCCTAAAATCAGAGTGGTTGAGATGATCACATAATCAGATGAGGTAACTAACACAGTATGCTATTATTGTTCAATCATTTTTGTCTGCTGACTCCATTGGAGTTTTTTTAGCAAAGACCCTAGACTGGTTTGCCATGTACTTGTCCATTTTACAGATGAGGAACCAAGGCAAACAGGGTTGAATGACTTGTCCAGGGTTACACAGCTTGTAAGTGTCTGAGGCCAGATTTGAACTCAGGTCTTCTTGACTTCAGGCCTAGCATTCAATCCACTACACCATCTAGCAATGTACATATGTATATTGCTTTGCAAACTTTAAAGTTCTATATAAATGCTAGCTAAAAACAAAACCAACCAAGAAAACCTTATTGTTTTAGAGTATTGCCAGGGGCATTAAGATATGCATGACACACTCAGAACCACATAGCCTTTATGTGTCAAAGGCAGGACTTGAATGTCGGTCTTCCAGGCTTCAAAGATAGCTCTCTATCCAGTGGGTCCCAATGCCTAGTATTATTATTATCGTTACTATTACTGCTATCAAAAGCAAGGGAAAGTCAGACAATGTTTCTAGGACCCAGCTGTTCACAAACATCTTCCCAATGCCATCTCCATAGAAGCCCACCTAGGGACCAGACTCCCAGCCTTTAAAGGTCACTGGGGAAAGTGTCAGAAGCCCCAAAAGTCACTTTGAAGCTAGAGAACTATTAATAGGCCAGCTAAACTTAAGGCAGGCTGGACACTCTCATGTGTCCAGGTTGCTTGCATTGTGGCTATTAAAAGCAAGACTCGTATCATTAGAGTAAATGAGAGTAGAAAGAATAATTGTGGATCAGGGAGAGATTTCGGTTTCATTGGTTAGAGCTCAGCAGGCTTCAGAGGCCAGTCTGGAGAAAGGAAAGAAAGGCTTTGAAGAGATTTTGGTCACTATGTTTTGGATGTGTTTTCTACTAAAGGAAATGAGGAATAAAGAAGGCTGTGTAAAGTCAGAAGAGGAAAAAAAGGCCAGCAGAGGAAAAAATTTACAGAAAATCAGTGGAATCTGAAATCCAGTCTCTGGAGAAAGAAATCTTCCTTAATGAAAGGACCTCACTTATGTGTTTGGATTG
Organism: Pseudochirops corinnae; assembly: GCA_028646515.1. Classification (NCBI taxonomy): domain Eukaryota; kingdom Metazoa; phylum Chordata; class Mammalia; order Diprotodontia; family Pseudocheiridae; genus Pseudochirops; species Pseudochirops corinnae. The sequence goes on from CM053591.1 coordinate 176,281,981, forward strand.
GATTCTAAATAGAAAAGATGCAGGATTAGAGGCAGGAGATTGAAGCTCAGATTCTTAGGGCTCAAAGGGTCCTCAGTAGCCTTCTGGTCCAACCCTAATATTGAACATGAAAACCCTCCAAAATAACTGCAGGCAGTAGGCAGCTTATCACACTTCTGGATGTCTCTAATTATAATGAAAATTCTCCTTGCTTCAAACCCAAATTTGCGTCTTAGAAGTTTCCTAGAATCCTTCACACACACATACACACACACACACACACACACACACACACACACACACACACACACACACACACACACATGCTCCCAGTCCCTTCTACCAGTCCTCTTATGTCATGATCTCATGCCAACTGCCCTTCTCTGTATACTCTGGCGTACTCATTCTCTTACTAAACTGCGGAACACAGAAGTGAACATAATACAGACTGGGATGGCCAGATGATCACCAAGCTTTCAATCTGTGATTCTAGAATCATACTTTCAGAACACACCATCCTGTTTAGTTTAGGAGTTTTGCTCTTTCCTAAATTACACCCTATAACTTAAATAGATGTCCATGTTGCCTAGATGAGATTGGGCAGAGGGGGCCTCATGACCTGGGGGATGCTAGATCAGGAAGGGTTTCAAAGCCAGAGGAGTTGGACTGTCAACTTAAAGGTAATAGAGAGCCACTGGAATTTCTTGAGCAGTGAAGTCATATGACCAAGCCTGTGCTTTTAAATATGATGGCTTTGTCATTTGTATAGAGGATGTCCTGGAGAGATAAACAGCACAAGTCTCCAGGGGCCTTCTTTTAAAATGGAGATACCTTTGGAAGGGATTACCGTTCAACAGTTATCAAATTCACCAAGAGGTTAGTAAACTCGTCCTCACAAGGGCCTAAGGGAGGAAGACACAAGAAAAGTAATTTTTAATAATTCACTTTAAAAACCAATGACTAAGTTCCCATAATGTGAAGGCATTGTGCTACAAGCTGATGAAACAAAGAGAAAAAACAGAAGACGAGGGGGAGGAGACATGAGCCTTATGGCAAACGCACTGATGGCTCTGAACTGATACAAGAGAGAAGAGAGAAAAACTATAAAAAGCGGACATGAGAATTTTTTTTTTTTAAATCACAGCAGTCTGAGGTCATTTCATTTGGGATAAATAGCCCAAACGCTTATGTAGACACTCAGATCATCTTTGAATTATAGTAAAACAATTCAGTACAATACAAGTGAATTATAATACAATGTCAAAACTGAGTCATCAGAAATAGGTTAAAGTGTAATGAGCATACTCTGGTTTAGAAGGCAGAGATTGCCAACTAAAATGGCTCAAATAAAAGTTTTAGAGTTTTAAAGGGGTAAGCTTTAATTATCTGGAAAATTCACTTATGCGGAACACATAGTCCTCTAACATTGCCAGAAGAATGAGGTGTTAAACCGTAGCATATTTTAAAAGCAGCTTACCATCTGCGCCTATTAAAATCCAAATTTAACCTTATTTTCACTTATACAGCTATAACTATAAATACTAGTGATTAATGTGGATCCTTAGATTTTTCATCTTTTGTGCTGGCCTATGTCTTGGAACTTTTCAAACATTCTTCGAGGTAGCTGGGGTTTTTGGTTTTTTCTTTTTTTTCCCATTTCACAAAGGAAGAAGTTAAAGTCAGAGGGGTAATGAGATGTGCACAGTGCATAGAAAGCCAGTAGTCTATTCAGATTTAGGATAAAGTCCTCCTCTATTTGGAATATATTAGGGTCACTAGGAATTCGGTTTTAATAGAACTTTTAACTGTGTTTCCGATAGAGTTACAATTTTCTCCATCTTAGGCTTTGGAAAGCAGTACTGTTTTGGTTAAAATTGTTACACTGATGTTCTGTAGCAATAGTGAGGCAGCACTGGGTAGGAGAGAGATAGAGACCTAATTGCAGAGTCATGAAGGTCTGAGGTCAGTTCCTGAGTCTGACACATCCTGGCTTTGTCATGAGTCATTCAGCCTGTTAGTGAGAACAGGGAGGAAGGGATGGAAGAGAAAGAGAATAAGCCTATGTTAAGCCAGCATCCTATATGTTAGGCACCATGCTAAGGACTTTATAAATACTAGTTTATTTGATTCTCACAACAACCGTGTGAGGTAGGTCCTATCATGATCCCAACTTTACAGTGGAGAAAATTATGGTAAACAGAAGTAAAGTGACTTGCTTAGGGTCACACAACTAGTAAGTGCCAGGGCAGATTTGAATCCAGGTTTTCCTGACCCCAAGTCCCAAACTCTCTCCATTGTACCACCTTGTTCTAGCTGAATAGGATTCTGGGCTCAGAGTCAGGAAGATTCTAAATTCCAGTCCTGACACTTACTAGCTATGTCACCCTGGGCAAGTCATTTAACCTTTTGTGAGCCTCAACAACCTAACTCTACATCCCTATAACTTTCCAGACCATAGTGCCCTTCCCTGGTCATCACCTTCTATATGTGTGTTATCCCCTATTAGAATGTACACTCCATGGGGACTGTTCTTGCTTTTCCTTGCTTTTCTAGTCTTGGCACAGTGTATGGGCATGTAATAAGTGCTTAATATATGTTTTTTTAATTCATTCCTTCACTAATTAATTCATTCAGATTTGTTTCACTAATTCATTCATAATTCACATTTTCATTGATTCATTAATTCATATTAATCTCTAAGAGTCCACAGTGGCTAGGGAGATGACCTGGGAGTCAGAAAGACCTGGCTTCACATCTAACCTCTGACACATACTAGCATAGTTACACTGGGCAAGTATTGTACCTCTTCTATGCTCTCTAGGGAACTCTATATGTTAGTTCTTTGTAACAAAATCCAAGTCCCATCTCTATCCCCATACCCTGTTTCTATCCCCATGCTCTGTCTCTCTAAATCAATTGTGCACATTTGTGCATTTCCTCATATATTACATAGTATCTAGCATGGGATGGGGCATCCAGTAGGTGTTTAATAATATCTGTCAAACGATCACATCAATCTTTCTCTGACTCTGTAAATTTCAGTAAAGAAAGCCCAGATGAAACAAAAATTTTCTACCTTCTTTGTAACTGTCAAAATACCAAATGGACTTCTTGAGACTTCACTTTCTTCGGTTTCTATGACAAGAACAAAAAGTCACAACTATAAGAATGTTATTACTTGTCTAAGAAAAATGGGATCTTCTAAAAACTGACCAGACTTTGTTCATGCTGTTCTTTGAAATTCAACAAGTCAACAGAATAGAACATTTTAAACGATATTTTAATGGGATTTTGATGGACAGTCAAATCTCACTGCCATAATAATAACTTTGTTCCTGACAATCCTGCTTTGGGGCCATCTTGTCATCCTCAAAGGTTATGTCAGTGGGACACAAGCTCTGGCAGGTTCTATCAAATGAGAAAGGCTTTAAGCACCAAGCCATATGGTGTTTTGGGTGCAATGACAACAGTAATGAACTCAGCCCCAGGAAAACCTGGGTTCATACACTGCCTCAGATACATACTAGCTGCGTGACTTTCCTCATTTGTTTATGATACTCCTTGTACCCAGAAGGACATCCCTGTGCTGCCACAAGGAGGTGTGACATGCAAAATGACAAGATTGGGCATGGTGACTTCTAAGATTTCTTCAGTTCTAATGTATAACCTTTTGATTCCATACATTATTTAAATACTACCTGATCATCATCTCTCCCAGACCAGTAAAATGATAGTTTCCTGAGGATGAGAACTTTTTTTCATCTTTGTCTCTCTAGTAACCAACAGTATGATGATACTGTGAACATAGAAGAGAATAAATACCCTCTTGTTGGATTGGCTCATTGGAGAACCAGCTTAGTTAAGATATTCGTTATCATATCCTTTGACCATTTATCAATTGGGGAATGACTTGTATTCTTATAAATTTTACATAATTCCCTGTAAATTTTGGAAATGAGGCCTTTATCAGAGACATTGGTTGTAAATGTCCTTTCCCAATTTCCCACTTCCCTCTTA
>CM053591.1:176286476-176322647 GCA_028646515.1 Pseudochirops corinnae
GGGTGGGGAGAAAATCTGAAACTCAAGTGAATGTGGAACCGAATCTTGCAAATTAAAAGTAAATAAACAAGTCATTTAAAAGAAAAAAAAAAGATATTCATTATGAGAAAGTTGACCATCGGGTATTTTTCCCTACAATAAAAATCAAGGGGTTGTGATCTAAACTAAAGCAAGAACTACTCATATTGATCAAATCATGGATTCTAGAAATAATGGAGTGATAATACTTTTATGTTTTTGTCATTAGCTTTACATTTCGCTATGGCAAAGTTTTTTTCCTGCTATATTATCTAATTTAAGATTCAAATAGCGTTGGTAGTACAAATATCATTTTCCTGGTTTTTGAAAATGAGGAAATTGAAGTTAATAAGATAAAGCAATTTTCCCAACACTACATAGACAGGAAATGACTGGTCTAGTCCCAGATTGTAGGTCTTCTGATCCTTAGTTAAACATATTTTCTTCTATATAATGCCTGTTCTTTGAAAATAAATTTAGAAAAAAATACATCAAAGAATCAGTTCCACAAAATTTCAGAGTTGGAAGAGTCTTAAGAGCTTATACAAACTGCTGCTATATTTGAATAATAGAAATCAAGAGTTCTTCCAACATTTCTAACAACCTAATGGATCTGAGATTTTATTAACGTGGGTATTCCCACAGGCTGATCACAACCCAACTATGCCTTACTTTGATCCATTCTTTCTTATTAGCTCAATGTAAGGGATTTACCCAACACTCTGGGGTCCTTTCTTGAGTTCTCTTGACATCACAAGAATACCAGTGGAGTGTATAGACTGTCCATCAGTTGCCAGTCACTCTTCCCACATAACCAGATCATCTTGTCAATCATACACCTCTGAGGTGACATTCTGTATCTTACTTCTTCATCATTCCTTGTTTATAGTATGTCATAGCACGCACACACACGCACACACACGCACACACACACACACACACACACACATGTCTCTCTTCATTGCCTTTTGACCAATCCTCAACCTCAATTGTTTGGAGAGTAAACTAGAGTGTTTCATTATTTGTAGTCATATAACACCATAAAAACATTGGTATTAACAAGATATGATTTTCTTTCAGAATGAAGCTTGAAGATCATCAAAAGAATTTGGCAGTTTCCCAGAGGGAACCCAAACAGCTCTCTTCCTCCAGTTCAGTTCAGGGTCCAACTCATTGTTCATTTACAGTTTCTGTTCAAGATATTTCATATACATATACTCATACATATAGATACACACACAAATATAAACACATACACTACACTGGAGAGTGTAGTGTAATCTTAATACACCTATCCTGGCAAATTGTGTTAATTCTTTGCCCAAAGGCTGCAGGAAAAATCATTTGTATTTACACATAAATCAGAATAATAAAATTTCTCCTAGAGCACCCTGAGTGAATATTGAGTCTTTGACAAGACCGTTTGCCTGCAAAACTCACTCCTCTGTTTCCTCCAGATTTTCCCAGGAAACAGAGAAGTTGGCACCTATTTTTCTCCGTATATGCTGGGAGCATGTTATGTCTGTAATGTTGGCTCAAACTCCAAAATCCTGACTTGGCTATGGTACCAGGCTCTGTCTCCTGAGTCACCAAATTCTCTTCTTCATAAGCATGGCATGAGGCCAGTTAATTGAACAAATTCTAATTATGCCCTGATAACTCTGGAAATCTTCATTCCTTTCGTGGAGAAACCACTAAGCATGGTTTCAGTAAATGGAGTCGTGAAGCATTTCTGCATCACATTAAACAACCACAGGTATCTTCCTGTAGGACTGACATGCGGAAGTTAGTTATGAAGCCAAAAGTCAAATGCATTTTGCTAACTCAGGCAACTTGGGACTATTCAGACCACAATGGTCTATCATTAGTAGCAGATGATCTGAAAAGGAAACACACCAGGACTAAAAGCAGAGGGCATTTAGAAACTTCAAAGATGATTTTGAACAGCTCAGAGATATCAACTGAAAGAATTCAATATATATTTGTTAAGTACCTTCGGTGTTACAATGCTAAAAGCAGTATGGAGGAGTAAAAAGGACCTGGTCTAGAAATCCACTAGATGGGCTGAAGGCTCATCTCTAACCCATCTTGGCTATTGGACTCTGTGAAAGTCACTTAGTATCTCAGTACCCCAGTCAATTTTCTAAGTCTATACATTTCAGAAAAGGTGGGAACCTGTATTGGTGGAAAGAGTATACTTATCTGGGAGTTCTGTGTGCCAATGAAACCACAGGATCCAGTCCTTATCCCTTGTTTGGAAATCATATTTTTGGCTTTGTTCAAGACTCATCTCAGATCCAAGCTTTCTCAAGAGGTCTTTCACACTCCTTTTTCCCCCCACCTCCACTATTAGCACCTTCCCTCTGAGATTACCTTCTATTTGCACTGCATGTGTCTTGTATGTACATAGCTGTTTGCCTATTCTCTCCCCATTAGACTGTGAGCTCACTAAGAGCAGGGAGAGTGTGTTTGCCTCTTTTCAAATCCCCTGTATTTAGCAGAGGGCCCAGCAAATAGTAAACCCTTAGTAAATACATGTTGACTCTCTCTTCTCTTCCTTTCTCCTCTTTTCTCATCCATTCCCTTCATGTCTTCCCTTTATGTTTCTGTTTTCTACTCTCTTTTCCTCTCCTCTTCTCTTCTTTTTTCTCATCTTCTTTTTCTCTTATCTGTACTGTTTCCTCAGCAATCACATTCATTTGACATCCAAATACACATTTCCAAATGCCTATGGGATATTTCTACCTGGATATAACATCTCAAACTCAACAGATCCAAAATCAATTGCTGCTAAGCCTGGTCTTCAACACTTCTGTCATTGGCGCAGCCAGTTCATTCATCTAACCTCTCATATTCAAAATTTCAGTGTTATCTCTGAGACTCCCTCTCCCCTCACCTCCCATATACAGCTGGCTACTAGATCTCAATAATTCAACCTAGACACTCTCTCTCAAAAATATCCTATCCTCCCTATTCCCCTGGCACCACCAGACATTTATTATCATCCTACCAGGATTGTTGTCTTCAACATCTTTTGCTTCCTCTTTCCGTCCTTTTACCTATTTCTTACTCTTCTAAATGAAACTGAAACTGACCTTTTATGTGTTGGATTCAATGAAAAACATTTTATGTCCCTCTGGGAGAAACCATACCACCGTACTGGTGTAACAACTTCCATACAGGTTAAGATTAAACTTGTTGAGAAAAAAGGTCTAACACCTTTAAAAACAGAGGTGAAGTGAGGTGAGATTGCTGATATAATCCCAGTGAGAATTCAGCTTTAAACTGAAAAGGACTAAGGTAAAGAGACATTAAAAATGTATTCTCAATTGAAAATAGGGTAAGGAGAGGTGCTTATTGCTGTCATTTTTTCATTCAATAAGCTTCCATTATAGATGGACTATATGAGAGGTGAGAGGCAGCCTTGGCAAAACAGAGCTTAACTCTGAGTAAGGATGACCTGGATTCAAGTCTCACCACTGGAACCTATGAGCTCTATCATGTTAGGTAAGTCTTTCATCTTCTCAGCACCCTCAAACAACTCTCTAAGTTTACCATTGCTCATCTGCTATGAGAAAGGGAATTTCCTCACTGTGAGTTCACTAAATCAATGAAATAAAGGATCTGGACCAATCATGTAATAGCTACTAGGGATACAAAGACAAGAACTGAAACAGTACTTGCCCTCAAACAGTTTAAATTATCCCAGGAGAAAATGTCTTGTATATAGACAAGTTAATATGAGATATACACAAAGTAAGTACACAGTAAAATGATTTATGACAGCTCTTTTCATAGTAACAGGATCTGGAAACTATAAAGAGGATCATAAATTACAAATCACTGAATGAATACTGATATATGAATGCAATGGAAAAACCATTGTGTGGTAAGAAATGATGAAGGAGAGGTTTCAAAGAAACCTGAGAAGATCTGCATAAACTGATGTAGACTGATGTGGGTAGAACCAAGTGAACAATTTATACAATAAAAACAATGTAAAATTGAACAGTTGTGAAATACTTAAGAGCTATGATCAAATCAATATTCTATTATGATTCCAGAACACAATCTCCTGAGAGAGAAGTGACAGAATCACAGTGCAGAATGAGATACTCATTTTGGGACATCCTTGATTATACCTGTTTATTATAAGGATATCCTTTTCCTTTTTTCCTGGACTGGAAGATAAGAGAGAGGGGAGAGGATAGGTTGAAGAAAAAAAATAGATGTGTTTGGTATTTGAAAAAAGTGATTAAAAACAAAGTTAGTGTGAAGTATTTAGGGGGTCACTGACAACAGAGATGTGAGAAAGGTCTCACATAAGGGGTGGCACTTGAGATGTACTTTGAAGGAGACTTATGATTCAACAAGGCAGAGATACATGACTATTGGCCATGAATACTGATCCTGACTGGAAGAAAAGTGCTTTGGGGTTGGACTAGGCTTATCCATAATAACCATAGGGGAAGAAAACATTGATTTTCCTTTCTGCATCTTTTCTATCCTGACCTAGAAGAAGAAAACAAGAAAGGATAGATGGAAGATGGCAGGAAGACAACTAAGTGTTTAATGCTCTTGAGAGAGTTCCTGATCCATCTTGGTTTTATAAGCTGTCAACAAAATAGTTCTTCCTAGTGTTTGGCTGGTATAAGTAGAAGGGGGAAAAAAGGGTTTCAGAGAAGGGTGTTAGCTGAGGTGTTAGGGTAATCACATAATTACACAGTTGCCATCCAGAGGCAGCAAACTGAAATGTGAAGCCTTTTCAGTAAATGGGCTGTAAGACCAGAAGTCCAGAAATACTAAGGCTTCAAAACTGGGTAGAACTTCCATGTGACCTTTGAATGGTATTGCCCAATTACAAATATAAGTAGAATTTTATAACCAGGTTATGGAAAGGTTTGGTTTTTTTTCGTTGTACTCCTAGTACCCAGCACAACACTCAGTAGACAGTAGGCATTTAATAAATGTTGGTTAAATTGAATAGAAGAAGGAAAACCTGTCAAACTAGGCTACAATGTGACTACTTAAGAGACTTGATTTGTACACAACTCCTGCATATAGACCTGCTTTCAGGCCTCTGGGAGACCAGAACTGGTGGCCACTCATGACGCAAACTACTGACAGCTCCAAGGGCAGTTGGAATGCTGGAGTGGTGAGTCCTACATGGAGGTGAGTCCTTGATGTTTCTGACTTTCTAAAGGGAGATTATAACGAGAATGGAACCATATCAAATGTTTAGTAGAAAGTGAGTTGCTCTTATCTAAAGCATAATTTCTCTCCTCTCCCTTCTGGCAAAGGATTTTCCCTTTTCAGATTGCAGCATATATTAAGAATCAATTCCCTGAATTAAATCATGTTTTCCCAAGTCGTGGTTTAATTTGTTTAAGATGGTGGCTGGCCTACCTCAGTGCAGTAGGTCTCTGCTACTGAAATAGAAGACTAGGTAATATCACCAGTGGGAAAGATACCAGATAGTGGCAAGCCTGTAGGTTTCACTGGACTACATATTCTAGAGGAATCATCAGTTATGATGTGGCAGCCAAAAAACTTAAATGCAATTTTAGGATACATTGTGGGAGGTAATAGTTTCCCTTTACTCAGCTCTGGTTGGTCCATGTCTGAACCCTTATAGGTCTCCTTAGATTGCTTGGATAGGGACAAAGACTACCTACTGCACTCTGCCCTGACCAGGCATCATTTGGAATATTGTTTTCTAGGGACTATGATTTCAGGACATTGATATGCTGGACAGTGTCCAAAGGAGACCAGCCAGGGTGGTGAAGGACCTTGAATCCATTTCACATGAGTATCCGGTGAAGTAAATAGACATTTTTAATGTGGAAAAGAGATTATCAAAGGTGATGTAGTATCTTTTTTATAAAATTTCCAGAATATCCATCTTACAAAAGAGAGGACTAGATTTGTTATGTTTGGCCCAAGAGAGAAAAAACAGAAGCAACAAGTACAAGTGGCAAAGAGACCAAATTAGGTTGTATGTCAGGAACAGCTTTTTAAAAATAATTGTTATTGTTATAGATGTTGGTGCTGTCGTCGTCGTCGTTGTTGTTGTTGAGTTGTTTCAGTCATGTCTGACTCTTCATGATCTCATTTAGGATTTTCTTGGCAAAGATCCTGGAGTGGTTTGCCATTTCCTTCTCCAGCTCATTTCACAGATGAGGAAACTGAGATGAATAGGGTTAGCTGACTTACCCAGGGTCACACAGTTAGTAAATGTCTAAGGCCAGATTTGAATGCAGAAAGATAAGTCTTCCTGACTCTAGGCACAGTACCCTATCCATTGTATCATCTAACTGCACTTCTTAATAATTAGAGCTGCCCAAGGGGAGAGTCCTATAGAGGTCTTTCAGAGATCTTCAAGCAAAGGACCATTTGTTTAAGAGGTAACATCAGAAGTTGCTTTCTTGTATGGGTTGGAGTGGATAGCTGTTAAGGTCCCTTACAAATGCCAAAATCTGTGATTCTGTCAATTTGGGGCACCACCCTTTATGAAGGACATTGATGAACTAGTGAGCTTCTAAAGAAGGACAACAAGTGAAGGATTTCAGTGAAAACATTGGTTGAAGTAATAGTGATTCATTATCTCAAAGAATAAACAGATTTGCCAGGGCATGATAACTGTCTTCACATATTCAAAAGGAAGTCCTACAGAATAGGAAATAGATTTGCTTAGCTTGACCTTGGAAAGAAAAGGAGGAACTGAGTGCAATGGATGAAAGTTGTAGAGAGGCAGGTTTAACCTTAATGTCTGGAAAATATTTCATAACTAGAGATCTCTTGATGTGGGATGGACTGCTTTGTGAGCTGGTGGGAAACTCATTAGAGGACTCCAAGAAAAAGCTAGATGACCCCTTCCTGGATCATTGTGGGGGGATCCTATTGGTGAAAGGTTATACTATATAGCCCACTGCTCCCTCAGAGCTTGGTAATCCCATACCTCACGTATACTAGAGGCTCAGGAACCCTGAAAGCCATTAGAAGCTACATTTTATGCCTGGGGAGTATGACAACACAAGTTCATTTGGTGCCCAAGTTTTATCTTCCATTTTATGGATATTGCAGCCTGTCAAATTTGGTGAGCTTCCTTGCATTCTATCAATCTGTTGTGCGGACAGGCAGCTCTGAAAGTCTATCAATCATATTATACAGTTCTTCAGTATTATGTCAAGTAGACAACAAGTTTTATTATAACTTGTTTTTATAGAAATTATATAGGACCCATGTTGCAAAGATACACAGCACAGGGTTTTTAAGATGAGAGTATAATTTTACATTTCTACAATCTCAGTGTGTCCTCTGATCATACCAACCAAGATGTCAATCTTGGAGTGCAGCTCAGAATTTGCTTTACAAATTCATTTTTTTCCTCCAAGAGAGTTTGGAGTTGGAACTAAATGCAAATAGCATCATGGAATAAATTGGAATATAAACTAATAGAACTGAGTTAATGTTGGAGTGTTGATACATCTGATACAGCTTATTACCAGAGGAAGTGTGTCCACTGATCAGTTAGAGGCCTCATTATTTACAGAATAGAAAGATGTCAATGACTAGCTCAGAGGAGATATAAATTATCTGTTGCAAAAGTGAATTACCTCGAAAATCTTAGATGTTTGCTAGCTCTGAATGACACTACCATTTTTTTCTATTTCATGCTTAAGGGTTCTACTTGCATGGGTACTCTGGTAATCCAGTGGAACTACATTTTTGTCAATGTGGATATTGCCACCAATGAGTAGGTCAGGAGCCATGCATGCCTGTCCTTCCTGTGTAATTCTCATAAGTTCACCACGGGAAGTCCATCTAATATGATGGAAGTTCCTCAAGTTCTCTTGTCCTCTAGAAGAGAGCAATGGGTGATTAGAAAGCATAACTGCTTTCCAAATCAGATGTATCCTTGATAACATACTTGACTCCATTTCTCCTTCATAATTCATAGGATCATGGGATCAAAGAATTAGGGCTAGAAAGAATCATCAAGATCAACCAAGTAATCCTCATTCCAATTTTACAAATGAGGAAATTGAGGCTTGGAGAGATTCTATGACATGGATAAAGTCACACAGATAACAAGAGACAGTCAGGATTAAAACTCAGGTCTCTGATACCAGATCCAGCAATCTTCCCACTTCATCACACAATTTCTTACAACTGCTTCGTACCAGCCACATGACTCCCTATTGCCCTTTGGATGATCCTCAGCTTCAGTTTTTCAGAAACTGTAGTGCTTTGGAGTACACCAGCCTATAACATCACTGGAAGAATAAGGTATTTTTAAAAATGGGGTTTTGTTAAAATGAGAAGCATGGGGTTGTTAAAAAAAAAAAATTCCCAGACTTAGAAAATACAAAGAATATATTTGCTATCAGCAAAATTCTCAGGTTAGTAGTAATGTACATGTATGTATGTTTTTCTTCCCAAAGCTGGGTAAATCCATAAATTGCCAGAAAATGAACTAGTGCTAGAGATTGAATATCTAAAAAAACAACTTTGGAAGCAATTTAAAAGAACAGCTGTAGGCAGCCCAACTGATCATCACAATGGCTCTGGGTACTCCATTATGTAATCTATGGAGACCAGTCTCCAAATCCTTATTGACTTTGCAAGTAAAAATGGACTCTGTGGCTTCCCCCAACCCCACACTCTACCTCATCTTATTTTATGTTGGCAAAAATCACAAATTCTTCTCAAGAAAGAAGCTGGGTAAGGAAGGATTCATAATTGAGATGCTTTGGTGACACTGTGCTTGTAATTATGTAAAAAAACAAACGACAAAAATAATCACCCTAAATAATCCTGGTGCTGTAATTTGTGACTTTTATAAGCACATCTAGTTGACTAGGAACAAAGAAAAATAAAGCTTCACAGGCAATAAAAAAAACCAATGCATAAAGCCTGTCCAATGACATACACTGAAATGATTAGTCCTTTCATGGTGGTATTGATAATAGCAGAATTTCAACTACTTTAAATTCATTGCCCTAAATTATTATTAATAAAAATCCATTAAGGTCATTTCGACCTGAATTTGAGGCCCAAAGGATATGTTTTCTTGATGGGTAAACAAACCATTCCACAATGAATGAATCAGAGCCTGAAATTTGTGCACACATACACATACATCAACATGTATGACAGCAGCTCCATTAACACCTTCTTGAGGGAAGGAATGGTGTCTTAGCGTCGTAGTTTTACCAAGAGAGCCTAAATGAGTTTATAAATATGGTGATTTTACTCATGTCCTGGGTTATTAAAAAACAACAAACATTTATCAAGCATCTAGTGTATGCCATAATGTGCTAGGCATTAAGGAATCATAGGTGAACACAAAAGAATTTAATTATTCAGTCATGTCTGACTCTTTTCTTGGACAAAGTTACTGGAGTGGTTTGCCATTTTTTTCTGCAGCTCATTTTGTAGAAGAAGAAACTGAGACAAACAAGGCTAAATGACTTGCCCAGAGTCACACAGCTAGTAACTGTCTAAGGCCAGATTAGAACTTGGGAAGGTAAATTTTCCTGACCAGAGGTGGGGCACTCTATTCACTGCAGCACCACCTAGTGGTACCTTTTAAAATAGTCTGTTCCCCGTATTGTTAGGAGGAGCATGGGAGGAACAACAGGTACAAAGGTAGATTTTTTTTAAGTAATACAAATTCCTTTCAAGTGAAAAGGAGCGCTAATGGTATCGAGCAAGGCTACAGGTAGAAGGAGGCATTGAAATCGAGCTTTGAAGAAATTCAGCTTTTTTTATTGTTGCTATTTTGTTATTTTGATTTGGGTAACCCTAAACCTGGCACCACGACTTTGAGTACATGTGTGTTCAATGAGTTAATCCAATGTCTTCCAAAAAGTATCATACAATAATTTAAGCTTTAGGTATCACCATGGAAAACGTTTGCTGTAGAGAGAGGTTTGTTTGATATTCAATACCATTATCTGCTAGGGAAAAAAATCTGAATAAACTCAGAGGAAAAGTATTTAGGCAAGCTGAACTGAGACTTCTTAATCCCTTCAACACATACATCTCTGTACCAATAATGTAGAACTACAAAAATTGATCTGTGGGAGTTGCCTCTTTCCTTGGAGGATGCTCTATACTCAGAACAGAAAAATTGAGATGCTAAGACTTAGCTTTAAAATGTAGAAAATGCAGTTCCTTCTCTACAAGGAAAACTGCATTCCAGGTATTTCAAAATCGCAGAATCATAGTCATAGAACCAGAGGGAACTTTGGAGGTCATTGAGTCTAATTATCTCATTTTACAGATGAAGAAACTAAAACTTAGAAAAGTTAAGAAACTTAAGTCACACAGGAAATAAATAACTGAAACAGGATTTTAACCTAGAACATCTAGATCCAAATATCAGACTCCACTACAACACATTGTTGACAATATTTCTAAAAATATTACTAAAATCACGATGATCAGAAAGAAAAGTATAGGATGAGTTAGTGAAAAATACATTTTAAATAAAACTGTAATTATCACCATGCTCATTATAGATACATTGAGAATGAATTAGAATTAATGAGGGTTCAATTAGATAAAGCACTAAGCCTGGAGTCAGGAAGATCTGAATTCAAATCCAGTCTCAGACACTTACTAGCTGTGTGACTCTGAACAATTCACTGAACCTTGTTTGCCTCAGTTTCTTCATTTGTAAAATAAACTGGAGAAGAAAAATACTCCAGTATCTCTGCCAAGAAAACCCCAAAATGGGGTTATAAAGAGTCAGACTTGACTGAAAATGACTCAACAAACAAGTTTCAAAATAAGCAAATAATTATAGATGGGTAAAAAGAAAAATAGGATGAATATCACCAATGCTCTGAGTATTTATATCTAACAATCTATGTTAACACACAAGGAAGGATACATTTTTTTTTCATTAGACTTACACTAACTGTACTGCCCATATGTTTGTACGTCATTTGATCTGGAATTTAACAGATTTAACAGCAGTTATAATGATGAGCACCTGGGCTTCCTGTAAGAAAAAGTCCTAGAGGGTACTTTGTTGGTACTGAACTGTTTTCAGATTTTGCTTATTCTAAATTCACTGGCTAGTCATTATACCATTGTAGAAAGTATGAAATTCCTAAATTCCTAAATAGGTTTTCTCATATCGGCATATGAGAGAGAGGGAGAGAGAGAGAGAGAGAGGGAGAGAGAGAGAGAGAGAGAGAGAGATAGAGAGAGAGAGAGAGAGAGAGAGAGAGAAAATATATGGGGGGGGGGAGGCGGAGTTGATCTGGACACTGTCGATCAATTCTTTCCTCCAAACCAGCTAATGAAATCACTGAAGATAAAGGTCAGGAAACAAAGACATTAAAGTATTAAAGTCTTAAAATGTCTATAAAGAAGGCTTTACACTCTGTGATACCTTTACAAGATGTGAAGTTCTCCAATAAAAATTGATGGAATTAAAGAGTAACTAGCCACTGGCTAGCTTAGGATTCACTATACTTCTTGGCCTTTTAGCAAGCAAGATAACCTCTCTAAGAGGTCAGTCAATGTGTAAGATGGCTCTGAGCTATGCAGCCCTCAGCAACAGAGAAAAGAAAGAGACATTAAAGAAGAATCCAGGCTTTGTGCCTCTTGTGCTGGGTCAGGAAAGGGGAATTTCTCTCCTAGATCTCTCCCTTCATTGACCATGGAAGTCATTTGACTGAACTAATCACTTTTAGTTGGAGACTTTGTAAGTAGCAGGTAGCAGGCCCAGGCAATAGAGGCAAGAAACAGTTCCATAATGTATGAGCTCCATGAGTTGAGAAGAGAGCCAGTCCTGACTATTGAAAGCTGAGCTGAAGAGAAGAACCAATTTAGAGAAGACAGCTAAGGACCCATCCTGCACTCAGGGGGGAAGAGCAAAAGGTCAACAAGAGAAGGGAAAGGATCCTGGGGGCCATTGTTCCTTACTTTGGCCAAATTGTGTCCTCTGGCTATTAAAAGTAAAGCATCAGTAATTTATTCAATCTACAAGTATAACTGTGGGGTGAGGAGGAAGTACACACAGGACTACTAATACATAAACACACACACACATATACCTCTGTGGGGGGGGGGGGCGTGTACATATACACACATCTATATGTAGGTGTATATATACACCTATGTCCATATGGGAGCATACCTAAATATGTGCGCACACACACACACACACACACATTCCTCTTAGCATAGAATAGTGGGTACAGGCCCACTCTCAATGTCAGAACAACCTGGGTTCAATACATTGAGAGCTGAATCTTTCTTAGTCTATCAATATTGCATGAATCCTATGAATATTCCATTTCTATATACTTCTATATGTGGAATAGGATGTAAGCCCCTTAAGAGTAGAGGTTTTTCACATTGTGTGTTCATCCCCAGCACCTTGTACAGTGCTGGGCACCTAGAAGATGCTTAATAAATGCTGGCTGACTGACTGATCCTCTGCTTCTGACATGTTTGTAACTGGGATGTCAGTTAATGTCACTGTACTCCAGGAACCCTCTAAGAAAAAAGGCTGCAGAATAATTGCTGGTCTGCATTGATAGAGAATATGTCCCTATCCGGGAAGTCCCAACACTTATGAAATCCCATTTCTGGATTAAGATATGTATATAGGTTCAAGACAGAAGGGATAAAAAAAAATAGGTAGTTCCACTATAAAGCGTTGACATAGCCATCCACCCCCCCAAAAAAAAGACACCTCACTATGCAAAATTGAGCAATTGAAACCCAAGGGGCTTATGGGATAAATTGACATAGGGGCATGATCCTCTAAAACTTTAAGACATTAAAAAAAAAAAAGATAGGAACCTAAGGGGGAAAAACAGTAGTAGAGTTTTATACATGTTAAATGGCTAAGAAATCCCTAAATACTATAATAAACACTGACCATGTGCCTGGCCTCAGGCCACTGCTAAGCTTGTGCCTGGGCTGCATGAGAAAGTTGAGAGGGTCTTTCAGACAGAGGCAGAGTGGGTAGAGACAAGGGTAAGGGTTGGGATGGTCCAACCCAACCCTTTTCCTCAGTCCCCAGCTCCTTCTGCACTACAAGATCTACAATCAAGATGGTGCTTTATCTTGACAAAGCCCTGGAATTGTCTTGTGGATGTGGTCACGGGAAGAGTTGCTGTACAAATTATTGCAAGTTGGACAGGAATTTTTTACATTTTTGCTATTTTTTCTCTTTCTGCTCAAAATGTTTCCCAATACAACAATTGAGTTGGAATAAAGTCTCTTTATGGCAGAACTGACTCTGTACAAATACATATATATACATACACATACATCTGTATCAATAGTGATACCAATATCTATAGTTCCTAACCTATGATTTCATCAATTTACTTCTAGATCCTACCCTTTTCTGGGACATCTGGATGTCACAGTGGATAGAGAGCTGGGCCTGGAGTCAGAAAGTCTCATATTCCTGAGTTCAATCCAGCCTCAGACACTGACCATCTAGGTGACCCTGGGTAAGTCACTTCACCCTGTTTGCCTCTGTTTCCTCTGTAAAATGAGCTGGAGAAGTAAGTGGCAAAACACTCTAGTATCTCCGCCAAGAAAACCCCAAATGGGGCCACAAAGATTTAGACATCAATGAGCAACAAGTAAGGAAACGGAAGTCCAAAGGAAGAGAAACCGTAGAATCACACGACCATACATGAAAAGCTAGAATGGACTTTGGAGACCATTGAGTCTTATGTTATGGAAAAGGAAACAGATTAGAGAGGTGTGAGGACTGAATTACTGAGGATTACATGACTAGTATGCTTCTGCAATTAGATTTGATCTCCAGTCTAATCTCAAAGAAAAAGAAGAAGAAAAGGGAGAGGGAGAAAAAGAGGAAGGTAGAGAGGAAGAAGAAGAGAGAGAGAGGGAAAGAGAGAGAGTAAACACATAGGGAGAAGGACTGCACCTTTGACTTCATTAGTATTAGGGAGCTCTTGGGTAATGAAAGAATATTTCTCCAACCCAAGGCCCCCTCTCTCTTTACCTCTCAATATCCCTCATAACTGTTCTTGTTAAATGTAGACTCTTCCTTTCACTTCATGTTAAATGTCAACAGCTTACAGTCAATTTGTAATATGTCATAAAGTTTTAAAATGGACTCTCAGTTGATGTAGTTCAATGCACAACCATCCAAGAAAATGTGTTTGAATTGTTCTTCTAGGTCAATTGAAGTGCTTCAAGAAAGAGAAAGCCCGCCATCTTCCTCACTAACTTAGGGTAGTGGTTAGCTGTTCTGCTAACCAATCTGAGCATCTCCCTCAGTTATATATAAGCTCTTCTGTTGTTCTTAATGTTTAAAGTGAGAAAAACCACATCTGGTAGCCTCCCAGACACTTAAAGACAAACAGTCCCTGTTAAGTCTTATTTTTTCCATCCCTTAACTTTTTCTCAAAAGCCCTATTTCTATTTCTTAAATAATTCTTCATGCTCACTTGGGGTGGCTAGGTGGTGCAGTGAATAGAGCACCAGCCCTGGAGTCAGGAGGACCTAAGTTCAAAATCCGGCCTCAGACACTTAACACTTACTAGCCATGTGACCTTGGGCAAGTCACTTAACCCCAATTGCCCTGCCCTCCCCTCCTCCAAAAATCAACAAATAAAATTTAAAAAGATAAAAAATAATTCCTTATGCTCTCTGAACTCTTCCCAATTTCTACACACCCTACTTATGAACTGAAGCCCCAAACTTAGACAAATGAACTTAGGCAAAATATTTTAGCTATCATTTTGGTGTAACAGGCCCATCTGAGTAACAGCTATATTTCCCAGGCCACTCCTGATTTCCATAAGGACCATTTGCCAGAAGGTGGGGTGGGGGGGTGAAGAGAAAATGAAGCCTTTTTTCTGGCTTCCTTCTATGAATATTGGCAATAACACTTTCTTTGCTTATTGGATTATTCCATGGGGAGCCAGTAAGAGAATCTGAGAGACACTCTGACTTGAAACTTTAGCCAACCACTCCAGGGATAATCAAAACATAATCAAAACAATCAACTCTACTGGAATTCCTTTGTGGGGAGTGGTAGTGAAAGAGGGTACCCCTCCAAATTTGCTCTACACTGACACCTGCTGGTTCCACATAGGAGTATAGATCCACAGCTGGAAAGACTCTCAAGAGACCATCAAATCAAACAGATGAGAAAACTGAGACCCATAAAGGAAGTAATTTACCCAAAGTTATATGGGTAGTAAGTAGATAGGGCTGCTAGGTGGAGCAGTGGATAGAGTGCTGGACCTGAAGTCAGGAAGACTAATCGTCCTGAGCTCAATGGCCAGATTTATTAGTGGTGCAACCCAGACAAGTCACTTGACCCTGTTTACCTCAGTTTCCTCAACTGTAAAAAATGAGTTGGAAAAGGAAATGGCAAATCACTCCAGTATCTTCTCCAAGAAAATCCCAAATGGGCTCACAAAGAATTGGACACAACTGAAAAATGACTGATCAATTAAAAAGCAAGTTTGGATTCCAAAGATGTGTACAAGAAATAACAAAAGCTGGTGCTATTTGGAAAAAACCGGCTGCATCAGGTATTTTTTTAAATATTTTTTGACCATATGGTCAGAGTAATTCTGTGTGCTTAAACTTCTCTAGTAGGAAATGGGAAGCAATGTTGTTTTAGAGGCAGCTAGATGGCCCAGTGGAGAGAGTACTAGAGCCAGAGTTGGTAAGACCTGAAGTCAAATCCAGCTCTAGACACTTAGATGCTCTGTAACTCTGAGCAAGTCACTTTAACCCCTGTCTCAGTTTCCCCATATATAATGTGGAGATAATCATAGCACCTACCTCCCTGGGTTATTGTGAGGATCAAATGAACTAATATTTATAAAGTTCTTTGTAAAATTTAAAGTGTTATAAAAATGATATCTATATTTTTCTGTTATGTGTCTTTGTGTTCCTGATCTGAGTAAATATTTTATTCTTATAATTTATTATTATGGAAGGGAGCCATGATTTTACCATGAGTTGGCAAAAAACAGAATATTTATCATCCCTTGGATCCGATCCTCAAATATTACCTGTTCTTGGGCCTACACTCAAAGAATTTTCAAATGGTTAGATATCTTCACAGTTGACACTCCACTGTCGTAGACTTTGAGATCACAGGGTTACCTCCATTTCATGCTGAGGTACCAAAGCAGGAATTTATTGAAGGAGCACTTTTCCCTTTTTTGGTGAAAATATAATAATTTTTTTTTTTTAATTTCAGTCCAAAAGAAATTATACCTTGGACCAAGAGACTGCCCATTGTAGTGACCTTTGTCCCACACTGGAATTGGGGGATTGCCTTTCACATCATATCCTTTGATTCCCCTCCCCCCATGACCTCATAAGTAAAACCAGTAGGAATGGGACATCTGTCAACCCTGCAGGGAGAAGAAGTAAATAATCAGAACTCATTATATATCATTATCAGAAACTCCAAATCACAAATTAATTTGGTGGATTTCAGTCATATGATAACCAAAGGATTGGATATGACAAACAGACTGGGGAGAGAAAATGGACCCTACTCTCAGACTGACTTGGAGTTAAACAGTCAAGTCCAAAGCATATCTCCCACAAAGACAAAAAAAAAAAAAAAGACAGAAGAATCAGCATGAAAGAAGGCTAAGGAGGTGACGTTGTACAGATGCTAGGATACTAGAGGTAATAGGAGCATGGATAGCAAATGGAGAAGGGGAAGAAGGATCATTGTTGTGCTTAATACAATGTCAGGCACATAGTGACTGCTTAATAAAGTCTTGCTGATTAATTGATAATCAGTCATTCACCATTTGATAGAAAACACACTCACAGAAGTGATATATCTTTGGCCAAAGTTATAAAGGTTTAATTGGTCACAGATACATTTCTCTTTATTGTGTTTCCTTTTTTCCACAAAAAGTAAAACCTTAAATCCTTTGAACAATATGGAATAGAAGCAAGAAGAAATAGAATAGACTGTCTGAACTCCACCTTCTTGAAAAACATGTTTAGCAAGTGCAAAAATGATCAATTCCCAATATGAAAACAATTACTACAGGAGTGAATCTGCAATAATCAAGTCCAAAGTCCTCAGGGAAGTTAATTTCACTTGCCTCTGGAAATCCTGTCCATTCCAAGGACCTGACTAGTGACTACGACAGTCCCATCTAGCCATATTTAGCCCAGTATCTCTACGAGCTAACCCAAGATCAAGGGTTCTTAACTAGGGAGTGGGACAGGTCTGTGAACATTGAAAAAATACATATTTCAATGTCTATGTTTCCATGCAACTGGTTTTCTTTTCAGCTAGGTAGTGTAGTCAATAAAGCATTGGAGTCAGAAAGACCTGAGTTCAAATCTGACCTCAGACATTTAGTAGATGTGTGACCCTAGGCAATTCACTTAATACCTGTCTACTTCAGTTTTCTCATTTCTAAAATGGGATCAATAATAGCGCCTACCTCCTAAAGTTATTATGAGGATTAAATAAGACAATACTTGCAAAGACCCTTGACAACTTTAAGGCGCTACATAAACGCTAGCTGTATTACTATGAAAATTGATGTAATGCATAGTGAGGGCTTCATTAATGCTTTTTTTTTCATTCATTCAAGGTCATCCTTCCACTTTCCAGTTGAAATGCCCCTCCCTATCGGATAGTGCCAATCTGGTCTGCGTACATCTCCTATGATGCACCTAGCAGCAATGAAAATCAACCCACTTACCCCTACCACTCCAGCCTCCTGCTAGTTCCACAATCTACCGAAGAATAGAATTAATTCCTCTGGTTACTAGAAGATTTAGATTACTCCTTTAGTGACAGGATGTAGGTAAGTACAGAGCCACTCAATCCTCAAACCCCATTTCCTCATATTTTATTTTGCCTTTTTTTACTTTTGGTTATGTGACATAGGTTTCTACAAAGCTTCTTATTACAAATCACTGTCTTTGACTGAACCTGCAATAAAAGGCTGTGAAACTGTGCTGCTTGGTGAATATTAAAGAACTGTCCCCTGCTTTTTACAATTTATTCTTACACCAGAAGCCCAAATATCCTCTCTCCACTGCCACAGAAAGTCTCCCTAGGAGCAACTCAAGAACTAGTAATACCAAACTGACCACACAGTGAGTTCCTAGAAATATTTAAAATGGTTCTACTAACAAGGTTGGTATTTCACAAAATCACACAACAATTTCTTTCCAAATGATGTGCTATAAATTCAGTTGCTTTTAAGTAACAACTAACTTTGTATAGCTATTCAAAGAGAATGGTGTACTCTCACTCGGCTGCCCACCAAAAAGCTCTGTAAACATTGAAAATTGGATAAATAACTATAAAAGAGAGAGCCTCTGCAATTCCTTTCAGTCCATTTTTCTCTGGCGTGATTTGATTCAGAAACTGAGAAAAGATAAGGATGTTGAAGTGATATTACTTGTTGATCTCAAAGAGACAGTAAACAGCTAATGCTTTTTCAGGAAGCAGGCAAATCCAGTAAAGTTGGTTCAACCACACACCACTTAGTGCTTCTTCCATACTTCCTGACACCCTTAGTTGGGTAATAGTCCTGATCTTTTCCCTTCACTTTGAGAAAAGAAAATATAGCTTGGAAATACCCATTTGAATATAACCTCACCCAATGGAATTGATTCTCCATTTCAAGAGCCAACATGTTATTTTAGAGGCAAAGATAAGACTCAAGTAAGAGGTCTATGTCGGATTTTTGCTGTCACTCTGGAATTTACTAGGAGCAACTGGAAATGTCAGAAAATGTTATTTGAGTGTATTTCAAAGATATTTGCATGTCTCTTAGTACTGAGTCAGATGCCCAGAGTAATGATTTTTAATTGTATCATTTCCCCCGGCTTTCTGACTGGGTCTCAAAGTAAACTCTTCCCTAAGTTCTAGTCTAGTTATTTCATTTTCAATTTCCAGTCTGTCAAAAGGAAAACAAAATCTAAGCTCAAAGATCAATCAGAGGGTTCAGCTCATCTCTCTGAACTTCTCAAATGCCTCCAATGAGATTCTCTCTCTGAAATTTAATTCTGCTTCTCTATTAGTTTCTAAGGAATCCTTAATGCTAAAGACAAAAAAAATATTATGGTACATTTCATTAAAATGATATCTTTTCTCTAAAAACAAAATTATACCACTGAACTCAAGAATCTCTTAACTACAAAGACTAAGAATTAGCTGGGGAAAATATGTATTATGTGTAAAATTATACGGAAACCAAGATTTTAAATTGATCTCAAAGTTTGGAAGAAGTCAAATCAAATGTTGATGTAAAGGGGAATGAAATAGACTTATTGGATGAGTTATACACAAAGCTGCTCATCAAAATATAATAGAGCACAGATAATGTTAATATGTGATTTTCTACATCAAAATATGGCCCATGGGGATGCTTACATATGGTTTATGGCACCTATTTCTATCTGAGTTTGATACTACTGTTTTAGATAATAAAAACAGGAGATGTGTAAATTTAGGGACGTCTCCCTCCCAAATGGTCACACGGACTATTTGTGCCCAACCTGTGGTAGAGCCTTCTGAGATACTCTTGGGTATGACACACCATACACTGAACCTGACATCATGATGGTGATGTCATTTTGGCCCTCTTCAAAAACGATGGACAAACAACAATAATGGAGATATTTAAGCAGAAATGGTTCTCTCTCCCTCTCTCTCTCTGTGTCTCTCTCTCTCTCTCTTTCTTTCTCTCTCTCTCTCTTTCAACCTCAGTTTCCCCATCTGTAAAATGAGGGGGTTGGACAAGGTTTCCAATAACATCCCTTCCAGTCCTAAATCTATATCCTGTGAGATATGAATAAATTACTATGTGTTGAAGTGAAGCAGCCCAATCAAGACACACTTAAAGTAAATTAAGGTAAGTGAACTTTTCAAAGTTGCTTTTTGATTTATATATTTAACATTATGGGGAACAAAATCATTTTTAAAACTCATATTTTTCTGACCTGAATATTTGCAAATGTCCACATGTTTGTATTGAATTCACAAGCTGACCCTATACAAGACCCTGGACCTCAATGACATAAATAATTGATATAACCATCACATGTAAAAAGATCAATAGTAGTCTGTGACATGAAGGGCAGAGATCAAAGACAAGGGGCTCTGTTAGAAAGTAATCATTTGATATAAGCAAATGGTTTTGAGAAACTTCCCATTCAAGGTCCTCAAATGACACTTTAAAAACGCTGAAATTTTACTTGCAATACTATTCAGATCAGTGGTGTGATGAGATTCAGATGATGAATTAAAAATGAACTCATGATATTATAGTTAAATGTGGAGAAACATCATGAATTTTATCTGACTCCTTAAAATATACAGTTTTGTGAATCCAAAGCACATTTGTGAAATCACAGGATATTAAGAGTTGGAAAGGAATTTGGAAGCAACCTGGTCCAATTCCTACACTAAAGAAAATCATCACTACCACACTCCCAACAAGTGGTCACCTGGGCTTTTTCTGAAGCCCCCTAATATTGGAAGATATAGGTCATGTTCATCCTGCATTTTCTTTTCTACACTCTAAGCACCTGGCTACACCGTGACTCTATTATGGTCCTCAGGACTTAGTGGTCTCTTCACTACCATACTTTGCATCCATTGAGGCTCACGTTTGGTCCAAGTCTGATCTACATCAAGGAACTAGCACATGGGATGTTTAAAATAACCTATGGGTGACATCACCAGCCTGATCTACATCAAGGAACTGGCACATGGCATTTTTAAAATAACCTGTGGGTGACATCACCAGGCTGATCTACATCGAGGATCTGGCACATGTGATTTTTAAAATAACCTTTGGGTGAAAGCTAACAAAGAGTTCCAGGAGAGAAGAGACCATGCCTTCTCAAGAGGAGGTTAGCAATGGGGGCAGATGAGACCCTTAGCAGTGCCTGGTTTCAGAAGTAAAACTTATGGAATTAGTGTGCAATAATTATGAGGAAGAAAGGGCAAGATACAAAGAAAGTGTTAAAAAGGAAGAACAAATACATAAGATCTTGATATTAAAACTCCCAGGAAGAGCAAATATTAAAGCACATAAGTATGCAAGAATCAGTAAAGACCTGGTGAAAATATTACAGCACAATATAAAAAAGGGAATAGAATATAAATATTATATACAAAATAAATAAGAGAATAAGGGAGAAAGAAAATTTGCCTTAATTGTATTTATGAGAAACTAAAGTGTAATTGTTTCTGGACCTCTTAAGTTCTGTTAAAGCCTGATATGAATCTATGATCTTACTGATGTGGCCACTCACTCAAATGATACCAATCACCCTCTCTTCATGCCTGCTCATCCTTTTTGACTTCCCCCACCAATGTCCTCCCATGTCTTCACCAAAAGGGAGTCACTCAATATTCTTTTGGCTTCCTACATAGTCTATATACACTGTGCATATATTAAGGGAGCCTTAAAAATGTACATCTCATCCCTCACTCTCTTTGTACTGGCCCATCTCCTTTTAAGTCACACACACACACACACACACACACACAAACACACACACACACACACTTCTTCCATACCTCTTTTTGTGTGATTACTTACAATATATTACAGCCTGCTCATGCCCACCATGAACATCTGCAGAACCTTTTAGGATAGCCACAACTTCTGTGCTCCAGAGACTATAATGTTCCAGTACTAAGAGTCTATATTTCTCCAAAATCACTTGTTTAGTTTGCCATTAGGAAAAGTATTGTAAATATGTGTAATATTCAAATAACTTTTAGAATAAGAAAAAACAAATTCAGTATGAACGTTAGTGAGGGAAACAAGGGAATAGGCCTTGGGAAGTAATTCATTTGACTATGATAATAAGAAGAGGAAAAAGGAAAGAGAAAATGTGAATAATTAGACAGAAAATAAAGGGATAGAAAGAGAAAAGAGGGAAAGGGAAGAAGAGAACAGGGGGAATTTAACAAGAATGAAGAGTAGCAGAATAATGTGAGAGGGAAGTAGAAATGGAGAAGAAGGAGAAACAAGATGAGAAAGAATAGGGAAAACATTTGGGCTGCCTTTTCCATAAGTATATAAACTCCTTGAGTCAGAGTCTATGATTCTTCTTAAAATTTGTGTCATGAGAGCTTAGCATAGTGTTAGGTTCATAATAATAGTTTAACAAAGCTTTTGCATCCATCCATCCATCCATCCATTCATCTGTTCATTCATTCATTCATTCATAAAATTCTTATACTGACTTTAAGTTGGAAATACATGCCTATTTAAATTCTGTGTGTGTGTATATGGATGTCTTCTGTTCTTCTTTACTGAAGAGCCAAGTCTGTCACTGCCTTAATGTGATTAACTAAGGGATATTTATGCTCAAGTACCTTAAGAATAAATTAATGAAGTCCTTTGGATGCCCGAGCTGCTTGACCATGTTTAAGAAAATTGAAGTAGAGAATGAAGGTATTTTATGTCAAATGCCGGTACAATCCTTTTCATCCTCAACACTTTTTTTAAAAAATTAAGATGGTAAAAATAAGAGCTGGAAAGAACTTCAGATTGTTAAGTTGGCCTCCTTGTTTTGCAGAAGAGGAGTTAAGACACTTGGGTAGGTGACTTCACCAAAGTCACTCAGGTAATAAGTAGCAAAGCTGATATTTAGAACCCAGATTCTCCTACTCCAAATTCATTGCACTTTACACTGTACTGCACTGTCTTCTCCCTTGATTCAGACAATGAAACAAAGGTTCATAGAAGTTAATTGTTTTGTTCAATGATACATAGCTTTTTTGAGGGCATCTATATGGTGAAATCGGTAGATCCTTCAGCCTGGAGTCAGGAAGATCTGAATTCGAAACTGAACTAAGACACTTTCTGAGTGCCCCTGGGCAATTCACTTAACCTGTGTTTGCCTTAATCCGCCGAAGAAGGAAATGGCAAACCACTCCATTATCTTTGCCAAGAAAATTCCATATGGTGTCATGAAAAGTCAAAGAAAACCGAACACGACAATTACATAGTTTAGAATTAAATGAACTGAAATTCAAACAGAGATCTTCTCTAAATCTAGGATAGCCCTCTGCTTTGTGATGAGAATGCAAAGTTTAGATATTTCTCTTTAGGTGTGTGTGTGTGTGCATGTGTGTGTGTGTGTGTGTGCGCAGAATTTATGGTTGTTTCTCTAAATGAAGAATTTGTGAGTTAGAAGGGGAGGCAAGTAAGTGTAACCAAAGGCTTAACTGTGCCTCGTGGCTCAGCAGACTCATGAAGTTTGCCCCTGAAACCATTTCCTCTTTTCTCCCCACGCCTTTACTTTTTGGTCTCACCTCCTAACTATAGGGTAAATACCACAAGATCAGGAATTTTCCTATAGTGAGTTCAGCATAAATAGGAGCCAGATCAAACATCTATTATACAGAATTATTCACTGTAGCAACAACAAAACAACTACTTGTGTCTCTACAATGCTTCCTTAAAATGGGATTTATTTGAAATAGCCATTATTGGGAGTCAGAGGTCGGTCCCATAATCAAAGCAAGAAGACCTCACCCTCACTCCACCTACTTTTAAAGCATATCACTGGAAATTCCTCCTTCATGATGTTTTCATTATTCTGTGGAAATCATGTAAAGGCTGCCCCAAGGACCACGTAGAAACATCTTCTGGAGTAGACCAGCCAATAATGTACATATTCCTAAAATAGTTTTTTCAGGGGGCTTTTTCAGGAAGCATCAGTCAGATCTACATAAATCAATCTGTTTCTCTATGCAGCAAGGCATTGTTCTAATGGAAATTCAGCCTTGTTGCTGTTGTTGTTGTGGTTGTTGTTGTTAGCTTCATTCCAACTCTCTCCCCAACTCTTGCCTGAAACTGATTTCCTCTGCTACAGAACACAGAAAGTCAAAAATTCTTAGAAGTTGAAATCAATAAATCGACAAGCAATTATGAAGACCTTACTACATCCCAGGCACTGTGCTAGGTGCTAAAATCACAAATAATTATTTTTAAAAATAGCTCCTAACCTCAAGGAATTTAAATTCTCTCAGGGAAAACAAACAAATATCCATATCTACAGAAGCATAATGGATGAAGGGTCAGCCTCAAAGTCAGGGAAGTGTAGGTTTGAATCCTACCTGAGACATATATTGACTGGGAACCCTTGGGCAAGTCACTTAAGGCACTCTTACCCAGTGAGAGGAATTCTCAGTGACTCAAGGCAACTTTATTGTTGATTATAGAGAAGATACCAATCTACGTTGGTGGTACTTTCCTATATCAATGAAGACCCAGGCCCAGTCACTAGGACTATCCTTGTATATTTCTAGAGACCTATAATTTATGGGCAGGATGAATTTCCAGACAGGCCAGTACAGACTCCTGTCTGGCAGTGAAGTGGATTATTGCTGAAGAAGCAATATCAGTCATGGGACCCTAGATTTAGAGTTGGGAGGATCCTTAGGAGTGAAGTCTAGCCCTCATTTTACTATTGAAGAAACTAAGGTTCAGAGAAGTTTAGTTAGCGCTTTACCCAGAGCCACCAAGGTACTAGGAGTCTTGGTATTTCAATGAAGCATTTTCTGATTCCAAGTCAGGCAGTCTTTTGGGTTCCAGTCTAAAATTCCTGATAAATCCTTTTGGGAGATTGAGGCCCTGGATGGTGGAAAGGGGAGAAGTCTATAGATATCACTGTTTATAAGAGAAAGTCCCCTCTACAGGTGTTGATACTTAAGGATCAGGTGAAGAGGGAAGGAATTGAATGAAATCCAATGGAGAGGAAGTGGTTATAAGGGAAGATTGCTAAAACATGATAAAGTGTGATGAATGAATGAATGAGTCCAGTCTTGGTAAAAAGAAAGTAAAGGGTATCCTTTCCAAGGAATTGTGATACTGGGCAGTGCTCACTGGGGAATATTAGCAGACTCTGGATTATTACTATGTGGGAATCCAGTAGTATTATGCTTTGGATCAATAAAGCTATGGAGGAAACTTTTCTTCATTAGCAATCAGTGACACTTGTGGTCTTCTCCCCTTCTAGCCCTTACTGGGTCTCAATCTAACAATTTATTGTCATCAATAACACTTCATCTTGGCACAGGTACCAAAGCATAATCACCCAATACAAGTACATATCCCATATCCTTGTAGGTGGGGAAATTTCAGGTTGCTAAGTAGAGTAGGATTGAGTCAATAGTAAGATGCTCTTCCTCTCTCCTCCCCCTTGCAACCAAGAAAAAATAGCCACATGGTTGTATAGAAGTCTGACATTAGTGTTCCACAGAGTCCTTGGCTATCTTCTCTTGGCAGCCATCCTGGTTTTTAACCAGAAGATACCAGATGGTGGTGATTTATGAAAAATGAGTTATGAGATTTTCCTGAGGTTATATCACTTCAAAAGAGCTTTATTTTCTTCCTTTGTGTTTTAAATAAGAAAATGCCATATGATTGAAAATAGGTATGCTCAAGGATGATGCATATTTAGATAATAAACAGGGTGAGAACTTTGACTCTTGGTACATGTTGGGTTGGTGCATCCCCTAAAATATATTTATGTAACACTGCAAATTTTGCAAAGTATTTTCTTCAAATCAACCTTTTATAAGCATTGATGATATTTTTATATTATTTTTCAAATGAGGAAAATTATATTCAGAGGGACTAAGTGACTGATCCAAGACCATATAGCCAGCAAGTAACAGAGTTCAGGTCTCTGCATGATGAGAATCAGAGCATCTACTACTTAACACCCCATGCTCAAGGTTCATCATACCTAATTCCTTACTGAACTACAAGAAGACTAAGGAAAGAATTTGAAAAAAGTCCCTGTAGCTTATTCTGGGGGCTACAGGGTAGGTGTGTCACTCTGGGGCTTAATTCCAATTCAAAAAGCTCCATTTAAGCTTCTACCATGTGCCAGTCATGATGCTAGAAGCCGCTGTTCTCCAACAGCTTAAAACAGCTGGGCATTCTTGCAGTGGTCCTAGGCTGCTCATGACAAAACAAAATGCTGATGAGAGAGGGTGCCTGTATTTACAGAGGGACTTTCCCCTGAAAAGGAACAAGTAATTTCCTATATATTCATTATCTCCTTTATCTTTGCACATGTTTGTGCAGTGTAAATAAATGGTATGTGGTACTCTGGAGATGAAAGTAAAAGCTACAACTCATCAGTCAAAGTCCAATTCCAATTCAACAAGCTTTTATTAAGTGGCAATTATGTGTTGGGCATTATTTTGGGCATTGGAGAGAAAAAAAGCACAAAAGATATTGATGCCTTCAATGAGCTTATTGGGGGATATAAAGTGTAAACACATAAGTAACAACAAGATAATCTCAGAAGGGAGAAACGTTTTATAAATAGAAGAATCAGGAATGGTTTCCCATACCAAGAAGTTCCCAAGCTTAGCCTAGAGTAAGGGTAAAATTTTTAAGAAGCAGAGGTGAGGGGAGAGAGAGCATTCCGAGCATGCAAGACAGCCTGTGCAAGTCTTGGAAGAAAGAAATGAAACACTTGAGTTCTGAGAACCAAGAGGGGTCCAGCCTGATGGGCATGTAGTGGGGGAGGGAGGAAAGGCAGGAAGGGATTAGTATGAAATAAATCTGGAAATGCGTTGGGAACCAGATTGTGCACACCCCTAAATGCCAAGCTGAGTAGTTTGTAATTTATTATAGGGGAAATAGAAAAAAATAGGAAGCCATTGAAGATATTTTAGTAGGTGAATAAAATAGTCAGACTTGGGTCTTAGGAAGATTATTTTGGATTTATGGAATGAAGATTGGAAAAGGAAAGAATGGGGGAAGAGGAAGGGAGGAAGGGAGAGAGGGAGGAGAGAGAAAGAGAGAGACAGAGACAGAGAGACAGAGAGAGAGAGAGAGAGAGAGAGAGAGAGAGAGAGAGAGAGAGAGAGAGAGAGAGAGAGACTGGAGGACAGAAGACAAATAAAGAGGCTATTGTAATAATATAAGTGGGAGGTAATGAAATCCCTTGCTATGGTGAAGGCAGAAAGAGGAGAGAGAGAAAAGTCCAGATACAAGAAATATTTTGGATAAGAGGGGTGAAGAATATGAAGAACGAAAGATGACCTGAAGTTGGAAACCTCAGTCCTTTGGAAAGATGATGGTGTCCACAACATGAAAATCATGCAAGTTTAGAGGATTCCTTTTTTTTTATTTAAGAGGAGAGTGGGGAATATGTCAAGTTCTGTTTTAGAGATGTTGAGTTTGAGATTCCTGTGGGACATTTAAATGGAGATGTCTAGCATGGAGTTGTTGATGTGGGACTGGACCTTTGTATCCTAATATATAATTTACCTAATTTTACAGAATAAACATTGCCTATGAAATAAATTTAGGCAAAATGAAACCTGCCTTACCATTGACCTTATTTAGATAATTACAAATAGGTTCTCACAGGGAAAATTCCTCAGAATAACAAGTACATTTTTATAACGATCATCTAAAATCCCTTTCAGGTATAAGTCCTAAGACCCTGCAATTCCATGGCAATCAATTTCATGCCTTCTTCTGCCCTACACTACTGATGATAACTTCTAAAGCATTCCCAGGACTTCATCATTCTGTCTCTATTCTTGCATTTCTTCTCTTCTGTTTTCCCTCTTGATTCTTTTCACCCTTCCCTTGATACACTCCTTGTTAGATTCATTTATTCAACACATGCAGTTCCCTGCAATTTAGTTCCCCTACTTTTTCCCTCTTCAGTCTTTTAAATTAATACTAGAGTTAGGTCATAATAAATCATACACTTTGTTGGTAGATTTAGCTATCTAAGACATGGTACCTTCCACATGAAAAGTCATAAGTATGAGTCCTTGGGTTAAGAAAAACAAAATGAGGTCCTTCATAAATTCTATTCATTTGTAATTACATAAATTAATTTACTTACCACTGGTGAAAATACATATTAGAACTATATATGCATCCCTTTTGGATGACAGGAAGAATTGAGTTTTATCTTTGGTCAGGTGATTGGGAAGCCTTCAATCTTAGAATAATAGGATTTTGAGTTGGAAGAGTCATCTGCTTGAACCACATAAATTATCATGTAAAGAAACTAAAATCCATATGGGTTAAGGATCTGGTCCAAGGTCTGATGTCAAATGTAGAGCTCTCTCTACTGCACTCTGCAAAGGTATAGTTCCATAAAGGAGAAAAAAGGAAAGATATATGTGTGTTCTGGAGATATTGGGGGAGGTAGGTGAATGTGATTCTGGGTAGCAGTTTAAAGGTATTAAGATGTTGATTTGGAGATTGAACCATAGATCCATACACTTAGAGCCAGAAGGAATTTTGGAGATCATTAAGCCCAACCCTCTCATTTTACAGATGAGAATACTGAAATGAACAGTGGTTAAGTAGTATCTTCAGGGTCATACAGGTAGTAGGTGCCAGTGGCAAGATTTGAACCCAGTCAAAGTCTATCACTCTGTCCCCTACTCTATGTTGCTTCACATCATTGGTAGATTTAGCTATCTAAGATATGGTATCTTCAGCATGAAAAGTGGCCAGACTGGACGTCATTATAAGTTGAACTGAAGAATAAAAGGTTGAATGCAGGAAGTGAGTTCTGGGTAAAGTGGATTCAGTGGTTGTTAAAAGCAAGTTCATTAGAGAATTAATGGATCAGTATATGTCAGGTTGGGTGGCATGGGACCCCTGGCTGGACATTGGGATGATGCTATAAAGACTATATGGGAAAAAAAGCTTCTGGTAGCAAGCAACATACACATGCATATGAACACACACACACACACACACACACACTCACTCCTTAAATTATTAGTGCAGATGTGATGAAAAAGATGTAAGATCAGATTCTCTCCCATATAATGTATATGAATCTAGGATGTTTGAGCTCATAGTGTCTGTTTGGTTGTCTAGGGAAGCACAAAGTAAGTTAGGGAATAGGTTATTATGATAGCTTCGTGACCTTGACTTTGAAATTGCTGTTGGGGGAGGAGGTAGGAAAAGTTCAAATCCTGCAAGCAAATCTTTCCTGCATAGAGCCCAACTTTTGCTGAGGTCCAATAACAATCACAGTTACAGTAAGACTGGAAGAACATCTTCTTGATTTTAGGCAAACCTGTCCCTTAGCGTTGTCAGAAAACATTCATGCCTATCTTCTACTCAAGTCATTTACAAAAATATTAAGTATGTCTGGCCCTCGTGAAACATCATTTGGTCTGTCCTTCTTCCATCCACATGACACTGAGTCATTCCTAACCATGTCAATGTTTACTCATAGCTGGTTGCCCTTGGAAGGTACATGCAAATTCATTTCTTGGTTATTTGTTCCTGTAATTTTCCCATTATAAAAATTAAGATGAGAAACATCTAGTCTCTTGGTTCTACTCTTCTTCACCTCCATGGACTTTGAAAGATAAATAAACTCTAGCTCCACTTGTTCCTTACCAGACTTTAACCATAGGTCCTTCTGGGTAACTGTTACCAGATTTATAATTGCATTAATCAGTCACCAAGTATTCCAAGATTTAAATGATTAGGACCCATTTTAAAATTTAAAAATAGAATCATAAAACTTTTTAGAACACACAAAAGGCATATAAGTACATGATTATTCATCAGGATTATAAAATTTGAGAGTTGTAAAAGATATTGGTGGCTACCTGGGCCAATCCATACATTTAAAGGACTCCCCTAGATGACATACCAGATAAGTGGTTATCCAGTCTCCTAGCATCTCTTGGGGTATGCTATTCCTCTTTTGAACACCTATCATTGTTCAGAAGTTTTTTTGTTTTGTTTCATTTTGTTTTTATTTTATTTATTTTTTTGTTGCTTTTTTTGGAGGGCAATTGGGGTTAAGTGACGTGCCCACAGTCACACGGCTAGTAAGTGTGTCAAGTGTCTGAGGCCACATTTGAACTCAGGTCCTCCTGACTCCAGGGCCAGGGCTCTACTCACTGCACCGCCTAGCTGGCCCAAGAAGTTTTAATTATATCAAGCCTAAATTCACTTCTTTGCAACTGGTATCTATTGTTCTGGCTCTGCCCTCCAGGCCAAACAGAACAAGTCTAAATGTTCCTTGACTTGACAGACTTTCAAATAGTTGAAGACAGCTATCCTGTCTGCCGTGACTTTATTCGAAAAAGATTATTAAAGCAGCCTCTGTTCAAGAGCAGACATGCTTCTGCTTGTATAAGCACCACCTCTTGTAGCTTCTGATACTGTTCTCTCCAATAGAATACAAACACCTTGAGGGCAGGGATAATTTTTATTTTGGTCTTTGTACCTTCGGGGCTTAGGACAATACCTGGAATGAAACAAAGGCTTGAAAAAATCACCCCCTTTAGTTTCTAGTATCTTCATCTCTAAGAAAACTTTCTTTTTCTACATTCATCTTGTGATTGCCTAGTTATTTACATGTTATTCCCACTCCACTCCCTTAAAATGGATATTCCTTGAGGATGGAGACATTTTTTGCTTTTCTTTGTATGATCAGTATTTAGCATAGAGCCTGGAACATGATAAGTGCTTATTAATGATTGTTGGCCGATTGACTACTTAGAGATTGTTTAAAACCTCCATATGGCCAGGATTGGCACTCATTTTGAGTACTATCTCTTGCTTTTCATGCTTAAGAAACATAAGAAGTAAAAGGAAATTCAAGGTTCTTAAGCTTGTTATCTTAAATATGGTAAAGAGCAGTGGTGCAGGGGAAAGATCTCAGATTTTTGAGGTCATCAAGCAGCTGTGTAACCCTGGGCAAGGTGTTTAACCTGTCTTTAGATTCAGTTTCCTTATACGTGAAATACAGTGGTAGAACCAGACAAGTCTATAGCCTCTTCCAGATACAAATCCTGGGATCTTACGAACTGTGGCTCCCAACTTTCCCCATATTATTCTAATCAGGTTTGCCACAGGCCAATCCTATCAACACTCATTAAGTCATGCCCTACATATTATCGACCCTAGTCCTCAAATTTCATTTATTAACCAGGAAAGGAGAAAGAGAAAAGACAGGAAGGAAATCAGGACCTGGTGGAAGTTAAAGGTGATGAGTGCCATCCCTGATCGTGATGACAATACCATTATTAAGTGACTAGGGAGCTATTCCACCAAGGGTGAAAGGGCATCTCCCCAACCCATGATGACTGTGCTCTAATTACATATAATCATGGTCACCTTGATGACTGAAGCCTCAGCAGTCATGACAATCAAAAAAAGTTGACAGTTTTAGAAGGGTGGGTCAAATGAGAGATTCCACAATTGCCTGGTCAGAACACAAATTCTCCCTCAGGGCTATTGTTCTTTCCCTTTGCCAAAGAAATTGCATCCTCCAAAACATGTGTTATGAAATAAAATGCACAGCATCTCCTATACCCCTAGTCTGAATTTTAATGCATTATCACTCTGTACACTGAGAAAACAAGTGACCATATGTACTGTACACCCAAGGAGTTGTAACTGTGAAGAACAATGGCTGTGAGTCAACAACAGAATTAAACTACTCCCTCTTGTGAGGCTCTTCTGAATATTTTAAGTGTTGCCCTGGAAGTGTGGGATTATGTGAAAGCATAAACATTAGCTTAATGTATTTTTTTTTTCCTTTTTCACAGAGCATGCTAGAATCCAAAAATCAAAATTGAAATGCAGAAAATAACTTTGGGATAAATTTGATTTTTTTCCATGTGTGATTAAAACATGATTGAAGAGGCACACTTTATGTATAATTAAAGTTGCTTTGTAATTAAGAGATTTAAGCATGTATAGAAAATGATACAGCTTAGTTGGGTGACTTGACAAAGGCGCCTATTAACCACTCACTCTTCCAGTAAGCCTGTGACTCAAATGTTTTCCTATTCTAATGCTGATACAGGCCTTGGATTTTTTTTAAAGCTGCCAATTTCCCCATTTTCAAAATGCTTATCCTTCCTTCCATGCAAAAGTAATAGAAAAGCAATCCTGGCTTCCATGAACTACCCAAGGCAATAATGTAGAACACTGAAAACCGGCTTCAAAAAGCTCCAGGGAAAAGAAGGTATTAGTCATTTATTGAGTAGAGAGACAGATTTTGGGGTGGGAGTGGTGATACAGTAAAATACTGGATACCCTTTGAGTATGGAATGTGAATATTGGAATTAGATTAAGCTAAGCCTTTACTGATCTCTGCTCACCCTTGCCCCAGCTGCTAGTGTCCTCCTTCCCTTCCCAAACTACCTTGTATTCATTTTGGGTATTATGCTTATGCTTATATGTGATTATGAGATCTCCTCCACTAGGATACAGCCATCTAGATAGGGAAAGATTTTCAGTTTTATCATTGCATCCACAACTTTTAATATAGTGCCATGAATATAGTAAAGGCTTATTAACAGATTGTGGATTCATGGAGTGCAACAGGTTGTCTGTTTTCCTTATCTCTCATCTCTCCTACCTGACTGCTACTTTCCTTCTCTGTTATCTAATATATCCCATCTATGTATCCTGATATTCTACATCTTCCTCTAAAACCATCAAGTTGGATTATTTTGCAAAAAGGATCCAATTAATCTAAAGAATGTGTTGGGGAATGTCAGTTTCTCTGTTGACCTGCCCTTTCCTACCTTGAATTTTGTTTTAGTTTATGACTCTAGAGTTGTCTTTTGGACCAAGGCTGGCTAACTTCTTATCTGCTGATTCCTTTGTAGCTTGTATTGGAATTGTGTGAGTTCTCACTTGGTCCTTGCCAGTAATGCTGAGGACCTCACCTGAATACCTTGCCCTTGTAGCTTGACTCAAGAGATTCAGTAAGATGTATTTAAGAGGTCCATAAAGTAGGGAAATCAACTTAGATCTATTCTAAGTTGACCCATGTGGTATTTAACTTCTTTAGACAAAGTTGGATTGGTCCCTCAGACCAATGACAGACACACAACCACTTCCCCAGCCCATACTTGAACTTTCCAGCATAGTAGAATCTACCAGAACTGTGTCTGATCTTCCATAACCCAGAGTCACCTGTATTCCAGAATGCCCACTTATAAAGACAGAGAGAAAGAAGTTGAAATAGTCCCCTGCTCAAAAGTCCTTAGTGGCTCCCTTACTGTGGGATATAGTACAAACCCTTATCATGTCATTTAAACATTTCCACAATGTGGCTCCAATCTATTTCTCCATTCTTAATTTCTTATCCCTCCTTTTTTAATGTACTGGATATTTTAGGCAAATTAGACTATTAGGTCTTCCCTGAATTTGATGCCCATGCCATATCCTTGCTAGATGCAAACAGGCAGATCTGTACCACCTTGTCTGGGATTCACTCCCTCTTCATTCCTACATTTCAGAATCTTTATGAACCCTTTAGTTTAAATTCATGTGACACTAACTCTTTGAAGCCTTCCTTGTTTACTTCACCTGAAAATATTTTCTTCCACAAATTTTTCAAGAGAATCTTATGTGAATCTCTCCTTTGCACCATCATACACTTCCTTGTTATTACACTTCCTTGTTGTTACACTGGCTCCATGCTATCCTCTCTCTTCCAATAAAATGAAAACTTCTGAAGAGGAGGATCTGCACCAATTTTTTTTTGTCTTTGTGACCCCAATACCCAACACAATTTGATCAAGGCAAATGAGAGTGAAGTGTCAATGGTCAATAATTTAACCTTCCCAGTAGGTATCTGCCTTCCAAAAGTAGACTTTTAACTCAAAAATCTCTAGTTACTGAAATGTTTGGGAGAGATATTTCTGAATGTGAGGTTCTCTGGTGTTCCCTAACTATTTCAAGTAGCCAATGACTTACGCATCTTCCCTGATCAAAAATTATGCATCAGTGAATAAAATACACAGAATGAGTGTTGTTTCATACACAGCTGCACACCATCCCCTTCCCCTCCCCACCTTCTTCACTTTTGTAAGTATCTCTGCACCCACAGGGCCTATTCAAAACAAAAGAATGTTCTCTGGGGAAGAGAGCGTGGGTCGACATAGTGAATATTCAAAATCACAGAGGAGAAACTAGGAATGCTGAGGTCCCTTCCCCAGTTCTTTGAGCTTGGTCCCTGTCCAAGGTATTGTTTTCAATTCTTGGTTCTCAATTCTGATCCCAGACAGGTGGCTGAGTGAGACCCAAGTGTAGAACAGTGATGGGTTTGAGCATAGAGGCTCATTGTTCATGAATGTTAATTCCCAGTTCTTATTTCTCCAGTTACACACTACCCTCCCCCAATCCTTTTTTTCTTCCTCTATGGTCTCTGCACTCATAAAGGGCTGAATAATTTCAGCACCTCTAGAGCTACTTAAGATTAAAGGAATCTATAACATGCCATACCACTGCTGCTAGCACAGAGTTATAATACTAACAATAAACTCCCATAGAAGCTGATTCAAGCTTTAATAGAGAACCAATGTCAAAGAAGGCTGGAAGTGTCGCTGTGTTATTACCCATTTCATGGGTACCAGCAACAGTATCCAGGCTGCTATTAAAATGTAATTAACGATTTAGAAAACAAATTTACTTTTGATTATTTCAATCAACTGCCATGTTTTGAATAAGAGATGAAATACTTAAAACTCATATGAGTGCATTGTGGATTTCTTGCCAAAAAGAGTAATAGGTTTTTCCTCTGTCCAGAATGTTTAAACAACTTTTTTTAAAAATTCTGTAATATTCTCTTTTTAAAATCCTATTATATTTTAAAAAGTCTTACCACCAAAGTAACAGGCTAAATCACCAGCCAATTCCTTTAAAATATTATTTAAAATATAGCTGTCAGTCCTGGATTTATTAAAATAAACAAACCCCTCCCCCCAAAAACCTTCAAATTGAAGTTGGATGCTAAACAGATATGGCTGGAAACTAAGTGCAAAATAAATCATAATGACAGAGTCACTAAAGAAAGAAGGGTCAGCTTTTAAAAAACTCAAAAGACTTATTTTGTCTCTCAGAAATTATTTCCTTTAATTAATTGTTTTCTCATTGTGAGTAACCATAACATGTACACAAACAATAAGAATAGAGAAAAAAGTTTACAGGTATTTGCCAAGTTTATTTGACTCCAACAAAAAATTTGCACATAAATCTTACAGGTAACACTATGTAATAGTAATTTCATCTCTCTTCTTAAAGACAGAAGACCTGTAATCATATTTTTAGAAATAGAATGGATATTATAGATCATACAATCCAACATCCTCAACATATGTGTGTATATGTATGTATACATGTGTGTATACACACATATACTGTTAACCAAAGAGAGTATCACAAGTCCAAGAGACACTGCATTGCAACTAGATTTATTACAAGAGAAGTGAACATGTATGTGGAACCCTAAGCCAGAGCAAAGAGTTCACAATCCAAACAGAAGCTTACATTTAGAGTTAGTGTGTCATTGTTTATTCCCTCTGAACCTCAGTTTCCTCATCTGTAAAAGTGAGATGATGACAACTGAATTGCTGAATTCACAAGTTTTGGTTGTTTAGGGAGTTGCTTTTTTGTAAAGAGTTTTGTAAAACTTGAAGTACTTTAGAAATATGAACTATTGTGTACATGAAGGGTAAACACCAAATCTTTCAAATCAAATAAATACTGACCTAATCAGCATCTTCCCTATAAGATACTGCACTAGATTTTAGGATGGATACAAATTGTTTTCAAGTATTTATTTATCTCGTTTGATTTATTTATGTATTCATCTATCTATATTTTATCCTTCCTTCCCCAATAGAATGTTAATCTTCTTGAGGGGAGAACATAGTTTTTGGTTCTCTCTCTGTTTCACCAGAACCTTATTCAATGTCCTGCAAATAATAGGTGTTATTAAATGTGGACTTGATTAGATTAAATCATAATATGCTGCAGGGACTGCAATGTGCCAGATATAAATATTCACTTCAAAAAATGGATATTCTAATTGGAAGTACAAAAGGTAAAGATGAGAGAGAATAGAAATAACAAAAGATAAACAATTCAATATAACAACCAAAAAAATTGTTCTGGAGTAGTACAATTTTTTTGGTTGTTATATTGAATTATATGGTTAGGTAAGTAACTAGAGAGATAGACAGAGAGATAGAGAGAGAGAGAGAAAGAGAGATAGAGAGAGAGAGAAAAAGAGAGAGAGAGAAAGAGAGAGAGAGAGACAGGTAGATAGATAGATAGATAGACAGACAGACAGACAGACAGACAGACAGATAGATAGATAGATAGA
>CM053591.1:176323147-176341686 GCA_028646515.1 Pseudochirops corinnae
TATGTATATATACATATATGTGTGTGTGTAAGTATATGTGTATATATCAGAGTATCAATATACATACCTGTGTGTGCATGCATACACACCTATGTGAGTATATATTACATACATACAAGTAAAGTATATAGTTATGGATGAGTTATTCTGGTTCATTAATCTCTATATGTGTATATCTCTCACATAAAATATATGTATATATTTATAATCAATAAATATTGCAAGTAGACAATGAATTGGACCCAGAATTAGACAGGAGATAGAGACAATGTTTAATCTGTTTAAGGAAATTGCCGTTTTTCCCTAAATTTCTCCACAGCTTTTGCTTCTGTTTTTAATGCTAATATCCTAGCAATGTTACTATATGGCTACAAGGAATGGAATGCTGCAGCGTCCAAAGAATTCAACATGATCATCACCCAGAATTCAATGGCAGAGTTCATAGCTAAAACTTATAACATATTGGGATGTCTTAAAAGAATCAGAGTAAAGATTGGCAACAAGAAAATATATAATTGAAAAACAAGAAAGGAGAGTCACAGCATGAGTTAGGGACAGTGCCAGTGGTATCTTTGTGATATCAGGAGACAAAGAAAATCCCCAGTATTTTGGGTGGTACCCTGTGACTAATTAATGGAAGGACATAGTCAATAGCTTTTGTGGGAAGGACAAGCAAAGATGGTTGGCAATTTGAATCATTGGAGGGAATTGGAGATTTTCTTGTGACAAGATCACAGAGTCATTGACGTATTTAAGAAATGAAAATATTTATGAACCATTCAATTCAGTTGTGTGCCCAACTGGAGCTGAATAACCAGTTTATTTTAATAGTCAAGGTGGGTGGCAAAATCAGGATATGAGGTAGGTGGTTTCCCCGGATATTTAGAAATCACATTGAATAAAGCTGAAATAAATACTCAGTCTCTCCGTACTGAGCATATTGTATACTCTAGCAGTACGTTAAAGAGCAGGCAAATAGGCAACATGCATTTATCAAGAACTTATTATATATGAGAAATTGCACTAAGAGAGATATGAATACAGGCAAAATAGATGAGAGAATCAGAGAGAGAGAGAGAGAGAGAGAGAGAGAGAGAGACAGTCATTGTCTTTAATGGGATTATACTCTAACAGAAGAAGACAACACAGAAAAGGAAACTAAAGAGGGGCCAGGAAGGAAGGCACCTAATTGGGAACGTGATGGCAAAATCCAGAGATTTATAAACAGACCGAGCTGATAGGTGATAGGCCTGAGATCTCCAAAATGGAAAGTAAATCAAAACATCAAGATGCCAAACATGTTTCATCCCATATTCCCTCCATCAGTCTACTGGGCCTTCATGTGTATGTGGGTGGGTCAGTAACGTGTGTGTTTTGGTTTAAAGAATGCTTTTATAAGTTTAAATTAGGGGCTGAGGAGGAAGACAAGTCTGATGTGTGGCATTAAGAGACCGTAAGAGTTAGGTGGCATATACATACCTTTAAAGTCCATAAGCATTTTCATTCTAGAGAGTGATGCTCACTCGCTCCATTCCCAAAGTCTTTGGTCTCCCCATTCTCACAGGCCCAATCATTCAAGATGGTAACAAGAAATTTAATAGTAACTTAATCTAACATTGAACTCAGAGGAGACTCCAAGATAATCTAGTTTGGCTCCCTTGCTTTATTGATGAGAAAATTAAGGCCCAGAGGGCTTATCAAAGAGGACTGCCAAGGCCCAGATGACTAATAAAAGGT
The DNA here is from genome assembly GCA_028646515.1 of Pseudochirops corinnae. Taxonomy (NCBI): domain Eukaryota; kingdom Metazoa; phylum Chordata; class Mammalia; order Diprotodontia; family Pseudocheiridae; genus Pseudochirops; species Pseudochirops corinnae. The sequence goes on from CM053591.1 coordinate 176,324,885, forward strand.
AGAGTTATGACTTAAACCCAGGTCTTCTGACTGGAAGTATACAGTTTCAAGATTTCACTCAATTCCATGTGCTACCTTGTAATGTCCACTCGTCTTTCTTTTTAGACGTGGACATCTAAATCCCAGTTACGATAGTCACACAAACCTCAGACATCATCGAGTCCAGATGGAAGTGTGCTGGAACCAGCTCATAATGGCTTGAGAGAATCAGTTGTTAAATTTTCTTTGTGACTATTTATACCTTGGGTATAGGCAAACACTGGGAATAAGGGTTTGATTATTTTGTTAATTATCTAAACGAAAGGAATAGAGAAAGTTGTAATAATGATGATTAATCTTAAAAATATGTTCTGCATACATTTTTACAAATAGGGTCTATATATGGGGAATTTCATGTCCCTAACCCTGTACACCATACTTCCGATCACATTAGGTTTTATACTGCTTTGCTTCCATATGAAACTGCTGATGGAGCTTATAGTATTTGAAAGTTCCTACACCCTTTGCAGATGATTTGTTATCTGCCCATACCTGCTCCTCTTCTGGTAAGGAAGCTGGATTTTGGAACTCATGTGTAAGACTTTGTCTCTATCCTAATTAAATTTCATCTTATTTGATTTTCTTCAATATTCATACTTTTCACATTCCTCCGGGTTTTGTCTCTGTCATACAGTATGTGAGATATGCCTTTGAGCTTTATGTTGCCTGTACATTCAATGAGTATACAATCTATGCTTTAATGCAAATTATTGATAAAGATATGGATACCTAAGTGTTTGATGTGATATCTTTGCTACATACTCACAGTGCCAAAAGGCTACAGCTGAGGCTAAAATCAGATAAATATATATGAAGTTTTTTGCAAACCTTAAATCACTCTCTAAGTAGTTGATACCTTGACAAAAGGGCAGAGAAAATTTTAAGGTTTCTAATGCCAAGTATCACATCTTCTACTTCTTTTATATCTTAACCATAAATAGGCACATGGTAGGCATATAGTGAATCCAAATCAACTGATTTGCCAGAACCAGAGAGAGCATTTCTCTAATTACAGAGGTTAAAAAATTATAGAGGTTTAAAAAAAAAAAGTAATATTACTATCAGCCAGCAAGAGGATCTTAAAATTTCTTTGCCATGAGGAATCATGCCATGTAATTCACTATTGCAATGAAACTTCATTCATAGTCATACTGAGACCAATGAGAAAATGACTCCTTGGGGGCGATAACCAATGTAACAAATGTGCACAGGTTTCATTCTATAACCTAAAGGAAACAACAGAAGGCAATGGAAAGCATGCTGTATTGGCAACCAAAGAGCAAATCTGTACTCCCCATTTGTGATTTTAGGGGAATCATATTCCCTCTTCTGCTCCTCAGTTGTTCCTTTCATACAATGAAGTTAGAACAAATCAACTCAACATCCTCTAAAATACTCCTCCTCATTCCTATTCTTTCCATTTAACAGCTTAAGAAACTGAGATACAGAGAGGAAATGACTTGCCCAAGGTTACATAGCCAGAATGTGACGAAACCAAAATATAAAGTTAAGTCCTTTAGTTCCAAATTCAATGTAATTCTGCTATATCCTGTTGCCCTTCCCAATCCCTCATTGGGAGGATGAAATATAAAATCCTCTTCATAACCTGTCTCCTCTCTACTTTTCCAATTTTACTATACTTTAATTCCAATTTACTACACATTACACTACTCTGTGATCCAGTGACATTGCCTTCATTGCTGGTCCTCAAATAAAACAGTCTGTCTCCTGATTCTCAGCATTTTTACTGGCTGTCCTCCAACCACGGAATGTTGTCCCTCATCATCTCCACCTCCTGGCTTCCATGGCTTCTATCAACAAGTCGGCTAAACCTACCTTCTACAGGAAGCCTCTCCCAATCCCTCTTAATTCTAGTGCTTTCTCTCTATTATTTCATATTTAGACTGTGTGTGTATACACACACACATACACACACACATATATGTGTACACACACCCATATGTTTGTTGTTTCTCCCATTAAATTGTGAGTTCTTGGAGGGCAGGGACTGTCTTTTGCCTTTCTTTGTATCCATATTGCTTTGCATACTGCCTGGTATGTAGTAGATGCTTAATATATCTTTATTGACTGGCCAAAATAACCACTAGGAAAGTAAAGCTCAGAGAAGAATGGTTGTTGTCCTTCATTCTTGAAGACCAAAATGGCATCATTATATTAGAGTCAAGTTACAATGTGTCCAACTGTGGCTGATCAGACCAATTCAAGCTCAGAATACTCAATCACAGGTTAGGCACAAATAGTCCATGTGAACAGAGAAGGAGAGGCTCTTTGATAAGATCACACAGGTTTTCAATAGTCAGAGATAGGATTAAACTGCACATCATTTCACTATAAATATCCTCTTCTTTCTACCACATTATGACAGACTATACCTATCAAACAAATGCTATGACTTCCTAAATATGAGCTACTTTAATGGAATGATGATATTTTGTTCCAGCAACTTTTCTTCCTTCTATCAATGTTTTCTCAAATAGATATATATAAACTTTTAAGAACATATAATAAAACTTAGTATCATAGATATGAAGCTGGAAAGGATTTTAGAGGATCAGGAAGATTTTTACATTCTCAATGTTTAGCTGAGGAAACCTGAAGTCTAAAGAGTCTGTAACTTGCTCAGGGTCACAAAAGTAGGAGGTAATAAAGTCAAGATCTGAACTCCAGTCTTCTGACTCCTAATCCACTGCCCTTTCCAGTACAGCATGTTGTTTCTGATCCAAAGAATGGAGAAAGTCAAGGGTGGGTGTCATGGAAGAGGAGTTGTCTAACACCTACTGGAATCAGGTTTCAACAAAAGTCAAGTTCCAATTTTGTAATTCTACCTTTTTTCCCCCTACAACACATAATCATCAATAATAGGAATAATAATAATAATAACGATAATAAATAATATTGAAGGTAGGGATATAATATCTGCCCTCACCCTAGAGAAGGTGGTTATATAAGGCCAGGACTGAGAAGGGAATGAGCCTATGGGAATTCCCTAAAATCCTCTCCCTTCTTGTAGCCACCTTCTGGCTTCCTTCAAACCTCAGTTAAAATCCTACCTTCTTCTGTAAAAAAGTCTCTCCTGATCTTTCTTAATACTAGTGATTTCAATCTCAGCTTATCTCTTATTCATTCTGTATATCATTTGTTTGTATCTTCTCTCCTCCATTAGATTATAAAATCCTTGAGGGCAGGGACTGTTTCTGCCTTTCTTTTTATCCCCATTGCTTAAAACAGTTGCTGGCACATGGCAAAGGTTTAATAAATGTGTATTGACTTCTTCACCTCCCCAAATGCTCATGTGGGTAGAGAGATACCCAGGGGAAGTAATATGGACATAATCCAGGTTGACATACGGAAAGGATAACAAACTTTGGTTATGATGGATAGGAAGAGAAATAAAATAACATGGAACCAGTCTACTTCCTGATTTCTTGGTTTTTTTTTTCTTATGAGAAGACATTAATAGAAAGGCAAGACACTCTTTGAACATAAGTTAGACCCTGAGACAAGCACTGAATGTATGGAAATCACAAATTCCATACACATAAGGTATAGAGACAGAGGATGGAGCTCAGAATTATTGACCTTAAGAGTCAGAGACTAATAGAAGAGACCTTGAGATCCCAAGTTACCCTCCCTGGTGAGACATCAACCTTTCAGGAAGTTTTTCATAAGCAGAAAAGTGCCAAGAGTAGTCACCTGCCAGCTCCCTCTGGTAATAGTCTGGGGTGGAAAATAGTCTTTTCAACTTTTGCCTTATTTACCAACCCAAGTGTTAGGTGTAGGGAGGATTTACAGACTGGTAGGAGTTATTTCCTTGAGTTGTCTTGATGTATTTGGTTTTATTCTATTCAAATGTAATAAAAGAGTGGTATACATTATGTTTTTGTGAATAACCTAGCTTGAAATACAATTGGCACCAAATGAGAGGCAGAATCCTTTGGAATGTTTGTATATGAACGAAGTCTCTGGTTGGATAAGTCCACACTAAACCCTCAGGTTAAGGAAATAAGTGTTTCAACCCAGAAAAAGAGACAGAGCTAAAAAGAGAGAGGTACCAAGTTTTCTGAGAGCCTAAGAGAGTTTGGTGCTTAGCCCAGAGAGTTCTCTTGCATTGGGTGGCAAACAATGCCAATGACATCAAAGACTTGACCAAGAACACCTGTCCTTACTACTTAGTAAGATGAATCACTGGTCAGTGGTACCCTGTGATGGCTAAAATAATAAAAAAAAAATCCTTCAAGGCATGTAAGGAATAGGAATAATAATGGACTTTTAGTCATTTAAAGTTGGTTAAGTGCTTTGCAAATATTATCTTGTTTCAGTCCCACAATAAGCCGGGGAAATAGTTTCTATAGGTATCACCACCCATGTTTCATGGATGAAGCAATTGAAACTCATCAAAATGAAATGATGCCCCATGGCTATTCACCCAGTAAGTGACAAGATTTGGTAAACCCAGGTCTTCTGGGATTCGTAGACCAGAACTACATCCATTATGCCACAGTGTCTTCCACAGTGAAACGTTCACAAAAAGAATTTTACTTATCCATGATCAAGAAAAGAACCAGAGTGTCATAGCTGAGGGGTCAGTTGTTAAGTCAGTAATCTCTGGGTTCAAATCTCACTTCAGATACATCCTTCTTTTGGGACCACGGTGAGGCATTTAAGCTCTTTTTATTAAGGCACCAAGCAGAATCCAATCAAAATTGTACCGAACTTTAGAAATTGTTCAACTTGAGTACAACAGAATGGAACCTCCTTGAGGTCAAGGACTATTTCATTTTTCTCTTTGCATCCCCAACTAATAGGTATTTCACATAAGAAACACTTAATACAATTCTTGTTGAGTTGAATGGAAAGGTTGCAACTCCTAACTGCATCTCATGGATTAATTCCAACAGTCTTAAAAGACTGTCAAGATGATAGCAACATGAAAACTCACAAAGGAATGGTCACACGTCATGATTCATCATCACTCAAGGAACAATTCTTTTGTGGGAACAAACTTCTCATTGAGTCAACATGATTTGGTTTTGTCTCAGATAAATTTTCTCTTCATCATTGCATTTTGTTGAACACATGGCAACCCACAGAGACACATGATCAATGGTGTTGCTACTTGTAATGATACTTCCTCAGAATAAATAATATGTAAATAATATTCAGTGGAACAACAGTGGCATACAGTGTGAGGGACACTTTAAACAAAACATTAAGAGCCTACGGATGGCTAACAAAATCCTCTGGCTCTTGTTCCTGATTACTTTTCAAACTAATAAAAGTCAAGATAAGGAGAACCTGGGCAAATACACTCTTCTCTGCCCAAAAACTGTCCAAATGAATTATTTCTGCAACCATTCTCAAGTGTTGCAAGTGAATTTTTGTAAGTACTATTTTTTTTTTATTTTAAAGGTGCTACATTTAAATACAATCCATACACCCTTACATTTGACCCCCACATAGCTGATATGTTCTGACGGCTTTTTTTTTTCAACTCACTCAGTTGGATTTCCTTGGAGGAGAGTAGGATGGGAGGGGAGAACAGCCATTTCTCAGAGGAAATTCAGCTATGTTAATTGAAGAAAAACAGAAAGCTATCAGAAAGTATCAGATATATGTAGTAGGAAAAATGTGTACGGGGCAAAGGGGAGTGGTCACAGCAAGGATGAATGTTGTAAGCTTTTTCTACAGCACGACCGCCAATGAAAGATAGACTGCAGTTCCTGCTTAGGTTTAAGAGGATTGGACAGGCTAACAACAGACAAACTGGCTTACAGAAAACATTGACTTCTTTTAATCAAAGCATGTAATCAGAAGGCCAGAGCAATGATTACCTTCTTTTTTCCCCATGAATCACAGAACCAATCAGCTGGATAGGTGCACTTGGGCTCAGTCTCTGCCAAGGGCATTGTAAACTTAGCACTGATGTACTTAACATTTAATATTTTAAATACCCAGATGACCCTTACTGCTGAGCACTTTTTGAAATAGCCTCTATGTTCCCTGGGTTACATTGCCTCCCTGAAATCCAGAGGCACTTTATAGGTTTTACACTCAAACTCATGTACCTACACCTTTCATCGTTGACATTTTTATGTCTAGGAAGCTTTTAATAATTGAATGCAATTAATTTTTTGAAGAAATAGAGTAAGAGGCTGTAATTTACTTTCACAGTATGACAACTAATTTCATTTTTGTGAAATTCAGTCTGCTATATTTTTAGTATACAAAGAAGGAAAAAGGGAGTATTAGAAATCCATAAAATGCAGTGTAATCTACAGTCAGCTAAATGGATGCTTATTTCCCAAAAGCGTTAGGTATCACTAATGATCTAGAAGTACCAAAAGAGTATGGGGCCCTTGTAAGTTTTAATTATGCTTGAAGAACATCAAGGCCTTGCCCAAACCCTGGAACACATTTCTACCTTTAAAACACTGAAGACGTCACCCCATCCCAAATGAATGATTTCCAATTCAAAATCACAGCCTAAATGATTTTGAATTCACTGCAGGTGTCTTTTCATCATCACCCACAAGACCACAAGGCATTCTGCTGAGGCAGGCAGGAGCCAGGACAGAATATTTTAAATGTTTGGATTACCTGCTAGTGCCTAAGGAGCCTCATTCATTGCTTAATAATGCCTCCATTGCTCATAACTAGGCTTCTACGGAGTGTAATCTTTCATCGGGCAGAGGCGGAAATGGGAATCCTTCCCACAGCAAATGTTCAGGGTTGCAGACGAACTTTCTTTTGCCTGTCAGATTGAGGGGAGATGGAGCAGAGCGCAGAAGGGAAACAAGCATTGGCCAGAATGCCCAGCCCAGGCTGCATGCAGCTTATTACAAGGCAAGAAGGAGGCTGCGTTGCAGAGGAGAGTTTTATTCTGGAAGCTGCATTGTTTGCTCCATCCGGTTCAATCAAACATTTCTCCAGTTCATTTTTCCTGCTCTAATAGTACACATTCCTCTTTTTACTTTGTTGCTTCTCCTCTGGTTTTCCTGAGCAATACTTGGCCTTAGTCCCCCTATATAACAGAGCTCAAAATCTGCAATAGATAACTGGCTTTCTGCACACAGGAGGTGGGGGGTGGGGGGCTCCAGCAAGCTCCCAGGCACTGACTCTCTTCTCTTTTTTCCCCCTCAGGCTCTCCTTCCCTCCCCCTGTTCTAACCCACTTAATCACCTCTTCTCCCACATAAACACAGTGCCCTCTCTGCTCAATCAGACAAACACCAGCTCTTGGTTCCTTGTCAGAGGAGTCTGCTAAAGCACACTCCTCCTTCTCCTCCTCCTCCTCCTCCTCTTTCTCCTCAACCGCCTTCTTCTTTCTCTTTCACAGTCACATACAAAGCTCTCCTCTTCCCTCACACTGGCGAAAGGGGTCAATCAACTAAAGGTGTGTATTGGGAGAAGAGGCAGAGATGGGGAAGGAGGGGGAAGAGGAGAAACATTTGGGGAGAGGAAGGGGGGCAGGAAGGGGAAGGGATGGAGCTGAGGTATGGAGAGAATTTAATCCACTGAGAGAGAGACCAGCCAGAAAAACACAGAGAGAGAGAGAGAGAGAGAGAGAGAGAGAGAGAGAGAGAGAGAGAGAGAGAGAGAGAGAGAGAGAGGCAGAGAGAGACAAAAAGAAAGAAACAGAGAGACAGAAACAGATAGAGAGGTTCTGAAAACTAAATACAGAAGGACAAAGGTAGATATATATTGAAAAAAAAAACAAACAGAGACAGTGAGACAGGAAGATAGAGACAGAAGGGAGAGACAGAGATGAGGAACAAGGCTGGATCAAGGCAAACCAGAGACGGACCATCAAGAACATGTAATTTGCAAACTGCCAAGGCAAAATGAGAGAGCAGCACCAAAGGCAGTGGGGGTGGGAAGATGGGCTGGGAGAGGTGTGAGTCAGTGGATAAGAAGGTGAAGTCCCTAACCTCTTGGAATGACTTCAGGGACAGAAAACATGTCACCAGAAGAGGCTTTTCAAAAACGATTTTTATTTGCAACATAACGATGGACTTTAAAAAGAAAGAAAAGAGAGGTTCTATTTACTTTTCTAATCTCTTGATTCAGTTCCATCACTGAGAACTCTTTCTTAAATAACTTCCCAATGAAATTAATTTGCTGTACTCACGGAAAATCTGATTTTCCACCACCTAGCCATGCCCAGAGAAATGTAATGCCTAGTTTAAAAAATTGTAAATAAAGACTCCTATGTTTAATTAGCTACAATTTTAATGAAAGTGTCCTGTTCGTTAAAGTTAAATGCAGTAAAGGGGGTTTGGGGGGACAGAGAGAGAAAAGTGCTTAAAACATGAAGTTATCCAGGAGGCAAGGAAAGAATATTTTCCCCTAAACCTTCCCTTACGCCCCTAAATAAGGAAACGTAACGGAGGAGGAAATCAGAGTAAAGGGTAACTCCGACCGATTGTTTTTGTCCCCCTTCTCAAAGTAATAACCCGGCTCCCCCTAATCCGGGAAAGGGGGAGAGGAGGAAGAGGAGCGAGGCAGGTTTGTGGGGACGGGGAGAAGACAAGGAAGGCGAAGAGCAAGAGGGAGAGAAGTTCTAGGCAGCTGAAGGAGACCATCGGTGCCTAGGAGAGGGAGGAAAGGGGTGCCTTACCTTGCCACTCCACCAGCCCCGTGCGCCCCTGTTCTGCAGCCTCCCAGCACCTCGTACCTGGTGCTGTTTAACTGGGAGCTGAAGGAGGGCCGCCTCTTAGACCATTCTTCGGGCCCCTTTCCCTTGACAACGGATGCCAAAGCCTGATATTAACGCCGTCCTCGTTCTCCATTAGCTCCAAGCCATTCTGGATCCCAAGACAGCGAAGCGAAGAAGCTGCCCGTGGGCATGCCGAGGGGGGACGGGAACGTTTGTGCAGTTGGTCAATAAATATCGAGGCGGGCGGACGGACAGACAGAGAGAGACAGACAGACAGAGACAGAGAGCTGGGGAAGGAGAGAGCTGCGGCTAGGGAGCTGCGATCTGTATAGAAATCCGGAGCGGGGAAAGGACCCGCGATCGTTTCTGGCAACTGGAAACCGAAGGGGAGGGGAGGAAAACTTGGCAAGCACCACGGATCCGAGCAGAGATCTGCTGCCAGGGACAGGATTCCCCCAGCAAATTGGGGGGGGTGGGGAGAGGCGAAACCAAAGCAAGCCAAACTCGCAACCCCCCTTGCTCCCTCCCCACTTGAGCCTGGCCACCGCTTTCCACGCGCAAGAGGAGGCGTTGGGCGAGTTGGAGAGAGCGGTGGCGGCCGGAATGAAGCTCTGACTGGAGCTCCAGCAGGCAGCGTCGGCAAAGTGAGCAGTCGCCCGCTTAAAGATAGCAGCAGCAAGAAGGAGGCAGGAGCCCGAGATGCTGAGGATGCTGCTGCCGCTGCTACTGGTGGTGGCGGAGGCTGCTGCTACTGCAATTGCTGCTGCTGTTGCAGCTGCTGCTGCTGCTGCTACTGATGCTGCTGCTGCTGCTGCTGCTACTGATGCTGCTGCAGTTAGCGGACTTCCTCCACCCGTTCCCAGCTCCCTGCTGCCGCCGCTGCCACTGCTACCTGTAGACAGACACACTCACACTCTCTCTCTCACACACACACACACACACACGCACGCACATACACACACTCACATACATACAGAGAAGCACACTCACGCACGCGCGCCAGCACACACGCGCGCACGCACACACACGCAGAGGCGCACACACACAGACGCACACACTCCTGGAGCAATGAGAAGCCCTAGAACCCAGACTAGGCAAGAGCCTCCTGCCAAACACCCACCTCCTCCACCTCTGCCACCCTAGAGGGATTGATCAACAATGCCCACCCCCAGTCCAGTGCCACCGCCCACACACACACACACACACACACACACACACACACACACACACACACACATACACGCACACGTCTGCCTAAGACCAGCTCTCCTTGGAGTGAGGAGGGGTCATTGAAGGCTGGGGAGCACATCCAGGGATTATACAATTACGCTCCGGTTGACGCTGCTGCGGCTTGTGGGGGTAGGAGCAGTGGAGGCATGAGTGGGAGAGGCATGGCCTCTTTAGGAGGTCACGATTGCTCTCTACTCCCTATCTCATCTCGGAATTGCCTCGACCGACCAGAAGCAACAGTAGCAACAGCCAGGAAGGCAGCAAGCCAACATCGAGGGGTTAAGGACTCTGAGCGTCACGTGTGACGTGTACCCAAGATTGGGGGAAACAAATGCATGGAAAGGGAAGGACCTCGGTCCAGATCCTTCAGAAGGCCTCCTCCGCTAAAACTTTCTTGATCCCCTCTGAGTGTGTGTGTGTGTGTGTGTGTGTGTGTGTGTGTGTGTGTGGGCGTGGGTGTGTGTCTCTGAGTGTGTGTGTGTGTGTGTGTATGTGTATGTGTGCGAGTATTTATAAGGATGGAGCAGACCTAGATTCAGAGCAACAGTCACCTTCTGTTAAGACCTTGTAAAAAATTGTCCAGTAGGATCCTTCCTCCACCAAACTCCCTCATTTTGTTCCCCTTCTTCCACCTGGACACAAAAACAGCCTCTCACTGGATAGCAAGTGGGCAAGGCTCTGTGGGAGTAGTGAGGTAGTAGCATCACACCCTGTGGTCCCTCCCCATCTCCTAGCCCTACCATTCTGGAAGCAAGCTGGAGAGACCTGTATGCACCACAGCTTAGCCATGCAGGATTCCTGGAGCGTTTGCTATCCAGGTCCCTTCTATACCTGTCTGCTCCTTCCCTCTCCCACTTCAAGTACAAGAGAGTGTCAAACAAGTATGTGGTAGCCCAAAGAAATTGAGCACGATAAGTAATTTGGTAAAGACAGGAGCAAGAAATAACTGCTGGACATCTGCAAGAATTGACCCAGATGTATGTAAATTTTCTTTAAAAAAAAAAAAGATTGTCAACATAATTTTAAAAAATCCTTCAGCTCAAACCCACAGGGGAATCTCCTAGTTTTAGAAGCCCTAATATCCCAATTCAGTCCAATCCAATCCAACAACCATTTTATTAGGTGCTTTCTCATTGCAGCCCACAATTCCAACTGCTGGGGAATCACAGGAAAAAAGGGGGAGAGGGGGAATTTCTTGCCCTCAAAAAAACATACTTTCTATTAAGAAGGTATAAGAATATTAAGAGTGTAAATGTAATTTTGTAAGGTTTGAAGAAGGCTATCTGGTGACATGGTTTTTTTATTTAAATTTAATAAATATTTAAATAAGTATATCTTTGTAATCTTTAGGACGTAGTCCACCTTTTTCCTTTTGGATGAAGAAGAAGAAGAAGAAGAAGAACAAGAACAAGAACAAGAACAAGAAGAACAAGAAGAACAAGAAGAACAAGAAGAAGAACAAGAACAAGAACAAGAACAAGAACAAGAACAAGAAGAACAAGAACAAGAAGAACAAGAAGAGCAACTAAAGTTTTGCAAAACACCTTATTTATATAATATCATTGTACCCTACAACAACCTTGTATAGATAGATACTTAGTTCTTATTGTTATTAATATGCATATAACTATCTCCATTTTATTGATGAGGAAACTGAGACTCAGAGATACTAAAAGACTTAGGGGTCGTATACAATGTCAGATACCAAATCTGAACCTAAATCTTACTAACTACAAGGTCAGAAGACTACCCATTTCACCAACAGATGTTAGTTTTACTGTCAAAGAAAATATAATTGAATTCTTCTAAAACTAAGTGGAATCCAGTCTATGATCCTCTTTACTCAAAGAGGATTTGTCAAGATTCCTTTAAATAGTTTACAAAGAATGTTGGGCACCCGCTATTGGGTGCACTGTCTCCCAACAGAATTCTTTATCCTTTCTTGAGAGGAAATATTTGTGAATATCTAAACATATTTCAACTTTTTGAAAGAAGAAAAATAATTAACATGTTTTAAAGAATTGAATAAAATCTGTTAGTGAACTTAAAAGTTAATGTTGGAGAGGCTTTTCAATTTTAGACTCTAAAGACTTCCTTTCTTTATGCCACCATTTAAATTTATGTAGAGAGAATGACACTGAAAACCTAAATGTCATGATTTTCTTTTTTTTTTTTCATTTTTCTTGTGATACTTATAGTATGAGAGTTACTATTTCAAATGAGTTACAGACTTCTGATGAGAAGATATAGTCTTCTGAATGAGAGGTTGTGTGAGATTCCCCTCATTACCTCTGAACAACCAGAAACACACCAATGAGCAATTGGGGTTAAGTGACCTGCCCAAAGTCACATGGCTAGTAAGTGTGTCAAGTGTCTGAGGCCGAATGTGTACTCATTTCCTCCTGACTCCAGGGTTGGTGTCCTACTCACTCTGCCACCTCGCCGCCCCAATTAATAATATTTTTAAATGGAGTGATGGGAAAGAAAAGAAATTCCTGCAAAGAAATCCTCACAGAAAAAGCCTGTAGAGAGTTGTAGAAAACTAGCAAGCAAATAAAATCTCTTCATACAATGAAGAAATACTTTGGGTTAAGAGAATGCCAAGAGGAAACTCCACAAAAAAGAGAATAATTCTAAAAGATGGGAACTTAGAAAAAAAGACAGTGAAAGATCACAAGAGCAGTGTGGGTAGATAGAAGGCCTAGAAAAATAAAGAAAAAGATCAGAGATGATATTCAAAATCTAAATAACAAACTTAGCTTGGACCTGAAACTGGAAATCCTTTGTAATTTACTGGACAGCCTGAGGGGGAAAAATAGAGGAAATGGAATGAGAAGATCCAATGATACAACAAGAAATATTAGAACAAAGTTAAAAAGTAGTAATGAGATCTCTGCAATCAAAAATAACTGATCTGGAAATCTAGACTTAGAAGGATACTCTAAGAAACCCCTAAGTTTGAAGAGTATACAAAAATTCAAAATAGTTTAGTTTGCATTTCTAATGTTATTGGTGAAGTGGAACATTTTTCATGATTGTGGGTCACTTGAATTTCTTCTTTCGAAAGTTAAAAATCCCTGGATTTCATGAAAACCATGATTTTAAAATATCTTGGATGTTGTATTTCCAGAAATTATAAATGAAAATTGCCCAGATCTATTAGAACAAGTGAGCAATATGACAATAAAAAGAACACACCAATCACCTCTTAAAAGGAATGCTCTAAAGAAAAGACCCAGAAATGACAAAATATAGAGTTCCTATGTTAAAGAAAAATATATAGCGGTAATCCAAAAAGAAGCAGTTCAGGCACTGCGTAACCATAACATGAGACTTGGCAGTTTCTACCTTACGAGGAGATCCTAGAATATAATAGTCATTCCTTGACATTCATGGAGGTTAGGGACACAGGACCCCCTCAGATGTGAAAAATCATGAATAACTCTAGTAATCACCCTAAAAATATATTTTTAATTATTTTGATCTCATTATTTAACACAAAAAGAAGTAAAACAACACATTGTGCCCATTAAAAAGATTCAGTTGCTTTGTAAGAGAGATTAGTATTTCACATACTATGCAGAGTCTATTCAGCTGCTTGTGTAGCTAGCGTACTTTGTAACTGCTTCAAGAATTTCCTTCTGTGAAAAGTGCAAGACACAATGATCATTGCAGTAAAAAGTCACATGACTAAGTCTGGATGGCAGACAGACAAAGAGGAGATGCTTAACAAAATTTTACTGTTCATAGTAAGTTTATGTTCGTCTGCCTATGGTAGTACATGATAAAACAGATTAATACTATACAATATTTAGGCATTTGACTAACTAAATTTTTAAAATTTCCTTTACATGTGTACATCATCTGTGATTTTCCACAATATGCCACCAACCTCCAAAAATTCCCGTTTAATTATCAATGGCCAACCTGTGAATCACCAAAGCCACAAATGTGAAACCCATGAATGTCAAGGGATGGGTATTTCAAAGGTAAAAGATACAGTCCCACGACTAAGAATAACAACCTGCAAAGCTGAGTACAACACCACAGAGGGGGGAAAATGGAACTTTAATAGAATAAATGAATTGCATACATTTCTGATTAAAAGAATAAATCTTAGTAGGAACTTTGAAATATGCCTATCTATCTAGTTGTAGATATCTATAGATGAGTTCAAATAGCCTTAGAAAGATAAACTTCTATTTTATGAGCAGATAGAAAGAGCTTTATGATTACTCTGTGTCATAGTTCACATTCTAATGTGGGGAGAAGGAACAATTGTCTTCAGAACCTGAGTATTTTCTAAGAGCATTGAAGGAGCTAACTAGAGAAAATAGAGATACTGAAGGGAAGATGGATTCCACATAGAGTGTTTTAAGAGGGGGGAAAAAGGAAAGGTAAAAGATATCTGAATAACTCCTTCATATTTGATATCAATATTTTAATACTGAGCTTTGGTAGCTTAAAACTGTACTAAGACTTTTGATTTATCCTGCATTGACTTAGCCTAACCATGAACAATGCAAATCTTTCCAATTATGTAGGTCTTCTTTTATTTATAAAAAGTGTTTTATATTCATACAAGTTCTTATGTAGTTATATAAGTTCTATACATTTTGCAGTGATTTTTGTAGAATTTTCCTAATGTTTCCTACTCATTTTTGTTCACATTAAATAGACTAATCAATTTTTAGCTAAAGTTTTACTCCAGATATTAATTAACATTTAATTTCTTTGCTAAGTCACTAGACTGCTCTAAGTAAATAGTGATTTAATCTGAACATTGGGATAATTTAATCTCCTAGTCTCTGATGCTTATATAATGAGCCCTTCTCCTTGGCCCACCACAGTGATTCTGCATATTAGAAAGGAAAAGTAATATGAAGACTGCCATCCAAGAAAATCAGGGAAGCAGAGTGGTATGGTATAAAGACTGCCAAATTTAAAGTCAGAAGACTGCGGTTCAAATCCAACCATTTCATTCATATGCACATTAGATAAAGCAGGTAAACTCACTAGAACCTGATTTCATCACTTATTAGATGAGGGGGTTGGACTAGATGATTTCTGAGTGCCTCTCACCATTCTTTCCATGGCCATATGGATCATATGCATGATTAAGAAGAACACTGGTTGGTTGTATGGCAAGAGAAGTGGTGTACCAAGTTCAGCTGTCATTGATTTGGAGTGTCAAAAAAAAATGAGGAAGTTACCAACATGGAAGTTGACTCTATGTTGCAAAATCAGAGAACGTCTATGAGAATCAGAGAGTATGGGTAGAGATGGCTGAGTTGTGATTTGCATAATTGGAGGGAATACCCACAGTGCTAGAATCAGAAATCCATTGGGATATTAGATTTTTTGATAAGTCTTTGTATTTATTTATTCTCTGTTCGTTGTGAGTCAGCTTAAATTCTTTTCCTTTTTTTAGGTTAATCAACGTCCTCTCTAACTCTCTAAAGATTTCATATTTTTTTGCTTGTTTGAGGTGGTTATTTCATAGATTTATCTATTGCAAGATAAGTTCATTTTCATCCTTTTTATTTCATTAATATATGCCTTCAGAGTTACAAATTTTCTTCTAAGGACTACTTTAGCTGCATCCCATAAGTATTGTAGTTTTATTGTTCACTCTCTCAAGAAAAAATATTTATTGTTTCTATGATTTCTTCTTTGATCTAATCATTATTTAGTATGTCAGTATTTATATCTGATTTAGATGTATGCATCTTATTCATATTACTTTTATTGATTACTTTTTTGTGCTTCCAAGAGAATATATTATAATATTTATATATAATAATTATTTGTATTTTCTTTAGGTCCATAAAATGTTCTAAGAAATTTATTCCATGTATTTTCAAGAAAAATAGAATTCAGCAAAATCTTTGAAATGTATGTATAATAGAAGACTAAAGTGAAAGATAAACACATTGCAATAGGTCTAAAGGTATAGATCATCTGTCCCTCTTGGTATGAGGATCCAAAGATAGTAAAGTTCTTGGGTGCATATATATAAACAAAAAAAAATAATAAATTTGCTAGGGAAGAAACTAGAAGAGGAGGGGAAAATTTATCATTTCTTGGAAACAAAAGCTCATAGATAAAGGTGTGAACCTCATTTTTCTCTGGGTCTGGAAAAGGAATGTTTTGTTTTTTAAAGGTTTTGAAAATATAAATATAATAAAATAGAAAGGGGACTGGAATAGGACAAGAAAGGGCAAGAGGGATGACTAATCAAGACGAGAGGGTTAGGTAGGATGGAATGGCTTCAAGTAAATCAAACTACAGATAATTTCAGCAAGAATCATAAAAGAATGAAGGTGGCGGCAGGGCAAGACCTAGTCATATAGGTCTTCATTTGGAGAAAGGGGAAGGGAAAGAAAATTGGAATGTAATGGTGATGATCATGATGCTGATATTGATGCTCCTACTGATAGCAATAATATTAATATTAAATGAAAGCAGTTCAAACTGATATTGCCAAATATTGATTTTTTAAAAGGAAACACATATAATAAAATTATTTAATGGAAGGAAAAACAGACTAAACAATTGTAACCCTGAAAGTTAAACTCATTGATAAAAGGAAAGAGGCTTGCAAAAAGCAAACATCATACAGAATACATTTAAAACCTGAAAATTCATGTAGATGTACAATGATTACAACAAAACTTACTAAGATTTAATAAAGATACCAAACAAGGTACAAGTAAAAGTAGAAATGATCAAGAGACCAAGTGAGGGAAATTACATCATACTTAAAATACCATAGATAATAAAACAATAGCAATACTAAAATTATAAAGAAAAATATCATGTTATGGAAAATAATTCAAAAAATTAAAATGAACATT